>JBBDGP010000766.1:1800000-2319018 GCA_037952835.1 Lithobates septentrionalis | reverse complement strand
CTCAGCAGCCAGGTCCTCCCTTGGTAGCAGGAGTTTCTCAGCACCTTTTTACACTGGCTCTGAGTTCACAGCAGTTGGAAATAGATCAGCAAAGGCAGCCATGGCACACAAAGTTCAAACACAGGCTACAGCCACAGCATCACGTGGACTCTCTCAGCAGAACAGGTCACAGCAGTAGCCATAGCCTGTGCACCCTCTCTGCAGCACACTCCAATCAGTCTTGTCACTTTGTCTTGTGGTGTCCCTTGTGACTAGCCCTGATCGTGGCTCTCTCCTCTTGCCAGCACAGCCCTCCCCCATCTCTCTCCCAGGGTCTTCACTCAGCTACAAAGTGTCAGGGCTGGCTCAGCCCTTCCTTCTCTAATTGCCAGCTCTCTTCTCTTTCCACAGTTAACCAGCTGTTGTGGATCTGCTCGTCAGTCCCGCCTACTTAAAGATCTCCAGCTCACTTCATTCCTGCCTTCGCCTTGGTCACATCACAAGAAACCATCTCCTGCGTTCCTGTTTAAAGAATGGCTTTGCTGACATCCCTTCTTGCTCCTTATCCTGCTTGCTGTTCCTCTACTTGGATCCCTGACTTCTGGCCTGGCTGATTACCCGATCTGGTTACGGAACTCTGGCTTGGCTGATTACCCGATCTGGTTACTGAACTCTGGCTTGGCTGACTACCCGATCCGGTTCCTGGACTCTGGCTATGCTTTGACTACGCTTACTCTATTTACCTTTTTATTTTCTTTTATAAACAAGTGTGATTTTACTGTACTTCTGTCTCGGTCTGGTTCATGGTTTCTGACAGTAGGCGAAGGCCATGAATTCAGAAGAGACAGTCAATCCACTTGTTGGTAATATTTTTTCCAAATTGGATGAGCAAGATCACCGCATGGATCAGTTTGCCATGGCGTTACAAACGCTCCTGAGTCGCACGGCTCACCTGGAATCCCCCACTGTGGCTGCTCCGGTACAACCTGAGTTGCAGTCTCTGTGCAGGCACCCACCTTGAGTATTACCTCTATAAGAGGTATGTCTGGTTCCGCCCCGCTTCCACAGCGATTTGGGGGCGATCCAGTTCAATGCAGAGGATTTCTCAACCAAGGTGAGATATACTTTGAGATGCTGCCCCAGGCGTTTCCCACGGACAGAAGAAAAGTAGGGTTTGTAATATCTTTGCTTTCTGAGAGAGCCTTGGCCTGGGCTAACCCTCTATGGGAGACGCAAAAACCTGTTGACTTGAGTTACCCTGAGTTTGTGGCCTCCTTTAAAAAGGTATTTGATGTTCCTGCACGCTCCGCTTCTGCTGCCAAATGCCTCATGTCCATCAGAGTACGAGAACTGTTGCCGACAAGCAGAGGTTGCTTGGAACAATGAGGCCCTTGTGGCTGCTTTTTCTCATGGTCTCTCCGATTCCATCAAGGATGAGATAGCAGCCCGAGAGATACCCACTGAGCTGGAGAGCTTGATCTCGTTTGCCATCCTCATTGACTCCAGACTCAGAGAAAGACTTTCTTTTAAGGAGCGCTTGCGGAAGCCTCCTGTACGTTTGCCTCCGAGCTTTGCAGTCCCACCCGTGCCTCCCTCACCTCCCATGCCTCCTGGTATCGAGTCGGTCTGTGAAGATGAACCCATGCACTTGGGCTTCACGCGTCTCTCTGCGGATTAGAGAGCCTTTAGGAGGATGGAGAGATTGTGCCTTTATTGTGGCCAGGCAGTTCACTTTTTGAAGTCTTGTCCTACCCGTCCTGGGAACACCCGAACCTTGAGGTCCTGTCATGGACAGACCTTAGGTGGTGTTGTGTCGTCCCCACTTATCCAGAAGGATAAGCCCCTGGTTTCGGTCACCCTTACTTGGGCTAAGTCGTCTATCGAGATACAGGCTCTAATCGACTCTGGGGCTGCAGGCCTGTTCATTGATCCTGCCTTTGTATCAAAGCACTCAATTCCACTGCAGCTGCGTGACACTCCACTTGCCATTGAGGATCTTGACGGGAGACCTCTACAGCCTGCCCATGTGACTCATGAGATGGTTCCGTTGTCCATGGCCATAGGGGCTCTTCACCATGAGATAATCCAATTCCAAGTGATTTCCTCTCCCGTTTCCGCTGGTTATTGGTTACCCTTGGTTACAGAGGCACAACCCCTGTTTTGATTGGCTGAGGTTCTCTCCTGGTCACCACAATGCAGTGAAACATGCTTCCGGAAGGTAGCCAAGGTCCTTTGTACCTTTTCACTCTCCTCCCTGCCAGAAGAGTACCGTGATTTTAGCGATGTCTTTGACAAAGGTCAAGCAGGTAGTTTGCCTCCACACCGGCTGTATGATTGCGCTATTGACCTTCAACCTGGTGCTACTCCCCCTCATAGCCGAGCTTACCCTTTGTCGGTCTTGGAGGATAAAGCCATGGAGGAGTATGTTGCAGACGCACTTTCTCGGGGTTTCATCTGCAAATCCTTGTCTCCTGCTGGTGCTGGTTTCTTCTTTGTGAAGAAGAGGAGCAGTGAACTGAGACCTTGTATTGATTATAGGGGTTTTAATCGTTTAACGATTAAGAATGCCTACCCGATCCCGTTGATTACAGAGTTATTTGACCGCCTTAAGGGAGCAACGGTTTTCACTAAGCTTGATCTGAAAGGGGCTTACAATCTCGTGAGGATTAAAGAGGGTGACGAGTGGAAAACTGCTTTTAATACCAGAACAGGCCATTATGAGTATCTCGTAATGCCTTTTGGCCTTTGTAACGCCCCGGCAGTTTTCCAGGAATTAATTAACGATGTCCACCGAGATTTGTTGCAGTTATGTGTGGTGGTTTATCTCGATGATATCCTCATATTTTCCAAGTCCCTGGAGAGCCACCACACAGATATCTGTTGTGTGCTTCAGAAATTAAGAGAGAACAATCTCTATTGTAAACTGGAGAAGTGTGAGTTCCATCGGGAACAGGTTAAATTCCTGTCATTTCCACTGCTGGTTTTTTGATGGACCCAGAGAAACTTTTGGCAGTCCTACAGTGGCCTCGACCCGTGGGGTTACATCCTCTGCAGCGTTTCCTGGGTTTTGCCAACTATTATCGGAAGTTTATTCGTAACTTCTTGTCTCTGGTCAAGCCCCTGACCGATATGACCAGAAAGAACGGTAACCCACAGAGTTGGTCTCCGGAGTCCATTAAGGCCTTTGAAAGTCTCCAGGCTGCCTTTGTTTCTGATCCTGTACTGGCACATCCTGATCCTACCTTACCTTTGATCCTTGAGGTTGATGCTTCTGAGACTGGTGTTGGCGCCCTTCTGTCTCAACGTCCTACCTCTGAGAGTACTTTGCATCCTTGTGGCTACTTTTCCAAGAAATTGTCACCTGTCGAGTACAATTACGAGATTGGTGACAGAGAGCTGTTGGCAATCATTTTAGCCCTGAAAGAATGGAGACATCTCCTCGAAGGTACCACTGTGCCAGTTCTCATTCTTACTGACCATAAGAATCTCACATTCTTGTCTGAGGCTAAATGCCTCTCTCCCAGAAGGGCGCGATGGGCTCTTTTCTTGTCAAGTTTCAATTACATTGTCTCGTTCTTACCCGGTACTAAGAATGTAAGGGCTGACGCCCTGTCACGACAATTTTCCTCCACTTCCAAGTTGGAGTCGGTTCCCGTTCCTATGATTCCCTCTGATCGTATTCCGGCTACAGTTCGCACCAGTCTTACTTCTCCTTTGGGTGACAAAATTCTTGCTGCTCAGGTCGATGCTCCTCCTGAGAAACCTTGTGACTGCTGCTTTGTCCCAGAGTGTCTCCGTACTGCCGTGATCCAGACTTACCATTCTCCCAAGGCAGCTGGCCACCCTGGTAACAATCAACTTGTTTGGGCCATTTCCCAACAATTCTGGTGGCCTAGTCTACGTGCTGATGTAACTGCCTTCGTAGCTGCCTGTTCCGAGTGTACTCAGAGTAAGACTCCACGACAACTTCTAGTGGGCCATCTACAACCCATACCCAATGGCGAGAGGCCCTGGACCCACCTGTCTATGGATTTCATTGTGGAGTTGCCCAACTCCCAAGGCAACACAGTTATCCTTATGATGGTTGACCGGTTCTCAAAGATGTATCATTGTATTCCACTTAAGAAGTTGCCCACTTCTATGGAACTGTCTTCCATTTTTGCTCGGGAGATCTTTCGCTTACATGGGCTACCCAAGGTGATTGTCTGACCGCAGACGCCTGCCGGCACCTTCCTACCAGGTTGGGGATAGATTCTGGCTGTCGTCTCGCAACCTCCAACTTCGTGTTCCCTCACTGAAGTTTGCACCTCGGTTTATTGGGCCTTTCTGTATCCTTAGCAGGATTAACACAGTGGCTTACGCGTTGGACCTTCCTCCTAGTATGTGCATCTCAAATGTTTTTCATGTCTCCTTATTGAAACCGTTGGTCTGCAACCGCTTTACCACCTCAGTGCCACGTCCTCACCCTATACAGGTTCAGAACCATGAGGATTATGAGGTACAATCCATTGTTGACTCCTGTAGGTTCCTTGGGCGCATATAGTACCTGGTGCATTGGAAGGGGTACGGTCCGGAGGAACGCTCCTGGGTCTCATCCTCGGACGTACATGCTCCTGCCCTCCTCCGTGATTTCCATAGACGTTTTCCCCTCAAGCCTGGTGGTTCTCCGAGGGGGAGGGGTCATTGAGGTGGGGGGTACTGTCAGGGCTGGCTCAGCCCTTCCTTCTGTGAGCTGGCCCCTCAGCTGTTGGCTAATTGCCAGCTCTCATCTCTCTCCACAGTTAACCAGCTGTTGTGGATCTGCTCGTCAGTCCAGCCTACTTAAAGATCTCCAGCTCACTTCATTCCTGCCTTCGCCTTGGTCACATCACAAGAAACCATCTCCTGCGTTCCTGTTTAAAGACTGGCTTTGCTGACATCCCTTCTGGCTCCTTATCCTGCTTGCTGTTCCTCTACTTGGATCCCTGACTTCTGGTATGGCTGATTACCCAATCTGGTTATTAAACTCTGGCTTGGCTGATTACTCGATCTGGTTACTGAACTCTGGCTTGGCTGACTACCCGATCCAGGTACTGGACTCTGGCTATGCTTTGACTACGCTTACTCTATTTACCTTTTTATTTTTATTTATAAAGTGTGATTTTACTGTACTTCTGTCTCGGTCTGGTTCATGGTTTCTGGTTCATGGTTTCTGACACACAGTCCTATTGCGACAGGAAACACTGAAGTACTCCAGTAACATGGGTGGCCTCTTACAGTATATAAGTGTAGCACCCTTGTCCTAAACAGAGGCTACTATGTCAGTTTAGTTTTAAGCTGTAATAAGCTCAGACTGATTGTATAGTTTTTCACCTGGTTTTTCTGTAAGCTTAAGTTGACTTTTCAATTTCTCAATGTCACCAGTAGATATTAGTCATAGTATCAGATTTCACAAACAAAACTAAGTTAGAATATTTATATTTTCTTCAGCCAATTCCGTAGGAGGCTAATATATATTATATATATATAAATATCGAGGACAAGCCATGTGCTCTCTCTCTTGCGTCAGGTGGAGGCCTTTAGGAAGTGCTGCTGGATGGAGTTCTACTGTTAGGCACAATAGGTTGTTTGGGGCCTATTGATTGCTGAAGTGATCCTGGATCTCTCCTACCTGGTGTGAAGGAAGCTGCACAAAGGAGGAAACCCAGGGGAGGCCGCTTGCTGGAGAGAGCCAAAAAGAAGGCTGGTCACTCAGAAGTGCTTGGTGATTCACTTGAAATTTAAAGCGGAAGTAAACCCATCCATAAAACAGTTTCATTTCCGGCACGTGCCGGAAATGTAACATTCCCATTGGTTGTGCTCTCAACCAAACTGTGAAACCATCCAATGGCTGGTGTCTAAACTGATCACATGTGCAGCATCATGGCAGTTGTAGATTAAACAGAGGCAAAGATGGCAGCCTCCTTGGCTGAAGGCGATAGGGGGGTTTACTTACACTTTAAAAACGTGCTTACAGTGTTGCCGGGTAGGCTTAATGGGTCTGACACTGTGAAGCTGGACATTGATCAGGATCTGGAGATGTCTATAAATGACCTGCTACGGTATCTGCGACCCCTAACCCCCACCTCCTCAAAGGAGGAGTATAGCCAAAGCTTTTTTGGCTGTTTTTCTCCTATGAATCACAGGACTAATAAAACCAGCTGTGAGCCAAGGTCACAGACCCAATCACCATATGGTCGGGATCTGCCCAGAAGTCTGGACCCGCAGCTGAGCCGCTGAGAGCCTGAGCCAGCTGCTCCCACCCCTCCTAAGCCCAGCGCCCCAGTGAGCTCCAGTGAGTGCTGGAGGGGCAGAGAAGAGAGCCGATGACTGACAGTCACCAGCTTTTTCCAAGATGAAGACTGAGAGCTGAGCGATCAGCTGTGTTTGCTTGTTCAGTTTTTGGTCTTCGAGAGGGCGGGGTACAGCTGTAGCTAGGATCAGTTCTGCAGCCATCTGGGTAAGTACGGTAATATTGTTTAATTTTTAAAATCCCATACTTCTCTTTTAACCGTTCTGCAATAAAACTTTAAAAAGATAAGTGACTGGCGCCCAATATTTTTTTTCTGTCCCTTTATTTTACCTATGGACTCAGCCCTGGTGTGAAATGCTAGCCTCTAGAGGTGCTACCCCTGGCTTCTGAAGGTGCTACCCCTGGCCTCTGGAGGTGCTATTCTGCCTTTGGGGTGTCCGAGTGGTGCTACATAAGGGAGGTTGATACCAAGTCAAAGTCAGATACTTGCACTAGTTTCATTAAAAAAATGTAATAATGAATATAGAGCTGCATTAATGCCTAAAGTTTTGCTTTAACGGCCCTTTTCACACGTCAGGTCTATTGCGGTGCGTTACGTCACACATTGCAGTGCTCTGCATTAACGCACGCTGCCTAACACACTAAAATGGACCAAAAATTAGACCTGTGACATTTTTGCTAGCACACCGCAATTCAACACACAGTAGTGCATCACCATGCATTGTTGTGTGCTGAAGCACAAGTGTCTTGGGTTGCCATTCACAATGAATAGCACCATAGTGCACCAACGCATTTAAAGAACACTTTACCGCAATGACGTCAAGTGAATGAGCCCTAATTTTTTTTTTTTTTATCAAAGCAGTTCTTTCATTTACAGAGAAGCCCGTAGCAACAGCATGTAATGCATAGAGGAGGGCATGCATGACTGTGGTAACAGGGGAGTTAATAGTTTTGGGGGTGTGGTATGAAGTAACCGAGGGGGAGGTAGCAAGGAAGGCTTTATAAGGTAACCCCGCCCAAGGGGGTGTAACAGTAGTGGTGGAAAGTTCCTGGAAGAGCATGGCTGAGATGGATAGCCTGATGGAGCAGCTCAGGGCCGAGGCCGCGGTGCGGGGGGCGGCATGGCTGCAGGACACTATTACAGCGGCTTTGCACAGCAGGGAGCCAGAAGCGCAGGGAAGATCGAGCGGCGCCAGAACCCGGCGGTCCCGCCCGCCTGAACGGTTCTCCCCCGACCAGCGTGTGACCGCACAACGGCAGCCCGGGACTCCTTCGGGTCCCGAGGTGGGCCCGCCGCCTAAACGGAAGGCTGGACCGGAGGGAGGGAGATCGAGCGCGGCCGCGGCGCGGCAGGACGACCGGCCGGAAGGTAATGGAGCAGCGGTGCGGCCTAGTAGAGCGGGCAGAGTGAGGAGCGCTAGCCCCGCCCACTGGAGGAGAGATACCACGCAGGGGGAGAGATCACATGCAGCCAGCCCCGGGCCTTCTGGTTCCACGGCAGGGGCACACGGGAGGATCGAGAGGGGTCGGCCTAGCAGGGCAACACAGGTTCCAGGCGGCAGGACTGAGGTACTCACCGGTCCAGGCAAAGCAAAATGCAAATCGGCTGGCAGAAGGGACACGCGGAGGCGGGGGCGTCCGGCCACAACCCCAGCGGCAACCCTGACAGACAGGTCGGGTGGGCCTTCATCGGATGAAGAAGTTGGAGGAAGAGGCGAACGAGTAAGGGGATGGTCCGGGTCGGAAGAGGAATCAACCCCCCCTCACAGGAGAGCAGCAGCGGTGGAGATCCCCGGTCCGGCTGATGAGGTTACGCCTGTGCAGCCTGGTGAGTCCAATGTTTTATATGTTGATTCTAGTATGGCTAGAGTAGGGGGGACGGGGGAGCCAGCGGGGAGCACAGTCAGCAGTGGGTCAGGGGCAGCAGGGAGCGGGGGGGCTTCAGGTTTAGGGGGGTTTTTAGCGGGCATCAAAGAGTTACTTCTGCGCTTTGAGGGGTCAGGGACGGGTAACTCGGGCCCGGCAGCATCGTGGATTCCGCCGACAGGGGGGCCTGGAGGGGTGGTGTCTACTGGGGTAACAGCAGCAGTACCTACGGTCACGGCAGCAGTTGCCCCGACTGCACCGGCGGCGTCTGGGAGTGTTGTGGCACAAGGGACGGACAAAACAGCAGAGACCACTAGTAGGCAGGACATTACAAGATTGGCGGATGCAGCCAAGTGCGAGGTGTATGTGTGCTATGAGGGTCCATTAGGGTCGCACTTGAAACAGGAGGTGCGCGAAAAACTGTGGAAGGGTGAGTACGTGGAAATTTTCTCCCTATTGCCTTTAGAAAAATTCAACCTGGATAGGGTAAAACCGGACGATTCGAAGAAGGAGGACGAAGAGAAGAGGAGGTACAGGCTAATTCCTAGAACATTTACAAACTGGTTGCAGGCGTTTGCGATTATGGCTAGTGTGATAGGTGAGAAGCAACCCGAGCATTGCTCAGCGTTATTTTGTTATCAAGATGCTATTGGTGAGGCGTACAGGGTTTATGGGGGCACGGCGTGGCTGAGGTATGATGAGCAGTTCCGTCAACGGAGGGCGATTAGACCTGCGCTGCGTTGGGATCACAAGGACATAAGCCTGTGGATGAGATTGATGACGACGGCGAGGGCCCCCAATCAGTTTTTTCCAGGAGGGACCGGTGGACCTTCCACCCAGGGACATACGGTCGGAAACAAAAAGGGGGTTTGTTGGCAATACAACACCGGGACCTGCAGGTTCGGAGCCTCATGTAAGTATAAACACGAGTGTTCAGGATGTGGGGGATCCCACCCGGGATCAAGGTGTTTCAAACAAGGAAAGGGTAAGCAAGGAGAAACTGCAAACAAAAGGGAGGACCCCGTTGAGAGTGGAAAAGATGCGGCCGTTTCTCGGTAGGTATCCAGACAAAAGAGCAGCGCAATTGTTGGATGAAGGTTTCTCTGTGGGTTTTAAGATACCGTGCAATCTGTCCGTCATCCCACCAGTGTCGCCTAATTTGCGGTCCGCTATGGAACACCCGGACATAGTTTCAGAGAAGCTGTGGAAGGAGGTTGCATTGGGTCGGATGGGTGGTCCATTTTCGGTGGCTCCATTGGATAATTTGGTGGTGTCACCGCTGGGGGTGGTACCAAAGAAGGAGCCGGGAAAATTCAGGCTAATCCATCATTTATCTTTCCCAAAAGGGGGGTCGGTCAATGATGCCATAGACCAGGGCGAGTGTTCCGTGACCTATACATCATTCGACGCTGCAGTGGGTTGGGTTCGGCGATATGGAAAAGGGGCTCTCATGGCTAAGGCAGATGTGGAATCAGCTTTCCGACTGCTGCCGGTACACCCGGACAGCTTTCGGTTATTGGGGTGTCATTGGAACAACGAATTTTATGTTGACCAATGCTTACCAATGGGCTGCTCAATATCGTGCGCGATATTTGAGCAGTTCAGCTCATTTGTGGAATGGGTTGTCAGGGAGGTGTCGGGTGTGAATTCAATAATTCACTACCTGGACGATTTTCTCTGCATGGGTCCGGCTGATTCGAGGATCTGCGCGGTGCTTCTGGCGACGTTGGAACACATCGCTGGAAAATTTGGCATTCCATTGGCGGCTGACAAGACGGAGGGACCGTGTACGGTCATCACGTTCTTAGGGATTGTACTGGACACGGAGGCGATGGAATGCAGGTTGCCGGACGATAAACTGGAGGACCTGAAGAGGGAGATTTCGGGGCTAATGGGTTTGCGAAAGGTTCAGCTAAGAACGCTACAATCGGTGTTGGGCAAGCTTAATTTTGCATGCCGCATATTACCGATGGGTAGGGTTTTCTGTCGAAGGTTGTCGGCGAGCACGAGCGGTGTAAAATCGCCAAGACACTTTGTGCGGTTGAGAGAAACACATAGAGCGGACTTAAGGGTGTGGCACACCTTTTTGGAAGCGTTTAACGGTAGGGCTTTCTGGATGGCTGGTCCGGTCAGCAACTTTGATTTGGAACTATACACGGATGCTGCTGGTTCCACGGGGTTCGGGGCCTTTTTTCAGGGGCAGTGGAGCGCTGGGCCTTGGCCTCAGTCGTGGGTGGATGCAGGTTTTACAAAGAACCTAGTGTTACTGGAATTGTTTCCGGTAGTGCTGGCGGTGGAATTATGGGGAGCATCATTCAGGGACCTGAAGGTGCGTTTCCACGGGGACAATCTAGGTGTGGTACAAGTAATTAATAGGACTACAGCATCGTCTCCGCCAGTGATTAGGCTATTGCAACACCTGGTGTTACGTTGTTTGCAATTGAATGTTTTCATTCATGCTGTACACCTACCGGGGGTTGAAAATGTTATAGCTGATGCCTTGTCTCGCTTCCAGTGGGAAAGGTTCCGGGAGTTGGCGCCGGAGGCGGAGCAACACGGGGTGCCTTGTCCCGACTGGCTGTGGGCGATAGCATTGGCCTCATCGCTGGATGGGTAAAGAACTCGGTAAGTGGGTCCACGTGGGCGGCATACACGAGGGTATGGCAAGAATGGAGGGAGTTTGTGCGGAATATTGGGGAAGAGCCGGTCGGTGATGAGGTGAGATTGCTGTTGATATATTACATTGCTAGAAAAATGGAGGAGGGGGTATCCGCGTCAGTGGTGAATAGGAACGTGACGGGGTTGGCTTTTCTGTTTAAGCTGCAAGGTCAAGTGGATTTTACGAAAGATTTTTGGGTACGGCAGGCAATGAAGGGTTACAGAAAGGCGATGGTCAGACGGGATGCGAGAAGACCGGTGACATTTGAGATTTTACAGGGTATTATAAGGCAGCTGGAGAGGGTATGCTCCTCGGGTTATGAGGTTATGTTGTTCAAAGTGTCATTTTTGTTGGCGTTTTTTGGGGCTTTTAGAATAGGGGAACTGGTTAGCCCTTCTAAGAAAGTGCAAGGAGGTCTGAGTTATCAGGATGTGAGGTGTGAGGTAGAAGTTTTGGAGTTGCATTTGAGGAAATCTAAGACTGACCAACTGGGGAGAGGCAAAATGGTGCGGGTATATCCTGTTATGGGTTCGCAGTTGTGCCCAGTTGGGGCAGTTAGAGAATTTTTAGGTGTTCGCCCAGTGGGACTGGGCCCTTTTTTGATACATTTGGGGGGTGAATTTTTATCCAGATTCCAATTTAGGGCAGTTTTTGCAAAATGTATACAGGGATTGGGGCTGATTGAGAAGGAATTCTCGTCACATTCCTTCAGGATAGGAGCAGCCACCGAGGCAGCCAGGAACGTATTGGGGGAGGAAACTGTGAAGAAGATTGGTAGGTGGGAATCTAAGAGATTTCAATCTTATGTGCGGCCCAATCTGGTGATAAGTTTGTAGGTAGTATGGTAATAGAGATATGGCTGGTGTTGAAGCATTAATGGGTTTTTGTTTTGGTTTTGTTTATAGTATGGTTTTTTCTGTGCTTTTCTATTTCAGATTCGCTGCCAGGGATGGTCTGGATCATGGGCCATTCCTATGTGGCATGGGGGGCCCGGAGAGGGGACGCCCGTTATGAGGGTAGGCAATTGGGCTTTAGCAGGAGGGAAGCGTGCATAAAGTGGTTGGGGATCCCAGGTATGTTATGGGGCAGATTGGTGTCAGAGGTACATCGTTACGTGCAACGGGATAGGCCGCCGGATGTACTGGTAATACATGCAGGCGGCAATGACCTGGGCATTAGAGCCATGGTCGACCTAAAGCGCGACATCAAGTTGGATGTTTGGCGTTTAAGAGAGGCTTTTCCAAAAATGGTTATTGTCTGGTCAGACATGGTGGCCCGGACATCATGGAGGATGGCTAGATCAGTTGAAGGGGTCAACAGGGCCCGTAAAAAAATAAATAGGGAAGTAAGCAAATTTGTAGTGATGAATGGTGGTCTGGCGGTTAGGCATATGGAACTCGAGTTTGAGACGTGGAGGTATTTGAGAGCGGATGGAGTACATTTGAATGAGGTTGGAATTGATTTGTGGGCCCTGGGGCTACAGGATGGAATACAGAGAGCTCTTCGGGTGTGGAGGGGCACCCAAGATTAAGGTATTACTCTTGGGCGCTGTGGCGGGCGTTGGTCTGGGCAAAAAGCAAGGTAAATGGCAAAAGTAAGAGTCTTTTTGGGAGCTAGCGTTGATATGGCTCATGATGGTGGTTCCCGGTTAACGGAGGTTAGCCGGGAAGTGATATGGGGCACTGCGGTCATTGCTAGTCTCTGAGCCAGCTTGTCGGCTTGAGGCCTATTTGATAGATTTGATGGGACCGCAGTGCAAGTCCTGTTATGGACACAGAGGATGATCAAGATATTGCTCAGACCAACGCTTGATAATTAAGCAGGTTGTTTTTAACAGATGTTGTTTTTTGTTGTTGATGTTTTTCTATTTATGATAGATAATGTTGATATGTTATATTTTTATATTTAAGATTATTTGTTTAATAAAATTAGGCCGCTACGGCCTTTTAATACTCCAAGCTCGGTGTGGTTTGAGTCATTGGGGTAATAGGGTGGCAGGTTGCTATTAGGGGAAAATGACATCTGTAATCCGTCAGTCATGTTCAGTATGTATAGTTTTACTGAATTGTTTTCTATTCGAATAAACACCTACAGACAACTAACAGGAACACGGTATGGTTAAGTGTGTAAATGTTTAAAAAATGTCTGGCACTGCAGACCTCTTGTCTTTTCACTAGCAAGCTCTGCTTAGTAATGTACCTGCTTTTTATCATCATGGCTGTGGCTTTCTCCCTAATCGATATTCGGTGGTTTGGAAGACAAAGTCTGCAGACCACGTGAGGTTTTAAATTACATAGACAATCCAATGAAGATTGTCTACACTGCTTGCTGAAATGAGAGAGAAGGCAGAGAACTGGAGTGAGTCCAAAGCTCTAACAGCAGTCCCATTGAAGGGCATTGCAGTCTTCATGCTAAAGTGATTGTATAACAAATAGTTCACTAATGCTTCCAAGAACTGGCTGTACAGGATAATATAATTTTTTTTTAGATACACAGTAGCCATATAGTAATGGCATATACCATTGAAAGGAAACCCATACTTTAAGATACTTGTGTATGCAGGCTGCCGCTGCTCACCGCCTCCTGCACATGCTGCTACTTGGTTGTCTTCAGAATTTCTTAAGCCTAGTACACACTAGAAGTTTTTTTTTTTTTTTTTAGTTCAACCCAGCAGGGGTGAACGAAAAAAAACCTGACCACTCAGGAGAAGCCACTGTACTAATAATCCGACATTAGTACAGCAATCTCCCCTGCTGAGCTATTGTGTTCTGACAGGGGGGCGGCCCCCTTCAGAAAATTCCAAGTCAGCGATCTTGAACTTTGGCTGATAGAGCTGATCGGCAGACCTTTTTCTGTCATGCCCCATGGACAGAAGCCGGCTTGTTGGACCGGCTGCAGTACGCAATGTTGATGCCACCCAAAATTTTGGCCCATGTGTACTAGGCTTTGGACTGGCCATAGATGGAGAGAATTTCTTTCCTGCAACCTTGAGTCAGTCAGTGTTGACAGGGAAATCCCTCCTGCCGAGCCATTGTGTTTTCCCAGCAGGGGGCAGGGGAAGCCGTGCCCTCCGAGAGAACACAGTGATTATTGCTAGAGGCTATAACAGCTGCTATCAATAATTGCATATAAAATCCGGCAGGTTGGTTGTACCCAAGTTGATTGATCAATCAACTTTGGTACATCCAGCCTGCCCATACATGGTTTGAATCTCGGCCAGTTCAGCAGGAACCGGCCGAGATTCGAACCGTCTATGGCCGGCTTTACTCAGCTGGAACGAGCATGAACTCCTGATCAGAAATGATTGAAGTACCTGGATTAACATGACAGCCAGGCACCCTGAGTTTTCATAAGGGGATCCACAATGCAGTCTACATATTTCCATCTATAGAGATTTATTTAATATGTGTCTTAAAACCGGGAGTGTTTTAAATATAATAAAATATAAATAAGTGTATCTAAACCTAAAGACAAAAATGTAATCTATTGCAGTTTAACAGTCCATAGATGTGGTGGCTGCATCCCTTTTCTTGATTTTTCAGGCCAAAAATAGTGCAGAAAATATCTGTTGATCTACCCAGAAATACGGTGTTCTTCTTACTATCTGTGAACTTAAGGCCTTATTCCAAATCTACCATGTAAATGAAGTGAACAAAGGCAGTCATATTTGAAGTCCAGCCTGTGCGACAACTATGGCTCCTTCCATGGATACAATGAAGAAGAAATCATAGACATGAAGGATGAAAACAATGAAAAAAAATGCCTGCAAAAGAAAAGTAATGCAGCCATCAGATCTAAGAACTTGTTATCTGCAATACATTATTTTTTGTTTTTGGGTTAAGATACAGCAAAAGATAAAGTGGAACAAACATTTACAATGTTAAGATTGGGCCAAACAATGCAGATTTATAACCAAGAGGCAATGAGAAACTTGTCCATCATCTTGTCCATCATCCCTCGCATTGTTGGAGTTCTGAGACACAAGATCGCAACCAATAATTGGATGTCACATGTACACAGAGAGATTTGCTCTCTTTTCTTTAGAAAAATGAGAATGACTTGTAGCACAAGTTATTGGCCTCTAGGTAGCCCACTTATTGTCACAAGGATTCTCAAATCAATTGTATCATCTTCTATTACCATACTGGGGACCCAAAAGAAGTCATTTCTATTTTTCTATTATTCAGGTAGTTCTGTGTCATATACGTTATGTCTGATGTTACGTGTAGTATAGTGTATACGTTTCCCTTTTCTTTGCAGTAGGCTATAACCTGACATTTCATGAACCCCTCTCTCTTCAGAGGATGAACTACGTGGGGCAGCTGGCAGGCTCTGTACTGGGCCGTGTACGAGACTTGTATAAAGGAGTCAACCCAGCCACATTGTCTGGCTCCATTGATGTGATAGTGATCCGACAGCCTGATGGCTCTTATCAATCGTCCCCATTCCATGTGCGGTTCGGGAAACTGGGCATACTGAGATCAGCCGAAATGGCGGTAAGTCTATAAAAGGCCATGCAGACCCCACTAACTAAAATATTCATGTATTTTGAACAGTAAGCTGCCATATTATAACCAGTAGGCCCTAGTCTAAACAAACAAGCCAGCCGCACTCCAATGACATCAGCCTTCACAAAGCTTTATTGTTCCAGGGCAAGATCACAGATTGGTCTGGTTGGTCTGGGCAGCCACTTCTGTAATCTTGTCCTTGCACAAGAAAGCTTTGTGAAGGTTGGTGTCATTGGAGTGTGGCATGCTTGTTTGCTTGCTCCATGTGAGAGCATTGATGAGCTCCATCGGCTGGCACCTGAAGTCACAAAGATGTGTGGATTTTAGGCTTCGAGGGGAGACTACCTTTGATATCGTGAGGCCATAGTCTATAGATGGCCAGATCTCATTGATTTTGCCTGCTTAGTAATTGGCTTTGGTGGTTTTGGAGTCTAGTCATATTTATCCTATACGTGTCGGCACACATGTAACACCTCTTGAAACTAAAGTTGTATGTGCCATAAGGCATTATGTATCAACATGTTTCTTACTAAGGGCTGGAGTAATTTTCTCACAACTACCAATTAGATGCAACCCTTGAGGGCAGGTCTAATGCTGATTGGTGGCTCAGAAGTAACTTCAGTTCTTAGCAAGAACACATTGATAAATAAAGGGGAACTAAGCACCTGGGTGCCTCAAGAGCTCTTGCCATATTGTACAAGTTGCATCATTTCAGTTCTGGCAGGTCTGCTCTTCCCACTGCCACACATTTTACTGCTACTGACAAATTCTCCACTACTTTTTCCAACCACATGTCCATTCTATTTGGCTACTGGGCAGATCCTAATGATGCAACTTCTGACATGCATGATGGAGTCACATTATCAAGGCATCTGGTTGAACCTTTGGCATTCCGGGGAGTGAAAAAAATGCATTGAGCATACATTTATCCAGTGCAGTGTTTCTCAACTCCAGTCCTCAAGGCGCCCCAACAGGTCATGTTTTCAGGATTTCCCTCAGATGAAATGGCTGTGGTAATTACTAAGGCAGTGAAACTGATCAAATCATCTGTGCAAAATAAGGAAAGCCTAAAAACATGACCTGTTGGGGTGCCTTGAGGACTGGAGTTGAGAAACACTGATCCAGTTTACAATTTTCAAAATATTGCTAGCAAACAGGTAAGGGCCTGTGTCGATAGGCTTTGGGCTTATATCAGTGGCATCACTTTGAGATGCCTCTGAGATCATTCAAACATAATTGACCGGTGCATTTGGCCTTCAGTCGATCTTCTTCTGACCTGAATTTGACCTGCTTCAGGTAGGTTTTGAATTACCATAGATATTTATAGGTATTCAGAACCAGTCGGATGCAAACAAAAGCCCACTGACACAAGCCTTAGAGGAGTTTTAAGGTAAGGGAACCATATATTCTGTTAAATTCCACTTTAAGCCCCCCGGTCACACCAAATCCAACTTTGAAATCGGGTGACTTCACTTGAAATCGCACAATTTCAAAGCCGCATATCAGTGCGACTTTGGGTGTTACTTGGCTGACATCTGTGTGGTTTCATGCACAGATGTCTATGCAAGTCTCACCTGAAATCAGCAAAAGTAGTGCAGGAACTTCTTTTTCAAACCTTGTCGACAATAGGGTGCGACTTGTCATGCGATTTGACAAATCCGCCGGTGTGTCCGGGTTCTAAGGTCTTTAGTAGATAATCGAGTGCATCTTGCTCATTGCACTTTAATTATTATTATTAATTATTATGTCTTTTTATTTCAGGTTGATATAGAAGTAAATGGAGAACCTGTAGATCTGCAGATGCGACTTGGGGAAAATGGAGAAGCTTTCTTCATTCAAGAGTTGCAAGAGAATGAGGTAAATGAGTGATGGGATTGATTAAGGCAGCCCATTGATGATTTGATGGTTGCTGGAAAGAAAACTGATGGGGGGAATACCTCCCGTAGAGCTACTGTTTTCTCCCGGGGGGGGGGGGGTTCATCCCTGCTGGGAGAACACAGTGATTATTACTAGCGGCTAAAGCCGCTAGCAATAATTGAATGAAAGAATCCGACATGCTGATTATACTCAAGTTGTTCAATGAATCGACTTGTGTACAATCAGCCTGTCCGTAGATGGTTCGAATCTCCCAAACAAAGAAAATAATCTGCGCTAAGTGTCCAAAATCAGTGATTAATGATTAAAACAGCTGCACTCACTGTATTGCACATCCCAATACTTAAACGTAACAATCAAAAAAATTGTGTTGCGATGTGAATATACTCAAACAAACATGCATTCAAATAATCAAAATCATGTAGTACTCATACACTGATGAGAATAAAGTGCTATAAGCGCAAAAAAGAAAATTGAGCCATATATACATGTAAAGCTGTAAACATGTGCATTCATAAATTATATTATTCAATAAAGTGCCAAGTAAGGTATACAGATTGAAACCAGCCTCATTTTTTTTTTCATGGGATCACTGCTGGCAGGTATAGCTGTCATTGTGTTGTGCTGGCAGGGAAGGCTCCTTGCTGGCAAAACACAATAGCACTGTGGGAGGGATTCCCCTATCAACACTGAATCAAGCAATTTGCATAATATATGGGCTGCTTTAAGTGGAGTTCTAATGGTAGCTTTCTGCCAGAATTATATTGCCCCATACCCTGTTTTCCTCTGCTCTGTATTGGGCCTATATACATCTTTGTGCTACGTTAACACACAGTATGTTTCATATTATCGTACATCGCATGAAGGCAGCCTTTTTAAAATAAATGGGGTGCCTGCGCACCCTAGCATGCCTGAAATTGCGAACCAGTAAGCTTTGTATGGCTGGCTTTAGAGATAAATAAAGCTGGTAGGTAGTTTAACATACAAGAATAAGCCTAAGGCCTCATGCACACAGGGTGTTAGAAACAACGAGCTGAAAAGCCACTACCAACGCCAGGAAAAAGCGACTGTAAAAATGTGCTTTTAGTAGTTTTTTGCATTGGCGTTGATGCACGTTCAGCCGCGCTAGCTTTTAGCAGCGTTTCTCAGCCCCTATTCAAAAATCAATGGTTCCCTATGAGAGCCCATTGATTTGAATAGAAGTTGCACCACAAGTGGGATCATGATGATCTGACTTGCGGTGCGGCTTGTGCACTGAGGATCTTGAAGGGGAACCCTCGCCAAAATGGAAAAAAAACTGGTGTGGGGTTCCCCCCCCCCCTGAAAAGCCATACCAGACCCTTATCCGAGCATGCAGCCCGGCAGGCCAGGAAAGAGGGGAAAGAGCGAGCGGCCCCTCCTCTCCTGGACCATACCAGGCCACATGCCCTCAAGATTGGGTGGTGGGTGCTTTGTGACCCCCAACCCCAAAGCACCTTGTCCCCATGTTAAGAGCACAAGCGGCGGAAGAAGACCTCAGCGGAGAGAGAAGAAACAGAGGATGAAGAGATCAGAAGGAGAAGAGACACCTGAGCTGCTTTATTAAATTGCTTTATCAAAAACCTGTTTACTGTTTTTTATTTTTGACACTTTTTTTGGGGTGAATGGGTAGGGGTACAATGTACCCCATACTCATTCACATAGGGTGGGGGGCCGGGAGCCCCCCCGCAGACCCTGACAACCACCAGCCAGTGTTGTCGGGAAGAGGCCCTTGTCCTCCTCAACATGGGGACAAGGTGCTTTGGGGTGGGGTTTCGCTGGGCGTTCCCTGCCCCAAAGCACCCACCCCCCCCATGTTAAGGGGAATGTGGCCTGGTATGGTCCAGGAGGGGGGGGGCGCTTGCTCGCCCCCCCTTCCTGTCCTGCCAGACTGTATGCTCGGATAAGGGTCTGGTATGGATTTTGGGGGGGACGCCAATTATTTTGCCCTGGTGGTTCCCCTTAAAATCCATACACGTTCGGTCTGGTATGCTCTTGGAGGGGAACCCCAGACCAGTTTTTTTTTTTTCCATTTTGGCGAGGATTCCCCTTCAAGATCCTCAGCGCACAAGCCGCACCGCAAGTCGGGTCATCATAAGCTGACTTGTGGTGCGACTTCTATTCAAATCAATGGGGTTCTCATAGGGAACCATTGATTATGACCTAAAAAAAAAAAAAAGAAACGCTTGACGAGGCTTAACACGGCTGTATCCAACGTTAAGCGACGTTTAGCAGCTGTTACCGGTGGAAGACGTTTTTACAGCTCTAACGCTAGCCCTCAGAACATGCTGGCCCTGTTCTTTTTACAGCTTTAAAACGCCTATGCCACTTACAGCTCCTAAAAGTCTGTGTGTGCATGGACACATAGAATAACATGGAGAGGCACTGCTAGTCTGATGCTGCTAAAAGCAGATGTAAAAACACCCTGTGTGCATGAGGCCTAATATTGAAATATTGGGTGGAGTTATTCTTTAACATTCACTGTTTTTGTTCACTTTAAAGGAATACAACCCATCCATCAGCCTTGTTCTCCATTCCCTGGATATGTTATCTACTCATGACAATAACGATATACGGGAGGCCCCCCCAGCTCCAGATTTGCCTCTGTCTGCACTGGACACACCCGCCAGGAGGCAACGTTGGAGCAACAGAAGAAAGAGAAGTAGAGGGGATGAGACTTCGGGAGCTCAGGATAAAGATGGAATTGCTGTGCTACCTTCATGGTGAGTAATGATGGATTGTCCTGTATTTTTGACTCTGTGTCATGAGTAGATGTGTGACACCACTTGGCACATGGATGGTCACTGACAAACTTCTCCATGGCAAGCATCCAGTGCTGAGTGACATTACATTAATGAGCCTCAATGCTGACACAATCCAAAGTCAAACTCAAAATCCTGCATAGCAACTGCGTGTTGTTGACATACACTGCCAGTGTTATAGTGCTCTTTACCGAAGGTGATAATCCTCCTTCTGCCTGCAGCCCGAGCTATATTTACCTACATATTTCTTTTTGAACGTTTTTTTTTTTTTATTAAATGTTCGAAAGTGGAAGGGTTGCTGCAAGATTAGTGCTGACCTTGTGCTACCAATTAGAGCAATGATACACAGACATTGTCTCGGACACTAAGTGCAGGTCGGCACTGCAATTCTCCTAAGGGGACATACATTTTACAGCGATGTTCACTTTTGTCTTCCTAAATCCAAAGTATAATCTGCTAATATTTTTTTCTGCTTTCATTCCATACCTTATTTTACCACTTCACCCCCGGAAGGATTTACCCACTTCCTGACCAGGCCAATTTTTGCGATACGGCACTGCGTCATTTTACCGGACAATTGCGCGGTCGTGTGACGTTGTACCCAAACAAAATTGACGCCCTTTTTTCCCCACAAATAGAGCTTTCTTTTGGTGGTATTTGATCACCTCTGCGGTTTTTATTTTTACGCTATAATCAAGAAAAATAAAAACAAATTTGAAAAAAACCCCCACTTTTTTACTTTTTGCTTTTATAAATATCCCCCAAAAAAATAAAAATAAACTAATTTCTTCCTCAGTTTAGGCCGATATGTATTCTTCTACATATTTTTTGGTAAAAAAAATCCCAATTAGTGTATATTGATTGGTTTGCGCAAAAGTTATCGCGTCTTCAAAATAAGGGATAAATTTATGGCATTTTTATTATTTATTTTTTTACTAATAATGGCGGTGATCTACGATTTCTAGTGGGACTGCGACATTGCAGCGGACAGATGAGACACTTTTTTGGGACAAGTGACCTTTATACAGCAATCGGTGCTATAAAAATGCACTGATTACTGTATAAATGACACTGGCAGGGAAGGGGTTAACACTAGGGGCGATCAAAGGGTTAAATGTTCCCTAGGGAGGTGCTTTCTAACTATGGAGGGGAGGGGACTGACGGGGTGTAGAGAGAGATCGCTGTTCCTAATCACTAGGAACAGACAATCTCACTCTACTCTGTGGGATCTGTTTGTTTACACTGGCAGATCCCCGTTCTCTCTCTCTTTGGAGCAATCACGGGTGGTCGGCTCCCCCGCTAGAGAATGGGCATGTGCCCACAGATCGCAGTGTACGCGCCCGGCGTACAATGGCAGCAATTCATGCAGGAGAGCCAACCTGCCGCAGTACAACTGTGGTGGCTGGTCGGGAAGTGGTTAAACCCAGTGATATCATCACTGGGTCTCTGTCCTTCTCTATGTAATGCAGGCATATGATGACTAATGGGAGGGGCCAGCAGGATGCTGTGTATAGCTTTCTGGAAAATTGTCACAGCACCCCGCATTAGTACTTCTCCTAAGTTCCCTTATGCAAGCAGTGGGCTGGCTCTTGCGTCATGCAAATATCAAAATGCCTTGATAGGTGGATGCCAGTGTACAGGGCTGGTGCAAGGATTTTTGACACCCTAAGCGAAACTTCATTTTGCCACCCTGACTCCATCCCCTTTGCCCTGCCCATGTGAGAGGAGGCGGTGCTATACAGGAAGCATCGGCTCTGCTTTCTCTAGCGCTGGCTCCAGTGCTGCGCTGTACCTCTAATTATCAGTGAGATGGAGAAGCTGCCTGAGACTCAGTTACATGCTGTAGCCTGCAGAGCATGCAGACACGGAGGAAAACCCTTGGCCGGGTGCCCCTAGGCAGCAGTGTGCCCTAGGCGGCTGCCTAGTTTGCCTAGTGGTAGCACCGGCCCTGCCAGTGTAGAGGAGTGGGTGTTTCTAGGTGTGATATATTTGCATGATCATTTGCTTCTCCATTACACTTACTTTGCCCTTAATGCTGACATGGGGGGTTATTTACGAAAGGCAAATCCACTTTGCACTAAAAGTGCAAACTACAAGTGCAAAGTGCACTTGAAATTGCACTGAAAGTGCACTTGGAAGTGCAGTTACTGTAAATCTGAGGGGTAGATCTGAAATTAGGGGAAGCTCTGCTGATTTTTATCATCCAATCATGTGCAAGCTAAAATGCTATTTTTTTATTTTCCTTGCATGTCCCACTCAGATTTACAGCGACTGCACTTCCAAGTGCACTTTCAGTGTAATTTCAAGTGCACTTTGCACTTGTAGTTTGCCTTTTGTAAATAACCCCCTTTTTTCTCTTTACCTTCCTGTGCACATTAGCTCTTTAATTTAAAGCGTAACTCCACTTTTGTTGAAAAAATAACATTCCCCTCCAGGTGATCTATGTACATTACAAGGATTTTAACAAACTTTGTTGCAGATTCCTACCTTTTGTTATTCTGAGGATATCCCTGTGTGTTTGTCTGTATCCATGTGGGGAAAGTGGATCTAATGGGAGTGGTGCTTCACCTGCAGGGCGCTTATGAGCAAAATTGCAGGGTCTGCATCCCTTTAAACGTGATTCCCTATTGGGAGTATCTCACCAAAAATAAAATTTTTGCTGCTGGGAATGCCTAAAATCTGACTTGCATCTTAGTGCAGACTTCTGGGAAAATCAGTGAGCCAATCACACAAGCAGGAAATAATGTTTTTGGAGGGCGTTCTGTACACATTCTCCAGGTAGCCATATTGCATTTCATTTTACATAAAATTACAGAGCTGCAGATTGAAAAGGAAAGGTAATTTTCAAGAACATTCAACTACAATATGACTTGTGTCGCAATTGTATACGCTATATTATTTTTTCTTTATTTGCTATTTTTTTTCCCCACGAAATTGGAGTTACCCTTTAAGGTTTTATATAGGCAATTGTAATGCATTTAAGGGTCTTTATTTCCAAAAAAGTTCTGGGAAAATCTGGAGATTTCTGGAAATTTTCACCATTTTGCATATGAGTCAGTAAGTATAAGAAAATTGTATTTTGGTGCGTTTAAGGATGTAATGGGCCGTAAATTCCTCCCGAGAATTAGGGAAGCTCCTTTCAAATATCCTAGACCCGTGCCTGTTCCAAAAAAGGGCCAACGTTTGCCTCCAACATTTTAAAGTGGTTGTAAAGTCTAAACATTTTTTACCTTAATGCATTCCTTGCATTATGTTAAAAAATGTTTAAGTGTCAGCATCGCCCCCTCAGTCCCTCTTTAGCACGTCTGCAGGTTTTCTCTCTCCTCTCTTCCTTGTCTTGCTAGCTTTGCTGGGGCACCGGGAGCCATTGGCTCCCAGTGCTGTCAATCAAAGCCAGTGACGAGGGAGCAGGGGGCGTGGACCAAGTCCCGCTGTCTGTGTCAATGGACGCAGCAGAGGGACTCGGGTGCGAGCACGCACAAGTGCCGCCATGGGAGGCAGCTTTCCATGGGGGGCACTTGCCAGAGAGGAGGGGCCAGGAGCGTCAGCGAGGGACCCGAAAAGAGGAGGTTCCCGGCCACTCTGTGTGATTCCATTGCACAGTAGGTGAATATAGACATGTTTGTCATTTAAAGGGTATAACTCCACTTTCGTGGGTAAAAAAAAATAGCAAATAAAGAAAAAATAATATAGCGTGTACAATTGTGATACAAGTCATATTGTAATTGAATGTTATTGAAAATTACATTTCCTTATCAATCTGCAGCCGCTGTAATTTTCTATAAATGCAAAGCAATATGGCTATCTGGAGGCGTTCTGTACACAGAATGTGTACTGACCACTCCCCAGAAACATCATTTTCCTGCTTGCGTGATTGGCTCACTAATTTTCCCAGAAGTCTGCCTAATATGCAACTCAGATTTCAGGCATCCCCTGCAACAAAAATTTAATTTTTGCTGAGATATTTCCAATAGGAACATGTCTAAAGGGATGCAGACCCAGCAGTTTTCCTCATTAGTGCTCTGCAGCTGCCACAGCTGACTGATAATTATGAAACCACTCCCATTAGACCCACTGTGGACAGAGGCACAGACAAACACACAGGGATTTCTTCAGAATAACAAATGGTAGGAATCTGCAACAAAGGTTGTTATAATCCTTGCACTGAGCATAGATCACCCAGAGGGGAATGTTTTTTTTTCTCAACAAAAGTAGAGTTACACTTAAAAAAAATAAATGTACCTTTAAAACCCTTTTAACTTCTTTTTTTTTTCACAAAAAAGAAAAGACAGCAAAAGAGTAAAAAAAAGTAAAGAGATAGTACACAGAAAAACAAATACAGAAAAAAGGAAAAAAACAAATACACAGACTACTATATGAATGAATAATATGTAAAGCACTGCGCTACATAAATAACTGTAGTAATTAAAGCGGAGTTCCACCCTAAAGTGGAACTTCCGCTCATTGGATTCCTCCCCCCCTCCGGTGTCACAATTGGCACCTTTCAGGGGGGAGGGGGGGTGCAGATACCTGTATAATACAGGTATCTGCACCCACTTCCGGGTACAGCTAGCCGCAGCTAGCCGCAGACTCCCCGCCCACCCCCGTTGTGTTGTGGGAAATACACAGTTCCCACAACACAACGGGGACCAGTGAAGACGCGCAGCGCGACTCGCGCATGCGCAGTAGGGAACCGGGCAGTGAAGCGGCAACGCTTCGCTTCCTGATTCCCTCAGTGTGAATGGCGGCGGCAGCACCCGAGGATCGAGGGACGGCTCGGTCTCGGGTGCCGACATCGCTGGACCCCGGGACAGGTAAGTGTCCTTATTTTAAAAGTCAGCAGCTGCAGTATTTGCAGCTGCTGACATCTAATTTTTTTTTTTTTTGGTGAAACACCACTTTAAGTAATAACTAGATTAAAGTGGAAGTAAATGTGTCGGTAAGGGTAAGCCTTTACTCTAATATGCACAGCATACTTGCAGATTATAGTACATCTACCTCTTATTATGCTGTCCTCCAGCATGTCTAGGAGTCCAGGATCTACTGCTGCATCCCTTTGGGGTCCCATGGCACTCCTTTTTTGCCACTGGACACTTACAGATGATGTAACTATTGCACATGCATACAGGAGTTACATTGTCCCTGGTTCTATTCTCGGCATGCCAAGAAAAAAAGCAGGTTGTACACTACACAGTGCATGCGTTGTACAGTGCACACTGGGAACATAAACTCACCAGGAGTCGGGGGTAGGCAACCTTTTGAGCACAGTGTGCCAAAAAATGTTTTCAAAGAAATTGAGCGTGCCGATTTTTTAACAAAAAAAAAACTTCACACTCTCAATTTACGAAAAGGATTTTTTTAAAAGTAATTGCTGTAAACTACTTGAGTAGTAGTGAGAAATTAGCATCCTGCACTCTCACGCCTCAGATTGGCCCCAATTCCTGCACCTTCACACCTCAGATCACTGTCCCCCCGCGAATCTGCCCTACCACTGTAACCCCCTGCACATCTGACCCACCTCTGTAACCCTCTACACATCTGCCCCACCACGGTACCCCCCCTGCTCATCTGTCCCACCACTGTAACCCCCTGCACATCTACCCCACCACTGTACTCCCCTACATATCTGCCCCACCTCTGTAATCTCCTGCCCCTTTTCCCCAACCACTATACCCCCTGCTTATCTGTCCCACCACTATACCCCCCTGCTCATCTGTCCCACCACAAGTGGCGGCTGGTGAAGTTTTAGGATGGCAGGGCGCCAGACCCCGCCCTTCCTTTTTGACCCCTCCCACTTGGTGAAAATGGGAGTGGTTTCAGCAAAATAGTGGGCGTGGCTCTAAGGTGGTGTGGTTAGCATCTGAGATGAATGAGGGATGGAGGGAGAGAGGGATGGAGGGACAGCAGGCCCAGATCCTACACAACAATAGAAATATGTGTATTCTAGAAAGTTTAACAATCAGCAGATAAAGATATTCCAAACACCTGGTGTTAGCACTTCAATCATCCCGGCACCATGGTTGTTATGGTGTCAGGATAATTGAAGCGCATTAATTCTATTATTACATTGTAATATAAAATGAAATCATTCAACTCACCATAATGCAGAATCAGTGGGAGTCCTGAGCGTGTCACTAGCCACGTCGCCTGCCACCAGATGCCATCAGGTGTCCCCAGCGGAGTCCGTCCTTACATGCAGCCTGTGTCCCCCAAATGCAGCCTGGGTCTCACCAAATGCAGCCTGTGTCTCACCAAATGCAGCCTGTGTCTCACCAAATGCAGCCTGTGTCCCACCAAATGCAGCCTGTGTCCCACCAAATGCAGCCTGCGTCCCAGCCTGTGTCCCACCAAATACAGCCAGCGTCTTACCAAATGCAGCCTGTGTCTCACCAAATGCAGACTGTGTCTCACCAAATGCAGACTGTGTCTCACCAAATGCAGTCTGTGTCTCACCAAATGCAGTCTGTGTCTCACCAAATGCAGCCTGTGTCCACCAAATGCATCCTTGCCTGTGTCCCCCAATGCATCCTTGCCTGTGTCCCCCAATGCATCCTTGCCTGTGTCCCCCAATGCATCCTTGCCTGTGTCCCCCAATGCATCCTTGCCTGTGTCCCCCAATGCATCCTTGCCTGTGTCCCCCAATGCATCCTTGCCTGTGTCCCCCAATGCAGCCTTGCCTGTGTCCCCCAATGCAGCCTTGCCTGTGTCCCCCAATGCAGCCTTGCCTGTGTCCCCCAATGCAGCCTTGCCTGTGTCCTCCAATGAAGCCTTGCCTGTGTCCCCCAATGCAGCCTGTGCAGCCCCCCCCCTATTCTCCATGGGAGCACAGCGGTAGTGTACTACTTACCTTGCCGTTGTCCTCTCCAGCAGTGTCTTCTTCATACTTCCTGTTTCCTTTCTCCCGGGCGCAATGAAAGAATGAGAACAGGAAGTGACATCAAACTGAGATATCAATCAAACCGCCCGGCCGTAGTAAAATATACTACGATCGCCGGGCGGAAGCTAATCGGCGCTCCTGAAAGCGCCGCAAGGCGGGCTCAATGCCCGCAAATGCAGCGCCACGTCTGCAATCTCGTGATTGCATAGACGTGGCGCTTCCCCTTAGTGCAATGTGTCCTGCATCGCACTGTGTCCGGCGTCCGCACACAGTGCACTTAAGGACCTTTTTTTGTTTTGTTTTTTTGTTTTTAAAGGGCCAGTATTAAGACATTTTTTTTTTTTTTTTTTAACATTTTTTTTTTGGGACTGCCTGGAGGGGGGGGGGGGGGGGGGGCGGCGCCCATGCGCCCCCTATGGACGGGCCGCCACTGCCCACCACTGTACCCCTCTGCTTTTCTGTCCCACCGCTGAACCCCCTTCTCATCCCTCCCACTACTGTGCCTTCTGCACATCTGTCCCACCACTGTACCCCCTTGCTCTTCTGTCCCACCACTGTAACCCTGCTGCCCATCTGCCCCATCAATGTACCCTTTTTCTCATCTGCCCTCCCACTGTACCTCCCTGCACATCTGTCTCACCTCTGTACCCCCCCTGCTCTCCTGCCCCACCACTGTAACCCCCTGCTCACCTGTCCCACCATATACCTCCTTTCACATCTGCCCCACTGAGCTATGCCACCTGCTTTTCTGTCCCACCACTGAACCCCCTTCTCATCTGCCCCATCACTGTACTCCCCTGCTCTTCTGTCCCACTGCTGAACCCCCTTCTCATCTCCACCACTGTACCTCCCTGGACATCTGCCAAACCGCTGTACCCTCCTGCTCTTCTGTCCCACCTCTGAGCCCCTCCTGCTCATTTTCGCCACCACTGTACTCTCTTCTCATCTATGATATGCATGATATGTAGAGTGGTGAAAGGAAGCAGAGATGAGACACATCTTCCTGTCCTGGCACACTCATCCTGCTAATGCTCCTCTTGCATCCAAGCCCACGTGCTTGTATGTGATGTATGGGATGTATGTTATGTATGTGATGTCACATACAAGCATCTGAAATGGATGTGCAATGATGAGTTCAGGTCAGGGGCATTTTTGGAAAGCAGTAGGCCTGTGTGCAGGATCATAAGTTGGTCCCCCGCAGCTGAGAAAAAGTGCGGCGCTCTGTGCCACAGGAAAAGTTGGGTGTGATTTTCATTGCGCTGAATACTGGCTGTGGCTTAAAGGGACACAGAGTGCTGGGGTTCAGTAGTAAGTGACGCAAAGGTTCAGGAATAATTTAAAGAAAGTTCCCAAAATCTCAACAGTAATTCCACAAACTGTCCCCTGATTGGTTTTCTCAATCACAGTGAAATCTCTTCTTTCTGAGATTGGTAGTGGCAACCAACCGAGTCATCTTCCTCCAGATGGTGGGTGGGGCTAGCAGGACTGTGAATTGGCTTTAGTAGTGGCCAATGACAGTCCTCCTCCTCCTGGAAATAGGACCCCCCCCCAGCAGAACTGCACCCAATCTCTTCTCTCACAAAAGATAACGATCGCAGCTATAGCAAGGTTAGAGAACCAAACAATGTTTCCCACCTTTTACAATGTGTGGGGGCGCAGTGTCTCCTCCTCAGTGCAGTGTGGGGACTAATTTGAGAAATGGGAATGCATTAGTGTCTCACTGACGCTTCCCTGCACTGCTCTGCTGATGGGGAGGGAGTCGAGTGCCGGCAAAAGAGGCTTTGTGGGCCGCGGGTTGTCTACCCCTGTGCTACACCATTCCCCAGCCTATACTGTAGAGTGCACTCTAATCCAGCTGTAGTATTGCTACCTACATTATTATTATACAGGATTTATATAGCGCCAACAGTTTGTGCAGCGCTTTACAAAATGAAGGCAGACATTACAGTTACAATACAATTTGGTACAAGAGGAATCAGAGGGCCCTGCTCATTAGAGCTTACAATTTAAGAGGGAGGGTCAAGTCATACAAAAGGTAATAACTGTGGGAGATGAGCTGATGGAGAAAGTAAAAACGCTGTGTATTAGAAGGTAGGCTTCTTTAAAGAGGAGGGTTTTCAGGGATCATCTAAAGATGGATAGATTAGGAGATAGTTGTACAGATTGGGGTAGGGAGTTCCAAAGGATGGGGGAAGCTCAGGAGAAGTCCTGGAGGCGAACATGGGAGGAGGTGACAAGGGAGCTAGAGAGCAGGAGGTCTTGGGAAGACCGAAGAGAGCGGTTTAGTTGATATTTTGACACCAGGTTTGTGATGTAGCTGGGGGTAGAGTTGTGGATGGCTTTGTAAGTTGTTGTTAGTAGTTTGAATTTTATTTGTTGGGTAAGTGGAAGCCAGCGGAGGGATTGGCAGAGGGGGTTAGCAGACATTGAGTAGTTGGTAAGGTGGATGAGTCTGGCAGCAGCACTCATGACGGACTAAAGGGGGATAGCCTATGTAAAAGTAATCCAATGAGGAGGGAGTTGCAGTAGTCGAAGCGAGAGATGACCAGGGAGTGAACTAGAAGCTTTGTGGTGGTTTTGGTTAATCCCCTACATTACAGTTAACATTTGTTGCTGAATTGGCTGATTCCTGCATTGATCCCAGTATAGTACATGATTACTTTGGTATAGTTATTACTCCATAGCTCCCAACTGTCCCTGATTTTGAGGAACTGTCACTGATTTAGAGAAATGTCCTTCTGTCCCTCATTCCTCCTCATTTGTCCCTCATTTTGGTCTGATCTATATAGATGTATATAAAATGCACTTTTTATCTATCAAAAAGTATTTTCCAGCGCTAAACCTTTCATCTGATTTCTAAATTGCTGCATTTGTAAATTCCAATAGCCAATATGAAGGAATAATAGTGGTAAAAAAAGCACTTGTGGGTTTAACCAATCTTGTTTTTTTGTACAATTCTCCTTTAAGGGGGTGTAGCAGGGGGTGTGTCCTATGTCTGTATACTTTTGCTGATAGGTGTCCCTCATTCCCATCTCAAAAAGTTGGGAGGTATGATTACTCTGTCTAGCAGACTGTGTCCAAATATACCTGCTGTGTGCTCATTTATGCTCAAACTGCCATTTACTATAAGTTATATGAATAGATGAAGTGCATACCAATAAATGGGTGTGCGTCTATTTTCTGGTAGTAACCAACAGCCAGGTTAACCACTAGCCGACCAGCCACAGTACATATACTGCGGCAAGTCGGTTCTATTGCGCAAAATGACGTATCTGTATGTCGTTTCATGCAATGCATAGTGTGGGCACGTGCGCACTGCCGGCGCTAAGGATGAGCCAATGCATGTGCCCAGCGGACTCAATGTCCGCCAGCCACCCACGATCGCTTCACAGAGAGGCAGAACGGGGATCTGCCTATGTAAACAAGGCAGATCCCCATTCTGACAGGGGACAACACTGAAATCTGCTGTGCCTAGTGATCAGGAATAGCGATATCTCTGTTGTCCCAGTGAGCCCATCCCCCACACAGTTAGAACACTTCCAGGGAACACAGTTAACCATTTGATCGCCCCCTGGTGTTAATCTCTTCCCTGCCAGTGTCATTTATACATTGATCAGTGCATTTTTTAAGACTGATCACTGTAATAATATCACTGGTCCCCAAAAAGTGTCACTTAGGATCAGATTTGTCCGCCGCAATGTTGCAGTCCCGCTAAAAATCGCAGATCACCGCCATTACCAGTAAAAACAATAAAAAATAAATAAAAGTCCACAAATCTATCCCCTATTTTGTAGACGCTGTAACTTTTGCGCAAACCAATCAATATACACTTATTGTGATATTTTTAATCAAAAATATGTAGAAGAATACATATTGGCCTAAATTGATGAAGAATTTGCTTTTTTATATATATTTTTTTGGATATGCATTAAAGCAGAAAGTAAAAAAATAGTTTTTTGTTTTTCAAAATTGTCACTTATTTTTTGTTTATAGCGCAAAAAATAAAAACCGCAGATGTGATCAAATGGCACCAACAAAAAGCTCTGTTTATAGAAAAAAAGGACATCAGTTTTGTTTGGGTACAACATCGCACGACCGCGCAATGGTCAGTTAAAGCGGCGCAGTGGCAAATTGCAAAAAATGGCCTGGTCATTAAGGGGTGAATTTACTGGAGTTGAAGACATCCGAGAAACTGTTGAGATGACATTTTGGGAAATTCCCTTTCTGGAAGATTTTCATTGTCCTCTGTTTTTCATAGTTTTACAAAGCTGTGTAAGGCTGGATGGGGTCAACACCTCAGCTTTGCCTATCATCAAGATAGTTTTTTTTTTTTTTTTTTTCTTGGACAGGGTGGGGGTGGTCTCTGTGCGAGCCAGGCCTTCTCCTCCAACATCAGTGCCCGACCTCACACATGCGCTTCTGGAAGAATGGTTAAACATTCCCATAGACACACTCCTAAACCTTGTGGACAGCCTTCCCAGAAGAGTTGAAGCTGTTATAGCTGCAAAGGGTGGGCCAACTCAATATTGAACCTTATGGTGGAAGACTGGGATGCCATTAAAGTTTATATGCATGTAAAGGCAGAGGTCCCAATACTTTTGACAATATAGTGTATATATGGGAGAGTCTGATGATCATGAAGCTCCAGAACCAGTAGGTTCTTTTCAGCAGTAGTCGATTTTTGAAAAGTCTTGCATGCTTGTTCTAATATCAGTGTGCCTCCTGTGTGGCTAAATGGTATTGTATTTACATGTGTACATGTGAAAGTAATCTCCTATTTGCTTCTTTCAGTGTAATACAACTCCATTCTTACAAAAACATGTAAAAAAGCTCGCAAACATGTCCAAAATGCAATGCAACACATGGCAAAACGCACAACAGAAAAATAAAAAATGCTTATTTTAAACATGTTTGAATGAGGCTCTAAAGGCTCCTGGCACATATAATACCATAATATAGGAAGATACTCAGTCTAAATAGGAATTGATAGGCCATATGGTGTTATAATTAGTATGGGAGACAAACATTGTCCTTTTTTAGAGTGGAGAACTCGTGTCCCTGTAGAGAAGAAGATGACATCACTGTGTACTGCTCATGAATCTCTCATTCTAGTAAAGGACAAGTAAGGCACAAGGTAGCCAAAGTTACACACATACTAACATTTTTAAACATTATTAGCAATATAATGGCCATTAAATGTAATCAGTGATCTTTATTAGACAGTAGGTAAATAAAACATGGGTATTGATTACACCATCATTTCCAGGCCCAAAAATGCCCATAACTGAATTTCATTTGATATCTACTGCAGACAAATATATAATAAAAAATAGAAATGCAGGGACTAGTGCGCAAAACCACAACCTCATCAATAAAAATATAAAAATTTAAAAATAGTACCAGATGAGAAGCTGCCAACATAGAAAGGTGTACTCACACACCCTGATAGATAAGTAATTCAAATAAGGTAGATATGTGGCGCTAATCTATCCTTGTATACCAATTTCAAATACGGAAAAAACTCACAAATGCTGCAACAATATGTATAAATACAATCTTCCTATTACAAGTGCAAATGTGCATCTATACAGTAGTAGCAATACCCTACGACCAATTCAAGGCACGGGAAAAACCACATACTGCTACCACAATATTAAATATAACTTCTTACTTCCAAGTGCAAAGTGCATATATGATAGAGATACCACACGATAACCCGTGCATCAAAATATTAACTATTGAATCCTCATGCTCAAAAATTACACAATATATTAAAGTGCTACGTGCAAAGTGCAACTCCTCTTGCGATTAATAATGCAAAGAATGAAAAGTGACACAATGTGCAAAATTATCCTAAATTGCATACATGTGACTGAAAATACAGCCCAAAAATAATATAGTGCATCAAAAAAATGTGCAAGTATGGTTCCTCGTGCTATAAACATTTAAAGTATAATGCAGTGCTCCTCTACAAAATGCAACTCTTGTTGTAAAAAATATTGCAAAATGACACAATGTGCAAAATACTCATAAATGCATATATGCGACTAGAGATGCGACTAAGAGCCACGCATCCACATATAGGCAATACAGTACATAGAAGGTGACAATTGTGCAATATAATCATAAATGCATATATGCGACTAAAGATGCGTGGTTTCTAGTTGCATCTTTAGTTTGCAATATTTTTTACAACAAGAGTTGCATTTTGTAGAGGATTACTGCATTATACTTGATATGTTTATAGCACGAGGAACCATACTTGCACATTTTTTTTGATGCACTATATTATTTTTGGGCTGTATTTTCAGTCACATGTATGCAATTTAGGATAATAAAAAATGAATTGCCAATTAGAAGCTAAAATATAAAAATAAGCGTAACACCCTCTAGTGTGTGCTAGAGTTAGTGAAGGTTTTGTTAGTGTAGCGCCCTCTACTTTCAGGTAGGCGCTAGACTAGTATTTTTATAGTTGCAGGACTAGTGGCAGGTAAATTTAGCCAGGTCTGTGTTCTTATTCTAGGCCTGGTTGTTTTGATCTGGGAGTGGGAGTGTCAGTAAAGTGGGGGGTGTGGCCACCTACACTCTGGCTCAGAGATCCTCTCCTGCTTTTAGTGGAATTGTTCTGGAAGGGAGGTTGGACTTGAGACCTGAGTGGCAGGCAGCTCATGTGGGGCTCTGACCAATCATTAATTTGCATTGGCAGGGGGCAGGCCTCCTATATAAATTGGGGTCACATGCTTTCAGGGAGGAGTTGTGGAGCACAGGAAAGACAGCATGGCGTACTGAGGTGCTATACTGGAGATCCCCTTGCGGGGATGTGCCATGTGCGTGGAGGAGGGATGGAGGAGCCGCAGGGGAAGGAGCTAAAGCTGAGGATTTTCATCTCCACAGAGTGCATCAGGTTTCTGTGACCGGAGAACACAGTGCTTGACAGTCAATTGGAGGAAGTAGGAGTAAAGCGGCAGAAGTAGACCAGCTTATCGGATTTCTGTGACCGGGGAACACAGGACTTTGTTACAAAGGGAGAAGATCAGTGTAACGTTGAAGAAACAGAAGTACTGGAGAGAATAGCGTAGCATGCTGTGTGGGCAGAAAGCATAGTATGGACAGAAGTGGACGGGCTGGAGCAATAGTCTGTAGTTTATCATGTGCCAAGTTCATGCTTGCAACAACTTCCAGAGACTGTGGGGTCGTTAGTTCTTGGAGCCATGGAAGATAGGCGGTATAGGCCTTTGACTCTCTATTTGCAGTAGGAATTCTACAGGGGAATTATTCAGAGTGATTTCTTTCGTTTAACTGGAAGCAATAATCTGCAGTGAGGACTTGATAGGGGAAATCCATTAACAATGGCAAGGCCATGGATGATAACTTATCTTTCTGAAATCTTCATGGGCATCTCATACATCCCTAATATCTCTCCAAGTTTAATCCCACAAATAAAAGCAAGAAAAAGGAGTAATTGACTGTTTGTTGTCTTTTGGGTGACTGATGAGGGGATGGCAGCAGGGTGATTGGCGGATTGCTACAACCACACCAGCAGCCCCTACGGGGGTACTGCTACATTAGTGTAGGTAAAATTGAGTTAGCTCAGGGCTAGCCCAAGCTGTTGAATCTAGACCAAGGTTCAGTGAGTCAGGGCATTCTGACAGCTCCTCTGGTGCTTCCCCCAGTTTCTGGGACATTAAAGAATGTTCTAGAGCTAGTGGGCGAGGTTAGGAGGGAATATTTATGAGGCTTTGACCTATTCCCAGCAGTGGGCTGGCAGGGGGCAGAATTTACCTCAAAAGCCAGCCACCAGGGATGTCGTGGAAGATGGAGATATAGTGCTGAGGAGGCTGTCGTGGCCTTCAGGGGTGCCCACATGTTGCAAAAATAACAGCAGCATGACATACCTGAAAATATATAAAGGAAAACATGCATAACAGAATATTACATGAGAACAATGGTCAAAGCCTATATACCCCTCAGTGGCGGTGCGTCCATAAGGGCGCACGGGTGCCGTCCCCTCTCTCCTGCCACCCCCTCTAGCACCAATAGATGGATTCATGCATTGCATGAATCTATCTATGGCCGCCGCTGCCACCCCCTATTGGGGCGCCCGGCCCCTTTTCGTGCGCCTGAATTACAGCGGCGGGGGTGTTGTTTTTGAAGCACCTGATTAGAGCCATAGGCTCTAATGGGCATCAAAAAAGGTGACCTGCGAGCGCCCACTCAGCTGTGTTAGAAAAGCGAATGAATACGACAGGCGCTGTGATTGGACAGATGTCCAATCATAGCAGAGGACGGGAGAAGACATCGAGGAGCTGTCCCACCGAGACAGGTTAAGTGCAGACAGCAGGCGGGAGGCACACTGGCAGCATTTGATATGGCACAGTGGGAGCATTTGATATGGCACATTGGGAGCATTTGATGGGGCACAATAGCAGCATTTAATGGCACAGCGAGAGCATTTGATATGGCACAATGACAGCATTTGATTTCACAGTGGGAGCATTTGATATGGCACAGTGACTGCATTTGATGGGCACAGTGACTGCGTTTGGGCACAATAGCAGTATTTAATGGCACAGCGAGAGCATTTGATATGGCACAATGACAGCATTTGATTTCACAGTGGGAGCATTTGATATGGTACAGTGGCTGCATTTGATGGTACAGTGGCGGTCTTTGATGGGCACAGTGGCTGCGTTTGATGGGCACAGTGGCTGCATTTGATGGTACAGTGGCTGCATTTGATGGTACAGTGGCGGCAATTGATGGGCACAGTGGCTGCGTTTGATGGGCACAGTGGCTGCGTTTGATGGTACAGTGGCTGTGTTTGATGGTACAGTGGCGGTAATTGATGGGCACAGTGGCTGTGTTTGATGGTACAGTGGTGGCAATTGATGGGCACAGTGAGGCTGCAAATGAGTTTTTTTTTCTAAATTTTTCAGTTTTTTGTGCCCCCCCCCCCCCCCCCCCCCAATTATTTTGAGCACCAGCTGCCACTGATACCCCTTGACACTGTGGAACCCACTCTAGGGGAGTTTTAAAAGCAGCAGTGTCCAAGTCAACCATATGGATCAGATGCCCCTTCAACAGAGAGAGAGGGTCAAACTGATCATAACAAGATCTGGGAGGCAATTGATGGGCCACACGGTGTGAACACCACACGGAAGGGTTGCCCTGGCACCCCCTGTACGGTCCACCCTGTGGCTGGCATCATTTAACCCAATTCCTCTTAGCCCAGGTCATCCCAGACCTGCCCCATCCTGTCACTAGATAGTAAAAGGAGAAGCAGCACAGTGATGAGCTTGTCTCTCTGTCACTCTGCTTTCACCTCCTATCAGCATATTTCTTGTTAACACTTGAACTGTTTGGCTCTTTGACTCCTCTCTCTCACACCTCTGCTATACAGAGGCTGATAACAGATCAAATTCAGGTGCTTACACTGCTTGTACAATGGGGACGGAAAGTATTCAGACCCCCTCAAAATTTTCACTCTTTGTTATATTGCAGCCATTTGCTAAAATCATTTAAGTTAATTTTTTCCCTCATTAATGTACACACAGCACCCCATATTGACAGAAAAACACAGAATTGTTGACATTTTTGCAGATTTTAAAAAAAAGAAAAACTGAAATATCACATGGTCCTAAGTATTCAGACCCTTTGCTCAGTATTTAGTAGAAGCCCCTTTTGATCTAATACAGCCATGAGTCTTTTGGGAAAGATGCAACAAGTTTTTAACACCTGGATTTGGGGATCCTCTGCCATTCCTCCTTGCAGATCCTCTCCAGTTCTGTCAGGTTGAATGGTAAACATATATGAATTCTTTGATTACAAATTCTTTATTATTCACGGTTGATGTAAATTTATCTAGGCCTCTCACGGGTACAGCCACCTCCCTGCATGCCTTACATTTTCGGCATGCATAGAAGCCATCCCTGTCCCAAAATGGGGGAGGCCTAGTAGGGGGATCTAGGACTTTTTTTTTACTACCCTGTCTCCCACATTAGGGGCCTTTCGGTAAATACATTTAGAGATCGGAGGTAATACTGGTTTAAGGGTTTTGTCTAAACACAAGATATGCCAATGGGCCTTAAAGATGGATTCTATCTTTTTGAATGCTTTAGATCTTTTGGCCTCGATGTTTCCCGAGTAAACCAGTAGTAATGTCATGTCATCGCTTCCGGTTTACTGTTACGGACTTTGATTGGTTTTCCAGCCAGCCAGCAGATGCGCCGGCTGGTTGCTTGGGTCTCCCGGTGAGACAGAAGAGCCACAGAAGGTGGCGGGAGGGAGGGGACGTCCCCTCCCACTCCTTGTAATGCCAATTGAGTGGCTAGTAAGCCGCTCCAAAATAATAATACATTTTGTGCTGCGCTATCTCCCTAATATTCTGCTATGACAACAGTAGGTTTAAAGTGCCAACATTGCAATAAAAAAAATATACAAATAATTGCTGCAGTAATATACCAGTGACATGTGTCACAATACAAAACCCCACATCACAAGTAACCAACAAATCCTTATGAAAAAAATTTGTATATATATATATATATATATATATATATATATATATATATATATATATATATATATATATATATATATATATATATATATATATATATATATATATGTTATATAGTGACACAAACGTGAACCATAAAGTGCTATAGTGCATACAATTAGTGATGTCCTGATTACATAAGGATCAGTTCAACATAATGATATAAAGTCCATATTAAATATATAGTGGTGAATTGACTGGTGATCAAAAAACCTGTTGCAGTATACAGAGTACAAGGGAAATTACGTATCTTCCTCAGGGGGGTGATCCCCCTGAGGAAGATGCGTAATTTCCCTTGTATCGACATGCGTAGGGTAGGGGACAGGACGGTGCAGGAGGCAGCTGGTCTGTCTCACGGACAACGAGCATACGACCTCAAGTAAATCCCAGCGTTTTAAGGTACTATATAGAGCGGTGCACTGATGCACCAAACCCATGTGAGTACCCTGTACTAGGGCTTTGTACAATAAAACTGTGTTGATGTGGGATTTTGTATTGTGACACATGTCACGGGTATATCACTGCAGCAATTCTTTATATATTTTTTTATTGCAATGTTGGCTCTTTAAACCTACTGTTGTCATAGCAGAATATTAGGGAGATAGCGCAGCACAAAATGTAATATTATTTTGTTATCACACGACTGTATGAGACGTGATTAGTGCTAGCAGCTGTCATTTATCACTATGCACATTTTTTCAAAAAAATCTATTTTTTTCATACAATTTTTATTAGGCAGCTCGTAAGATCCTCAGTTTGTTATTAAGCCGCTCCAATTGCTATTACAAGGAGCCGACCACCGACTCTAAAAAATGATACCGGGTGATGCCTGCAGCTGCCACCGCCCCACTAAAAAATGCCTCCCTAGGCAAATGTCTTGTTTGCCTTGCCGTAAATATGCCCCTGGACATGAGCTGCAGTGCATTTTTGCATGGGCTGCATTGCATTTTTTAAATTCATCCTTTTCTTTAATTCACGCTGCAACTCATTATAATGCACCAAGGTGGGATAAAGTGCCGCCTATCTCATTTATGTCTGTGCATTGACCAGCATTTCTCAAGGCATACAGTGTGAGCAAGTATGGCGCGTCCATGCTTTGCTTTTGTGGTAACGAATGTTAAATGCAGTGGTACGACGCAGTGACATTACATTCCAAATGGTACCCCAGTACAGCTTATGATGGATGTGTAGGGTACTGCCAAAAAAAAATTATAAATATAATGACATTTTCTCTCCACATGGAAGAATTATGTTACTGCTTGGCAAAATTGTGTGAGCAAAGACTCAAAGCATAAAGCCTGAGAGATGTATATAAATTGGGTGAAAAAATGTAATCTGGATCACCTTATCGTACCGTTAACATTTGCATATAGGCCCCTTCAAATTCCTGCCAACCTTCTTGGGTCAGGCCCAGGGCAGGTATAACCCTAACCCATTTGTTCTGTGCTTTATTAAATCTATTCATTTCCAATGAGATCCCAGTTTAATATATAGAAATCTTCTAAGCTGAGTCTTTCCCTAGGGGTATTTGTTCCTGTGTAGGGCATGTCAGATTATCATCTGAAAGACCAATGTGTCCTTTGGTGGCATGCTTGAGTTGTATGCAGGCAAATCTGTCCAAGTATGAGGGTTGGGGGGGAATGACAAAGACATGTACATTTTTGGAATTGCCCTTCATGGAAAAGGTTCTGTAAGTATTTAACCCCCTAACCATTGGAATTTAAAGCATATATCATACCTGGACTGGGGGTTCCCCACATTCTCCTGTCGACACGAGCATCGCATACTAGCACATTATGAAATACTTACCTTAGAATGAAACCTTCCAGTGGCACGCTGTCACCGCTGAGAGGGCTTTCCCCCGGTCTTTCTTCCGGGTTTGCGCGCTCCGGCTGTGTGGTTAGCCGGAGCCGTGATGACGTCACTCCCGTGCATACGCTTGGGAGCACTTGGTTTCAGCACGAAGCTCTTAAGTTTCGGAAAGGTATGCTGGACCTTCAGAACGCATGCACTGGTAATGTCATCGGCTACATCCACGGTGCACGTTAAGGAGATTTTACCTACAGGTAAACCTTATTATAGGCTTACCTGTAGGTAAAAATCACAAAGTGGGCTTTACTACCGCTTTAAAGGTGTATGCTCGTTAAAAATCAATTTCATAGTATTAGGTGGATGTGACTTGATTAAAGGATATGACACCCTAGCAATGAACTTCTCTTAAATGCTGTCTTGTGGTCTGTTACCTATACCAGTTAAGGTATTTTGTTATCCTGTTTAATAAGTTCACAGAATACCTGCTGGTCTTGCTAGAAAACCTGTCAGCTGATAGCTTCCTGTGTGTTCTCTTCTCTGCCTGTGTTGCTTTGTTATCAGATATATTGTTCTGAGGTCTTCAGAACCCTGTCCATCTGCTTTATGAATAAGAGGACAGGGTAGGTTCTAGTAGGCTTGCTCTATTTCTGTTGTCATGATACAGTAGGATGAATAAGAGCAGGGCCGTCTTTAATATTGATTGGACCCTAGGCAAAAATTTTCTTGGGGCCCCCCCATGCAATTTCACTCTCCACCTGCTGTGAGACATTCAATAAATAGCAGCTAGACTTTAAATCAGTTTACTGTATCAGATCAGGCAGCAATTGCGATTGGTTGCCAGCGGTTACAGCATATCATTACTGCTTACTGACTGGTTGCTAAAGGTTACAGCGCACATTACGGCTCACTGGTTAGTTGCTAAAGGTTACAGCAAATGATTTCTGCTTGTTAATTGGTTGCTAGAGATTACTGTACAGTAATACTGCTCACTGATTGGTTGCTAGAGGTTACAGCACATCATCGCCTCACTTCAGGGGAGCATGATATACATATGAATGCCGCCAATATTTACATATCAATGCCGCCGGCCGCAGCTATTTACTTAGCAATGCCGCCGCTATTTACATATGAATGCCGGTTATTTACATGTAAACACAGGGTCTGCAGGTGAGTCATCTGTACACAATAATAGGACAGAGCTGGGCAGCATTAGTACCAGCACTTCACACTGAGATATCGGGATACAGCACAGGATTAAAACTTCAAGGGACTTTAAACTGAGATAGTTGGCAAGTATGAGGCAGCTGCTTTGTGCCCCACAACAATCACAGGGCCCAGGGCAGCTGCTCCTTTTGCCCTGCCTTGAGACGGCCCTGAATAAGAGTTGTCATATCAGAACAGGTTATTGGTAGAATCATCAGGTGAAAATAAAATGAAAAAAAGAAAATCTGAGGACTGCTGAGCAGCGATACATTACATTTTTGCAAGGGTTTAGATACACTTTGGGGTATATCTGATTCTTCTTTTTAAAAATGCCCCTTTAAACCAAAATCACCAGAATGTTGAGATTCTTGAAGATGCTGAAGTGGAGATATAATCACAGGGCCTTTCTGCTCTAATACAGAGAGCATACCTCCCAACTTTTGAACTTCAGAATGAGGGACACTTGAGGAAGGAAGTAACCTTGCATAGCGCGCTGCGGCAAATGTGGGCGTGGTCAAACTTTTGATAGTGGGAGGAGCTTAATGGGCATCATTAAACAAAACTTGGGCTTCCTTGTATCTATAAAATATGCTTTTATTATTGTTGCACAAGCAAGAGTCTCATGGATACATACATATCCCAGCACATTCATTTAAAAAAAAGGATAAAAGAATGCAGTGTTTGGAGTGCATTACGTACAAAGTGCAGGGTTGTAGGATGAGCTATATACAGAGTGCAGGGTTCTGGCATGAGCTATATACAGAGGGCAGGGTTGTAGGATGAGCTATGTACAGAGTGCAGGGTTCTGGCATGAGCTGTGTACAGAGTGCAGGGTTCTGGCATGAGCTGTGTACAGAGTGCAGGGTTCTGGCATGAGCTGTGTACAGAGTGCAGGGTTCTTGCATGAGCTGTGTACAGAGTGCAGGGTTCTAGCATGAGCTGTGTGTGTACAGAGTGCAGGGTTCTGGCATGAGCTGTGTACAGAGTGCAGGGTTCTGGCATGAGCTGTGTACAGAGTGCAGGGTTCTGGCATGAGCTGTGTACAGAGTGCAGGGTTCTGGCATGAGCTGTGTACAGAGTGCAGGGTTCTGGCATGAGCTGTGTACAGAGTGCAGGGTTCTGGCATGAGCTGTGTACAGAGTGCAGGGTTCTGGCATGAGCTGTGTACAGAGTTCAGGGTTCTGGCATGAGCTGTGTACAGAGTGCAGGGTTCTGGCATGAGCTGTGTACAGAGTGCAGGGTTCTGGCATGAGCTGTGTACAGAGTGCAGGGTTCTGGCATGAGCTGTGTACAGAGTGCAGGGTTCTGGCATGAGCTGTGTACAGAGTGCAGGGTTCTGGCGTGAGCTGTGTACAGAGTGCAGGGTTCTGGCGTGAGCTGTGTACAGAGTGCAGGGTTCTGGCGTGAGCTGTGTACAGAGTGCAGGGTTCTGGCGTGAGCTGTGTACAGAGTGCAGGGTTCTGGCGTGAGCTGTGTACAGAGTGCAGGGTTCTGGCGTGAGCTGTGTACAGAGTGCAGGGTTCTGGCGTGAGCTGTGTACAGAGTGCAGGGTTCTGGCGTGAGCTGTGTACAGAGTGCAGGGTTCTGGCGTGAGCTGTGTACAGAGTGCAGGGTTCTGGCATGAGCTGTGTACAGAGTGCAGGGTTCTGGCATGAGCTGTGTACAGAGTGCAGGGTTCTGGCATGAGCTGTGTACAGAGTGCAGGGTTCTGGCATGAGCTGTGTACAGAGTGCAGGGTTCTGGCATGAGCTGTGTACAGAGTGCAGGGTTCTGGCATGAGCTGTGTACAGAGTGCAGGGTTCTGGCATGAGCTGTGTACAGAGTGCAGGGTTCTGGCGTGAGCTGTGTACAGAGTGCAGGGTTCTGGCGTGAGCTGTGTACGGAGTGCAGGGTTCTGGCGTGAGCTGTGTACGGAGTGCAGGGTTCTGGCGTGAGCTGTGTACGGAGTGCAGGGTTCTGGCGTGAGCTGCATTCAGAGTGCAGGGTTCTGGCGTGAGCTGCATTCAGAGTGCAGGGTTCTGGCGTGAGCTGCATTCAGAGTGCAGGGTTCTGGGGTGAGCTGCATTCAGAGTGCAGGGTTCTGGGGTGAGCTGCATTCAGAGTGCAGGGTTCTGGGGTGAGCTGCATTCAGAGTGCAGGGTTCTGGGGTGAGCTGCATTCAGAGTGCAGGGTTCTGGGGTGAGCTGCATTCAGAGTGCAGGGTTCTGGGGTGAGCTGCATTCAGAGTGCAGGGTTCTGGGGTGAGCTGCATTCAGAGTGCAGGGTTCTGGGGTGAGCTGCATTCAGAGTGCAGGGTTCTGGGGTGAGCTGCATTCAGAGTGCAGGGTTCTGGGGTGAGCTGCGTTCAGAGTGCAGGGTTCTGGGGTGAGCTGCATTCAGAGTGCAGGGTTCTGGAGTGAGCTGCATGCAGAGTGCAGGGTTCTGGGTTGAGCTATGTACAGAGTGCAGAGTTCTGGGTTGAGCTATGTACAGAGAGCATGGTTCTGGGGTGAGCTATGTACAGAGTGCAGGGATCTGTGATGAGCTGTGTACAGAGTGCAGGGTTCTGGCATGAGCTGTGTACAGAGTGCAGGGTTCTGGCATGAGCTGTGTACAGAGTTCAGGGTTCTGGCATGAGCTGTGTACAGAGTGCAGGGTTCTGGCATGAGCTGTGTACAGAGTGCAGGGTTCTGGCATGAGCTGTGTACAGAGTGCAGGGTTCTGGCATGAGCTGTGTACAGAGTGCAGGGTTCTGGCGTGAGCTGTGTACAGAGTGCAGGGTTCTGGCGTGAGCTGTGTACAGAGTGCAGGGTTCTGGCGTGAGCTGTGTACAGAGTGCAGGGTTCTGGCGTGAGCTGTGTACAGAGTGCAGGGTTCTGGCGTGAGCTGCGTTCAGAGTGCAGGGTTCTGGGGTGAGCTGCGTTCAGAGTGCAGGGTTCTGGGGTGAGCTGCATTCAGAGTGCAGGGTTCTGGGGTGAGCTGCATTCAGAGTGCAGGGTTCTGGGGTGAGCTGCATTCAGAGTGCAGGGTTCTGGGGTGAGCTGCATTCAGAGTGCAGGGTTCTGGGGTGAGCTGCATTCAGAGTGCAGGGTTCTGGGGTGAGCTGCATTCAGAGTGCAGGGTTCTGGGGTGAGCTGCATTCAGAGTGCAGGGTTCTGGGGTGAGCTGCATTCAGAGTGCAGGGTTCTGGGGTGAGCTGCATTCAGAGTGCAGGGTTCTGGGGTGAGCTGCATTCAGAGTGCAGGGTTCTGGGGTGAGCTGCATTCAGAGTGCAGGGTTCTGGGGTGAGCTGCATTCAGAGTGCAGGGTTCTGGGGTGAGCTGCATTCAGAGTGCAGGGTTCTGGGGTGAGCTGCATTCAGAGTGCAGGGTTCTGGGGTGAGCTGCATTCAGAGTGCAGGGTTCTGGGGTGAGCTGCATTCAGAGTGCAGGGTTCTGGGGTGAGCTGCATTCAGAGTGCAGGGTTCTGGGGTGAGCTGCATTCAGAGTGCAGGGTTCTGGGGTGAGCTGCATTCAGAGTGCAGGGTTCTGGGGTGAGCTGCATTCAGAGTGCAGGGTTCTGGGGTGAGCTGCATTCAGAGTGCAGGGTTCTGGGGTGAGCTGCATTCAGAGTGCAGGGTTCTGGGGTGAGCTGCATTCAGAGTGCAGGGTTCTGGGGTGAGCTGCATTCAGAGTGCAGGGTTCTGGGGTGAGCTGCATTCAGAGTGCAGGGTTCTGGGGTGAGCTGCATTCAGAGTGCAGGGTTCTGGGGTGAGCTGCATTCAGAGTGCATGGTTCTGGGGTGAGCTATGTACAGAGTGCAGGGATCTGTGATGAGCTATATACAGGGTGCAGGGTTCTGAGATGAGATTTATACAGGGTGCAGGGTTCTGGGATGAGCTATATACAGGGTGCGGGGTTCTGAGACGAGCTATATACAGGGCACAGGGTACTGGATGAGCTGTATACAGGGTGCAGCAGAGGCGTAATTAGAACCTTCAGGGGCCCTGGTGCAAGAAACCATGAAGGGCCCCCCCGACCTCCAGCATGGGCCATTCCCTTCGAGCCCAGAGCCCTTCCCACTGATCCCATCACCCTTCATGGTCCCACAGCAGATTGGGCCCGGCCATGGGGGCAGAAGGCCAGGGCCTAGTTGCAAGTGCAACCTTTGCTGGTAGTTCCGCCAGTGGTGTCAGTGTGGACTGTGAATGGTGTCAGTCAGTAGGGCAGTGGACATGGTCAGTAGAGCAGTGGAAGTGGTCAGTATGGCAGAGAAAGTGGTCAGTAAGGTAGTGGACATGGTCAGTAGGGCAGTGGATGTGGTCAGTAGAGCAGTGGACATGGTTAGTAGGGCAGTAGACATAATCAGTAGGGCAGTGAACAGGATCAGTAGTTTTTTTTTATTGTTGTTATTTTATTTTTGTTATTATTTTTTACCATTATATTTTATCCATTTTATTTTTTAGAGTTTTTTTACAGTTTTTGATGGGAGTTGGTGGCAGTGGAGGGCAGTATGATGGGAGGGGGTGTCAGTGGAGGGCAGTATGATGGGAGGGGTGGCAGTGGAAGGCAGTATGTTGGGGGCGGAGGCAGTGGAAGGCATTATGATGGGAGGGGAGGCAGTGGAGGGCAGTATGATGGGGTGGAGGGCAGTATGATGGGGTGGAGGGCAGTATGATGGGAGAGGAGGTAGTGGAGGGCAGTATGATGGGAGGAGGCGGTAGTGGAGGGCAGTTTAATAGGAGGGGGGGTTAGTGCAGGGCAGTATGATGGGAGGGATGGTAGTGGAGGGCAATATAATGGGAGGGGGTTTAGTGGAGGGCAGTATTATGGGAGGGGTGGTAGTGGAGGGCAGTATGATGGGAGGGGGGTTAGTGGAGGGCAGTATAATAGGAGGGATGGCAGTGGAGGGCAGTATAATTGGAGGGGGGCAGTATGATGGGTGGGGGTGGCAGTGAAAGGCAGTATAATGGGGGGGTTAGTGGAGGGCAGTATAATAGGAGGGGTGGCAGTGGAGGGCAGTATAATAGGAGGGGGGGCAGTGGAGGGCAGTATAATAGGAGGGGGGGCAGTATGATGGGATTGGGGCAGTATGATGGGAGGGGTGGTAGTAGAGGGCAGTATATGGGGGGGTAGTGGAGGGCAGTAAAATGGGAGGGGGGCAGTATAATGGGGGGGGGGTAGTGGAGGGCAGTATGGGGGGACTGTACAGCATGACTGGAGAGGGGCAGTGTATGGGAGGGAGCAGAGTTACCATGAGTGTACTCAGAGTCAGGGCAGTGCAGGGAGCATTTCTCCTACCTTTATTCCAGCGCAGGAACAGCCTTCGGGGAAGACCCGGAGTCGGGGGCGGGGTCAGGGGCGGAGCCGGGGGCGGAGCTTAGGCGCGAAGAGGACTCCTCCTTTGGCTAAATGCTGGGGCTCCACTCAGGGAAGACCCGGAGTTGGGGGCGGAGTCGGGGGCGGAGTCAGGGGCGGAGCTTAGGCGCGAAAAGGACTCCTCCTTTGGCTAAATGCTGGGGCTCCACTCAGGGAAGACCCGGAGTCGGGGGCGGAGTTAGGGGCGGAGCCGGGGGCGGAGCTTAGGCGCGAAGAGGACTCCTCCTTTGGCTAAATGCTGGGGCTCCACTCTCCTCCTTGTCGTGACGTCACTGGTTGTTAGACGCCAGGCGGGCCATGCCTAGCAACCAGTTGTTTTGGCAGTGAGCCAGGCAGCGTCTGGGGGTGAAATGAAGCGGTCGCGGCCAAAACTAGTACAGCAGGCAGTGAGGGACAGCGGCAATGCGGCAATTTTTAGGGGGGCATCAGATCGGCCAGTGGGGCAATTCCGGGACATTGTATTGTCCCGGAATGAAGCTGCCCGGGACGCGGGACAGACCTCCCACAGCGGGACTTTCACGGGCAATCCGGGACGGTTGGGAGGTATGCAGAGAGTGGTCAGCATGGACCATGGAAACGCAGAGGTCTGTAAGACCTAAAGATGACTGAGCCAGTCAGTGAAATTCAAGGAAAATTCCTTCACGTTCCTTTCCTGAATTAGCGTTAAGCAAGCACATGGCATTACAAGAACTGGACTTCCCCTAAACAAGCAATATCCAATAAACACAAAGAAAAACAACAGAATACAATTGTCTAACTGTAGAACTGGTTCCTTTGAGTGGAGTAGAGCTTTTTACTGAATTGTGGGAATTTGTCATAGCTTTGAATTGCCAAGTGTTTATAATACATCTACATTTGATGAATTTGATTATTTTATTGACAAAGAAAGTTGAAGGTAGGGAGAACCCTAGCACGGTGCTATACATGCTATACCCAAGTATTACACTATCCTGATTGTCTTTTCTATATTGTGCCTTCTTCATGTCTTCATATCCCATCTAGTGACTCCATATACTTCTCATTCTCGGACCTCCATGAAGAAATTTCCACTTTACAGTCTAAGGATTTTCACCCCTATCCTGAGGAGGACCGCTTACAGTTATCCTCAAGGTAAACCAAGTAAATGTGGGTTGAAGGTAGGGGTACTCATATGACAATGTGGGTGACTTAAAACATGTTGAGGAATCATAACTCTGACTGGTGGTTATACAAGCCCCACACTGAGATGACTCTTCTCATGAGATTACTCATAATTGAGGTCCTGTGACTGAAGCAACCAGTTGGTTTATGGATTTAGAACTTTACTTGTGTGTGGGGAAAATGAATGTGAAGTCTCCATGGCTTTTTATTTCTTATACTGTATATTGTGTATGTGAAGATTAGTGACATAATCACCATTTGCTGATAAACAAAAACTGATCTGATTCAGCAGTCGATCCCCATCTCCTAAAAGTGACTCGGAGTTGGAAATGAAAATCCTCAACACATCTCTGTCTGAGAACTGCATGGAATGGAACTGGGGAAGACTCCCACAGGTGAGGCCACTCATGACCAGCCATCAATGAGGTGACCCCTTTTAGCCAGGGGAGGACTGGGAAAGATAATCGGCTGGCCATTTGATGTAGGAACAGTTTAACAGTTTTATTCTGACTAAAGAATATGTTCTGTACAAAGTCTGCCATGGTGGCATAGTAATTGATGGGCATGGTAAAAGGTGGGTGTCATCTTAAAATGCATGAGTCAGATAGTACAGAGGGGGATACAGGAATCAATGAGTAAGGAATAAAGTTGGGTGGGGGGGGGGGGGGGGGAGAAGAAAAAGCAATGAGAATAAATTTGGAGGAGGGGTTGAGAGATGGCATTGAGACCCAGATTATGAAGGATGGCAGAATATGCAATGGGTTGGACAGTGGATGGGAGAGAGTTAGCAAGATTTGACCATTTATAAGAGACATCTGTTGGTCAAGGTACTCCGCACAGCACTTTTCAGCAGGAGAATTGGCAAACCGCAAACATTTTTTGTGTGTCCAATGTTTTGCCTTTACAAAGGTGAGTTGTGCCCCACCAAAATATTGGTCACTTAAAAAAGATTTGCTGTTTGCTGAAATTCTCTAGCTGACAAGTCCTATGCGTGTCTCAACCAACATCAGTCTATAAACATTTTAATAATATCTTTTATCATTGCCAGGTCACTCGGACTGATATTGGCTCTCAAATATCGCAATCCGCACCATCCAGTCCTGGCAGGGAGCTGGTTGAGATATCTTCCACTGCCTCAACAGACCCTGAATTTCACATAACTAAAGAGGAGGACGGCACCTTCCATGTTACTCTATTAGAGGGATCAGAGGATACTCCTGCTTTCCAGGTTCTTCCAGGTGAGCCATAAAGAACATTCTGTATATAGCAGCTCATCCTGGTTTCTTCCACTCAAAGACCTACATCTGTATATACTGCAAAACAAAAGGATGTTCCTCTTGAACTGCTGTTATGTAAGCCCCCCACTTCTCGCACACACGACTAGTTTATATATATGTATCAGACTGGAATTAATGTATTGTCATTGTAGTCCGTAAAGATTAAAGTTTATCTATCAGGTTATTTTTTGCTGTCTGTGTTTCCTCTTGGAAGCTTCACTACTCTATTTGTCCATGTTCACATTCTCACTAATGTAAAAACTGATGGAAAATGCAAACTTTGGAGTTACAACTAGAACAGGGATAGGCACCTGTCTAAGGAGTGACTTTCAACAACCAAAAACTGACAGGGGCTTTCTCCATTCCCTGGTCCAATTGTGGTCAACGTACTTAATATAGCGGGCCTAACTTGCAGCCACTGGGATCACCAAAGGGCCCCACATAATATTTAATAACTGTAGTATTACAAAAAGCTGTCAAAGACTGAAGACATGCAACAAGACATGGTCAGAGACTGCAAAAATGCTATAGGAGTGGTTGGAGACATGCTTCCGGAACATAGCCTAGAGACATCTTATGTAAGACTGCTAGAGATCAATGCTATTACAGCCTGTTTTACAAATCGATGTGCTCCCGACAGCTCTCTTATAAATTACTTGAATCCAGGGGCGGACTGACAACTAATGGGGCCCCTGGGCAATAGGAGATTATGGGGCCCCCAGGCAATCAGAGATTATGGGCCCACATAGTATACACACACACAATATACACACACACAGTATACACATATATGTACACATAGTGTACACAGACATGTTTCTATTGGCTGTCCCAAGTCCATACTGTCTATTGGCTGTCCCTGGTCCATACTGTCCCTGGTTTTACTGAGGCTGGCAACCCTGATGGGGCCCCCTAGTGGCCCAGGGCCCTCGGGCAGTGCCCGAGTGGCTCAATGGTCAGTCCGCCCCTGCTTGAATCACATTTGATATTTTTTTCAGCAAGATCCTAGATGTGTCTGCAAGAGCCCCAAGAGCAGCACAGTAAGGATTGCAGGTTAGGCACCAGGGTCCCACTCTAGCCAAAATATAAAAGGTTTTGGCTTTAGATATACTTTATAGCTGATATAAAATATTGTACAGGAAATATGTCAGCCATTAAATTCTACAAAACAAAATTGGTACCTAACTGATGTGGTCTGTGAACTAGCTTGGATGAAATAATCAAATGAAATAAAGCATATCCAGAGCCTGTCAACCGTCTTTTAAAAAATTGATCCAATGCAGATCACTTTTAGCTATTAGTAAATCATTTGTGAGTTTTAGGAGATCAGGCTCTATGGAGTGTTGAGGGCAAAATCCAGACTAAAGAGAATCAAGAAGGTTATTCTCAGTGAGGTGGTAGCTTAGTTGGTTGTAGACCAGGCGTTCAGGTTCAGGAGAAAAAGGGGAGTTAAGAGATGGGACGTAGGTTGTTAAGATTTGTGGGATCAAATTAGGGCTTTTTAAGTATGGGGGTGACTAGTGAATGTTTTAGAGAGTAGGGGAAGAGACCAGAAGAGAGGGAGAGCTTGAAGATGTGAGTTAAAGAGTGTAGGATGGTGCCGATCGGCAGACCTTTTTCAGTCGGCCGGCTTCTGTCAGATCGGCTGCCGTACACACAGGGCGAATGTTGGAAATTATATTGTGTTTGTGTGCAATACAATTCATTAAAATGTATTTTTCCCGAAAAATTGGGTTTGAAAAGTTGCGCAAATACTGTGTGACATAAAAATTTGCAACACCTATAATTTTATTCTAGAGGGCCTCTGCAAAAAAAGAAAAAATAGGGCTTTTTTTCAGCAGGAACTAGGGGGAACTCCGTTCCACCACCTCTGGCTCAGGTCTTCTGCTCACTGCTCACCACTATCACTTGGTAACACTGACGTCTAGCTTCTGCGTTTACAAGTGATAGCTTATCTCCTAGTAGCTCCCACAGGTCAGATCTCCTGCACAGATCCCACTGAGTGCCTGACAGGGACAAGGGAGATACAGAACAGATGCCCAGGGTTTAGTGCAATCATAGGCAAGAGAGGGTGCGTGGTAGGCTGCACCCTCTGTGGTCTCCATTTTTTCCCTGGCGACCAGTTGTTGATGCTCCTACTGCATGATCTCCCTTGCAAGTGACTGTAGTATAGTATAGTATAGTATGCTGGGAGGTACTACAGCCGGATAGGTGTTTCAGCTCAATATTGCAACAAAGGTAGGACATATGACAGTAGGTGAAGCTTTTAAGGAGGGGGGAGAAGATGAGGGCAGTGAAGGGAGGGGGTTGTATGCAGAGGGAAGAGCTACTATTTGATGCCATTTGGCAGGTATGTGTGTGTGGTGGGCATGGTTGAGTTCCTGCACCTATTCTCTGAGGAAAAAAAGATATATATATATATATATATATATATATATATATATATATATATATATATATATATATATATATATAATATGTAAGCGGTTAAAAAATTTACTTTCCTAGTGTACAGTCTAAAACTCTAAATGCTTTTCAGTTTGACCTTAGTATTTCTCCCTTGCAGATGCTCCTTCTGCATCTCTAACATTTTTACCTGATGAAGCGCTTTCTCCGGACTCTCAGGAAGTATCCCTCTATTTTCCTAACAGGTCAGTATTGAAGAGTACATGAGAATGTAGCTACACTGTAGTGAAAATAGTAGACACAACATGCAATATTTATCCCATAATTAATTTGAGTTAAAGCTGAACTCTGGGCACAAAAACTTTCACTTAAATATATCCCCCAAAAGCCACAAAAGATATAAATGCTTTAATATTACCTTGTAAAAGTAGTAGTGACATCATCACTATGTAGAGAGCAGAGCTGTGGGAGAGACCCAGCAGACTCCACCCACTGCAGGCTGCCTGAATAAAACTGCAGGAGTGGCGGAGACAAGACCAGTCACCTTGCACAAAGAAAGAGAACAGCAGTGACTGGTCTTTATTACAGGAAGCTCCTGCACAGAGTCAAGGCTTTACTCTGGATTATTGCAAAGATCTGGAAGAAAAACACAAAGCACACCAAGATTGAATTTGAATACACATGACATAATTTACACAATATTTGCTTGTCCTGGAGTTCAGCTTTAAAATGACCTGGACAATTACAGTTCGTCAGCCTTTGAAAAGAAGTCTTCTGTCTTTCCACAGTGACCCACACCCACCACCGCCACCCAATCAGCACAACTCAGAGAACGTAGCAGATGACAACATGGAGTCACCCATGTCATATGTAGCTTTGTCATTATGTGGAGGCCTTGCAGACTCCTGGAACATTCCTGAAGGTATGTTGACAATGATAAAGTCACAGTAGCTGTACAGCAGGGTGTTTCGATGAGTATTATATGAGGATTGTTTGGGGAGATGGTAAGACTTTATGTCACATAACCTTTTGTGATTTTTGGCTTACTTAACCACTTAAAGTGGTGTTCCGCCCAAAAAAAAAAAAAAATTAAAAGCCAGCAGCTACACATACTGCAGCTGCTGGCTTTTAACAATTGGACACTTAACTGTCCTGGAGTCCCGTGATGTCGGCACCGCAGCTGATGTTTCTATCAGCTGGCGGGTGCTGCCGCCGCCATTACGGATCAGGGAACCCTGCAGTGTAGCCTTACGGCTACACGATGGGAACCCTACTGCGCATGCGTGAGGCTCCACTCCTCTCTCCTACTGGCCCGATGACAGGGAGAGGAGGAGGGAGCTCTGGGGTCATGTCACGGACCGCCGCCGGACTTCTGGAAGTGGGAACAGGATACCTGTCAAGGACAGGTATCCTGTCCCCCCTCTCCCCTGAAACTTGTCAATTGTGGCACTGGAGGGGGAGATGAGACAAATGAGCGGAAGTTCCACTTTTGGGTGGAACTCCGCTTTAAAGACCGGAAGGATTTGCCCCCTTAATGACCAGGCCATTTTTTGGGATACGCCATTGTGTCGCTTTAAATGACAATTGTGTGGTACTGCGATGTTGTACCCAAACAAAATTGATGTCCTTTTTTTCCTACAAATAGAGCTTTCTTTTTGTGGTATTTGATCACCTCTGCGGTTTTTATTTTATGCGCTATAAACAAAAAAAGAGCGACAATTTTGAAAAAAAAACAATATTTTTTACTTTTTGCTATACAAAATATCCCAAACATTTTTTGAAAAAAAAAAAAAAAATTTCTTCATCAGTTTAGGCCAATATACACTACCGTTCAAAAGTTTGGGGTCACATTGAAATGTCCTTATTTTTGAAGGAAAAGCACTGTACTTTTAAATGAAGCTAACTTTAAACTAGTCCTAACTTTAAACAAATATACTCTATACATTGCTAATGTGGTAAATGACTATTCTAACTGCAAATGTCTAGTTTTTGGTGCAATATCTACATAGGTGTATAGAGGCCCATTTCCAGCAACTATCACTCCAGTGTTCTAATGGTACAATGTGTTTGCTCATTGGCTCAGAAGGCTAATTGATGATTAGCAAACCCTTGTGCAATCATGTTCACACATCTAAAAACAGTCTAGCTCCTTCCAGAAGCTACAAAACTGACCTTCCTGTGAGCAGATTGAGTTTCTGGAGCATCACATTTGTGGGGTCAATTAAACGCTCAAAATGGCCAGAAAAAGAGAACTTTCATCTGAAACTCGACAGTCTATTCTTGTTCTTAGAAATGAAGGCTATTCCATGCGAGAAATTGCAAAGAAATTGAAGATTTCCTACAACGGTGTGTACTACTCCCTTCAGAGGACAGCACAAACAGGCTCTAACCAGAGTAGAAAAAGAAGTGGGAGGCCGCGTTGCACAACTAAGCAAGAAGATAAGCACATTAGAGTCTCTAGTTTGAGAAACAGACGCCTCACAGGTCCCCAACTGGCATCTTCATTAAATAGTACCCGCAAAACACCAGTGTCAACATCTACAGTGAAGAGGCGGCTGCGGGATTTTGGGCTTCAGGGCAGAGTGGCAAAGAAAAAGCCATATCTGAGACTGGCCAATAAAAGAAAAAGATTAAGATGGGCAAAAGAACACAGACGTTGGACAGAGGAAGACTGGAAAAAAGTGTTGTGGACGGATGAATCCAAGTTTGAGGTGTTTGAATCACAAAGAAGAACGTTTGTGAGACGCAGAACAAATGAAAAGATGCTGGAAGAATGCCTGACGCCATCTGTTAAGCATGGTGGAGGTAATGTGATGGTCTGGGGTTGCTTTGGTGCTGGTAAGGTGGGAGCTTTGTACAGGGTAAAAGGGATTCTGAATAAGGAAGGCTATCACTCCATTTTGCAACGCCATGCCATACCCAGTGGACAGCGCTTGATTGGAGCCAATTTCATCCTACAACAGGACAATGACCCTAAACACACCTCCAAATTGTGCAAGAACTATTTACAGCAGAAGCAGGCAGCTGGTATTCTATCGGTAATGGAGTGGCCAGCACAGTCACCAGATCTGAACCCCATTGAGCTGTTGTGGGAGCAGCTTGACCGTATGGTACGCCAGAAGTGCCCATCCAACCAATCCAACTTGTGGGAGCTGCTTCTAGAAGCGTGGGGTGCAATTTCTCCAGCTTACCTCAATAAATTAACAGCTAGAATGCCAAAGGTGTGCAATGCTGTAATTGCTGCAAAAGGAGGATTCTTTGATGAAAGCAAAGTTTGATGTAAAAACAATGTTATTTCAAATACAAATCATTATTTCTAACCTTGTCAATGTCTTGACTCTATTTTCTATTCATTTCACAACGTATGGTGGTGAATAAGTGCGACTTTTCATGGAAAACACAAAATTGTTTGGGTGACCCCAAACTTTTGAACGGTAGTGTATATTCTTCTACATATTTTTGGTTAAAAAAAAATGCAATAAGCATTGATCATTGACAGTATATTGATTGGTTTGCGCAAAAGTTATAGCGTCTACAAAATAGGAGATTTATGGCATTTTTATTATCTATCTATTTTTACTAGTAATGCCGGCGGTGATCTGCGATTTTTAGTGGGACTGCGACATTGCAGCGAATAGATCAGACACTTTTGACACATTGTTGGGACCATTGACATTTATAAAGGAATCGATGCTATAAAAATGCACTGATTACTGTGTAAATGTCACTGGCAGGGAAGGGGTTAACACTCGGGGGCGATCAAGGGGTTAAATGTGTTCCCTGGGAGGTATTTCTAAATGTGGGGGATGGGACTGACTGGAGGAGGAGAGAGATCGCTGTTCCTTATTACTAGGAACATCAGATCTGTCTTTCCTCCCCTGTCAGAACGGGGATCTGTCTGCTTACATTGACAGATCCCCGTTCTGGCTCTCTGTGGAGTGACCATTGCGCATCGGCTCCGGCGCTGCGCGCCCACTATCGCTCTTAAAGCGGCCAACGTACACCTATGGCGATTCGCCCAGGAGAGCCTACCTGCCACAGTATAATGACGGCGGCTGGTCCTTAATCGGTTAAAGTGTTTGTTAACCCCCCAAAAAAAATATATTGATCCTGTTTCTTTAAAGCATGTTGTACAGCACAATGCTTGTGCTGTGTAATTTTGCCCCCTGTATCACCTGGAATACCTGGCTGATCCTGCCAGTTTCTGTCCTCCCCTCTGTAGGCTGACTCCGATATATCAGTGCCCTGACACCATTGCCAGGGTACGTGCCTCCGTCAGCCGCAGCCTTGCTCTCTCTGTGTCTGTGTCTCCTCTGTCCTCCTCCCCCCTCCCCTCCCTGCTTGTCAGCTCCTCGATCTCCCCCTCCTGCTCTAAAAAAATCAGTGTTTTTCTTCTATAGTTCAGTGTATTATATAATATTGAGCTCCCCAGTAGTTGTTCTATTTTAAAATATGCGGTATAATAGCTTACTTCAGAGCACCGTTTGGCGCTCACGTGACTCTCCTCCCTTCCTCTCCTCATCTCGGCTGATGTCAGCAGGGGTTTCCCAACACCTCCCTCTGCAGCTATCAGATCGGGACAGGAGACCGACGGGCAGTCAGCTGAGCACCGAACAGCGCCCTGAAGTAAGCTATTATACCGCATATTTTTTAAAATAACATCCACTGGGGACCTTAATGTTATATACCAGAGGGAACTATAGAAGAATTTTTTTTACCTTAACAAACACTTTAAGCAGTTTGATTACTTAAAGTGTATATCTAGTCAAACATATTTTTTACTAGGGCTAGAACCCATCAGGTTTTTATTGCTGTGAACGTTGTGCTGGGGAGATTTACCCTTTTTATATGTACTGGATAACAGGGCAAATTTCCTGCAACAAAAAAAAGTCTGCAGTTGTCTTTAAAACAGGAGGTGAGGGGAAATCTGTCAAAGGGGATACCTTTTCCAGAGATATTTGCCCTCACTTCCTGTTGTATCTTGTAAACTGGCAGTGGGGGAAATCTTCCTCATGGAATACAAATACAAACAGACAAAAACAGTCAAGGGGTTGTGTCCATTCTTTACTTTATACCTGGGGGCTAAAAACTTTTAAAACAAAGGGCCTTGTTTAGTCCTTTAGACCTCAAAAGGGCCGGTCTTTGGCCATTGGGAGTAGAAAATCCCCCAGCGCCAGTGGGTCTAAATAATAGCTTAGGATTGGAGGTCAGTGGAAGTGAAAACTTACCTGCCTGTGGTCAGTAGGAGCAAGAATAGTACTCCATTGTTAGTGTCAGTGGGAGAGATGGTGATCCATCTTTTATATCAGTGGAAGGAATAGTATCCCATCATTGGTTTCAGTGGAAGGAATAGTGCCCCATCATTGGTGCCAGTAAAAGGAATAGTTCCCCATCATTGGTCTCAGTGGAAGGAATAGTGCCCTATCATTGGTATCAGTGGAAGGAATAGTTCCCCATCATTGGTATCAGTGGGAGGAATAGTGCCCCACCCATCATTGGAGCACAGGTGTGTCAGGAGGAGGCTGTCTCTCTGGAGCTGCTGCAGATCCGTGTGAGAGGGGACTGGTGAGGAAATCTATCCCAGCTCTCCTGGCTCCTTTCTGGGGAAGCCATGGAGGCCAGCAGGGCCTCTCCTGCTGGAAGCTCACAGCCATCTCCTGGGCCGTCGGGTGACATGCCTGCCCCTGTACAAGCTGATCTCTCTACCCCTGGTAGGGATGAAGGTTCCGAAGCCATTCGGGAGCGAGTGGTGGCCGGGATTAAGGTCCTAAATAGGGAGAGGGATAAGCTTTACAAGCTACGAGCGGAGCTGAAGCGTCTGCGAAGGCAGCGTGAGGGCTTACACAGCCAGAAGCGTGGATCCATGGATCCGGAGATCCAGTTGGCCAAAGTCCGTGTGGACCATCAGGAGACCATTGTGGCCATGATGGAAGGCAGAGATGGGCCATTTAAGGAGAAGTTTGGAAATGACAGGAGGTTTGGAAGAATGACAAAGATGGAGGTGGAGGAGGAGACCCCCAGTTCTGACCCCCTGCCCCCTCAGGTAGAGGTAAGCAGCCCCATGCCTTCCCAGGACTCAGGAGGCATGCTCAGGGCCATCCAGGTAATGGAGTCTCCTATGCGGAGGAATCGGTTAATGTTTAATGAAGAGGACATTACTGATGATGTACCTGATAAGGTAAAGACTGTCAAGTCCCATGTTGTGGATAAGACTGTTTTTGTGCCTTTCAACACTGACAATGTGCCTAATGACAATCAGGCTGCTGATCCTGTGTGCAGCAATGTTGTGTCTGCTGATGCTGCAATGCAGCAAGAGTTACTTTTAAAAAATGTCATTTCTGTAGAAGAACCACAGGTGTCAGCAGAGCCCATTAACCCTTCTTTAGGTGAGTCCAAAGCTGTTTGCCCCACTGCTGCTGAGGACTCTACAGCGCAGCATCAGGAGACAGCTGGTATTGCAGCAGAAACTGTGACCTTTCCTGATGGGAAATTGAATATTGCTGTGACTGATAACAATCACCCCAGTATCAGTGTGATGGACAATCGTCCTGCTATGGATTCTGCCAGTTCAGTTCAGACAGTTGATAATGATGTACAGACTAATGTGACTTCAGTGTGGGGCCTTGGCCCTGATAAACCTACCTTTGCTCAGGTGGTACGCTCTGCTCCTGGTAGCTCTGCTCCCAGGCGGGGTTTTCCCCTACAGTCTACCACTTTGAGCACCCCAGGATCTGGTCTTGGGTCTCTGGCTTCTGCTGGGGGTCCCAGACGTAATGTTGTTATTCTGAAATGGGAATGTGGTGCGATCCCTCCAGCACGGCGTGCAGTGGTGGATTTGATTTTGGAGATGGGTTTTGGAGCAAATGATCTGTATGCCTTTATACATGTAGCTGGGACACGGGATTATACAGTTAGCTTCACCAGGCCAGAGGGTCTTGACCTGTTCTGGGAGAGATATGAGGCTCGGTGCAGGTCAAGACCTGAATGGGAAGGTCTGGCCCCAGTTGCAGTTTCTCAGAGGTCTACAGTAAAAAAAATCACAATTATCCTCACTAATGAGAGTGTCCCTGCCCGGGATCTAGAGGTTTGGTTAAGGAACTATGGGGAGGTTTTGACCAAGCCCAATAAAATCCTTGATGAGCGTAACATCTGGACTGGGGGTTGGTCAGTTACAGTCAGGTTGGCCAGAGATGGGAATGTTGTCCGTCACCTGCCCTCCTCAGCTTTTATAGGGAGGGATAGGATGACTGTTTTTTACCCTGGTCAGCCGAAGCTGTGTCACCGCTGTGGAGAAAAGGGGCATTTGAGTTCCTCCTGTTCAACCTTGATATGTTCAGTGTGTCGGGGTCAGGGTCATATGGCTAAGGACTGCACCGAAATGATCAGGTGCAACCTGTGCCTGCGCCTTGGCCACCCCTACAGCAGATGTCCTGAAGCCTGGCACAATATGGAGAAGGAGGTAATTGATGACATGTCAAGGCTGGACAGGATGGAGGGTGAGGCCCCTGGTGTACCATCCTCCTCTGCGGTGACCGACTCCCCTGGTCCTGCTCAGGATCCCTCTCCAGTTCCTGTGGCCACCCCTCATGTGTCTGTAAGTATTCCTTCTGTATCTGTATCTGTCTCCCCCCAGCCTACTGTACCCTCTCCTCTTGTGTCAGAACCTTCCAAGTCTGTGCCCCCTGAGTCAGTTACCCCCCAGGAGTCTACCCCTCCTAAGTCTGATTCAAAGGGAGCACCCCCCCCCCCACCAGCAGTGGTAGTGGGTACTAAAAAGGTTGCTTCTTCCTCTGTAAAGAAGTCTTGTGTAAAGACTTCACAGAAAAAAGTAAGAGATGAGGGCATCTCTGAAGCTGACCTCCAGTACCTGGAGGAGAGAAGGAAGGTTGGGAAGCGGAAGAAGCAGGTGGTGAGGACAGAACAGGCTCCAGTGCCTGTCTCCAACCGGTATAGGTCCTCTAATTGGGATATCTCTTCATCTGGAGCTTCTTCGGAGCGAAGTTCTGATTCCGAAATGGAGTTTGAGGCGGCCTCAAGAAAGAGAGAGGCTTCTGGTGATGAGCAGCAGAGGGGAGCTAAGAAGCAAACCACCCAATAACCCAAATGGCGGTTCCCCCTCCGTTAAAAGTGGTGACAATAAATGTCGCCAGCATTAAGTCAGTAAGAGCTCGTTCTATGGCCTTCTTTTTGTTCAGCCAATTAGATGCTGAAATTTTATTTTTGCAAGAGACTAGGCTCACCTCCTTGGCAGATATTCATATGGCCAAGAGAGAGTGGAGGTATGGTCCATCTTACTGGTCTCTTGCGGCCGAGCCTTACGGCGGTGTGGCGGTGTTGTTTAAAACCGGCATGGTAACTGTCCGGCGGGTTATTGAGGTGGAGATTGGGAGATGTATGGTCTTAGACGTCCTTGTGGGAGGGCAGGACCTGCGCCTAATTAATGTTTATGGACCGCACACAAAGTGGGACAGGAAATGCCTTTTTACAAGGATCAAGCCATTTCTTTTTACATCCCGGCAAGTGGTCTTTGGAGGTGACTTTAATACAGTAACTAGGCCCAAGGACAGGAAGGACTTCAAGGACAGGCTGGGATATGATAGCGTTTTTTTAAATAGTATGGTTAGGGATGCTGGTCTTGTGGATGTGCACATTAAGCACCTCCCGGATGACACTGGGTTCACCTTTCATCGAGGTAATAGTCAGAGTAGAATAGATAGGTTTTTTTTGAAGGAGACCTCTGCTTTCTCACCCCCAGTGGTGCAGGCAGTAGAGTTCTCTGATCACTGTATGCTATCTGTGGTCCTGAATGCTTCAGACGCCCCTCAGAGGGGTAAGGGCATCTGGAGATTGAATTCGACTCTACTCAAGGAAGAACATGTTAGACAATCCTTTGAGGAATTCTTTCAGGCACAGGTGACCATCCTCGACTTTTGTAGCAGCAAGGCTGAGTGGTGGGAGCTGACCAAAAAGAGGATTGCTGGATTCTTCAGGGGCCTAGCCAATAGAAAGCAGTTTAATAAATACATTACCTACCAACGTTTACGGAGGAAGCTGGATATTCTTGTCTCGAGAGGAGGAGATCCTGGGGCAATCTCCGAAGTGAAACTCCTTCTCAGGAAGTGTCAATATGACCGGCATGCCTCTTTGGTTCTGGAGAGGGACTATGGGAAGTACCACTCGCCTGACCCTTACCAGAACTGCAAACAAGGTGTAGCTGTTAAAACGGTCGTTGGCCTTAAGGACAGTACAGGTTCCTTGACAAAGTCCAGGTCAGGGATTCTGGAGGTCGTGAGGTCCTTTTATGCTGACCTTCTTGGGAGGAAAGAGCTTGACCGTGACAAGATGGAAAGCTTTTTGGACTCTACTCCAGGTCTAAATGATGAAGATGTCCCATTGATGAATTTGACAGAGGAGATCACAGTTGAAGAGGTGATAAGGGCAATTGAACAGCTTGCCATCAAAAAGTCACCTGGACCGGATGGCTTGACGGCTGAGTTTTACAAAGCTTTTAAGTCTATTCTGGCCCCACATTTGGTAGAGGTTTTTAACAGTTGCCTTGCTGAGGGGGTACTTCCCTCTTCCATGAGGCACTCAGCTGTGATTCTTCTTTCAAAGGGTAAAGATCCTTCGATGATTGAGAATTGGCGCCCCATCAGCCTTCTTAATGTCGATAGAAAGATACTGGCAAAGATATTTTTCTGGCGCCTATCGTCAGTAGCAGAGTCTTTGCTTTCTCGCCATCAGCACTGTTCGGTCCAGGGTAGGTGCACCTTCACGGCAGTTTTAGCTGTCCGGGAGGCCTTGGAGCGGTGCAGGGCTGCAGGCTGGGGAAAGTATTTGCTGACATTGGATCAGGCAAAGGCTTTTGATCGTGTTAACCATGAGTACCTGTGGTTGCTCCTTAGTAAGTACGGTCTGCCGGGTGGTTTTGTTGATTGGTTAAAAGTCTTGTATGAGGGGGCAGAGAGCTTTCCTCTTGTTAATGGTTGGGTTGGGCAGTCCTTTGGGGTTGGCTCCGGGGTGCGCCAGGGTTGTCCCCTGAGTCCCCTGCTCTATGTGTTTGCAATCGACCCCTTCATCAGGAGGCTAGAGAGCGGCATGTTGTGTGGGGTGCCAGTGGGGCTTCCGGGTGAGCCGCCTTTGAGGGTTGTTGCCTATGCGGACGATGTGTCGGTGATTGTCACTGGGGCGGATGAAGCAGAGGAGGTGGTCTCTCTGACATCACGGTATTCTGAAGCATCAGGCTCCAAGATCAATCAGGAAAAGAGTGAAGTTTTATGGATGGGAAAGGAAGGTGAGGGGTTTGATCTCCCGGACACCTTTCCAGTGCCCCAGGAAAGAATTAAGATCTTAGGCATTGAATTTGGACCTGGCGATTATGGCCTCAAAAACTGGGAAGGCAGACTGGAAATTGCCAATACTAAGGTGGTCAGCTGGAAGAGATGGAAGTTATCTATGAGGGAAAGGGTTGATCTGATTAAGACTTACCTGATTCCGATCTTCTTGTATGTCAGCTTTGTCTGCATCTTGCCAGTGTCTCTCTATGCTAGGGTCAGTAGTGTGTTCTTCCAGATGTTGTGGGGGAACAGACTGAACCCCATCAAGAGGAATGTCACCTATCTATCCAGGAGGGAGGGTGGCTTAGGTATGGTCAACCCAGTTCTTTTCTTTTCACTGCTTTTTCTCAAGTTTAATATTGGTAATATGCTTGCAGTGGAACCTCCTGGATGGGCAGGCATATTTAGATCTTGGTTTAGGCCTTTTCTACGACTTTGGGAAGAAGGTGGCCAAGTGAAGAATCTCAGGGGTCATCGTGGTCAGCTACCAGCCTATGTCGCTCCGTGCCTGAAGTTACTACGGCAGTGGCGATTGTCGGCTGAAGATCTCAGATCGGTTTCGAGGAAAGTCCTTATGAGTCGAGTCTTGAGCGAAGTCTTTCATGACCCACTGGCCTTAAGGGATTGCCCAGGCCCAGTTTTGAGGGCAGGGTTAAGACTTATTAATTTGGACAGAGTACCCCCTAAATTCAGGGATCTGGCCTGGTTGTGCTTCCATGGGAGACTCTATGTTAGGGGCAATTTGAAATTCCGCAGTGGGGTGGATCGTAGCTGTCCTCGGGAGGAGTGTGCAGGTGAGGAGGAGACTATGGACCATTTTCTGCTTCATTGCCCTTTTAACATAGAGGTGTACAAACAGGTGGGATGGGCCCTCGGTGTCCCTTTCCTCTCCAGGCTGGGTTATGCTGAGTGGGTGTACGGAGCATTCAATACTGGTGGGGTTTTTTGTTTAGATACACTTTTTCTAGTTAGCCTAGTAGTCCGTTATTTCACTTGGAACGCACGGTGTCAGGTCTGCATTCGGCGTAAAATCCTTCCTGTTCAGGTGGTGGTGTATGACATTTTGCATGAGGCGGAGAAGATTCGGGTGCTCGAGAGAGACAAGCGGAGTCAGGGGGCTTGGTTGAAGGCGTGGAGGGGTTTCAAGCCTCCCTGACTGCCAGGAGTCTCTTTCCCGGGTGTGGCTGTCTGTCTCTTATCACCCTAGATTATTATTTTTTTTGGATTAATTTTTGATAAATGGCTGCGTACATAGGTGATGGGTTGTGCCTCTTAGGCCCTCTCTGCTGCTTTATGTAAATAATTTTGGTAGTGGATTATGTATATATTGTATATATTCTGAACATGGATGTGTATTCCTTGGATTTCTGTTGAAGTTTTGTACTATGGTTTTGTTTTTTACTTTTGTATAAAATTGGTTGCTTGATTCTTTTAATAAAAGATCAATAGTGCGCCTATCATTGGTCTCAGTGGAAGGAATAGTGCCCTATCATTGGTATCAGTGGAAGGAATAGTGCCTCATTGTTGGTGTCGGTGGAAGGAATAGTGCCTCATTGTTGGTGTCGGTGGAAGGAAAAGGGCCCCATCATTGGGATCACTGGACAGATAAGTGCCCCATTGTTGGTGTCAGTGGGAGGGATGGTGTTCCAAGTTTATATCAGTGGGAAGAATTATGTCTCATCGTTGGTGTCAGTGGGAGGAATAGTGCCTCCTATCAGTGGTAAAAACGAATGCCCAAAGGGCCAAGGAAAAGACTAGCATAGGGCCACATCTGGCCCACATACTGTAGTTTAGAGATCACTGCTCTATAACTAAATAAAAAAAAGGTTTTGGCTATAGATCAACATTAGATTACTCATATTGCATAATTCTTCAGCGGACACTCTAAAGCTGGCCATACATGGTCAGAATACCTGAACAGTGGCTGCAATTTTTAAATTGAAGAATGTGGTATGCCCGGGTGCTGACAGGGCCAATCATGAGCTAATTTTGTCTGGTACATCGGGAACCGGCAGAAATTCGTACACTGTAAGGCCAGCTTAAACCAACAGACTTTGTTGATAAATGTGATGCATAGAAACTCACCCAAGCTCCACCGCAACATAGAAGGATAGATCTCAGTGTTTGCCTGCAGTCTAATTGTCTTCTCTCCACACACAGACCGGTTCCAGAAATACAAGATCTCTTATTCCGATTTCTGCAAAAACCCTTCACTGATAGACAACCCAAGACTGGTGCTTCAGATAAACAATAAGTGTGAACCATTTTATAACTTATTTCCTCCATTATTGTTTAGTGATTTCTTTGAAGTTTTAAAAAATAAGCTTCCTTTCAGTTCCAGCTTGTGATATTTTTTTTATTGTCAGTATATGTTGTTTCATTAGTAATGACTGATCAATCATTACCATACCTCGCCAAAGTCTTAAAATTGGCAGAACAGTCCTGATTTCTAGACCGTTGAAAAAGCAGATCTCAGCTGAACATGCATTGGTTAGTTCCTGGTAACATAGGACAAACCATGGTCATTATATCTGAGCATAGCCTATTCACGATAACCCAGAAATTCCCATAATATTAGATTGGTAGATGCTGGGAGTCATGGGCTCATTATCTGTTATAAAAAAACAAATACAAAAAAACTGCATTAACTATTTAATGTATCCAAGGACACCAAGCACCTTTGCAAATACAACCTATTACCACAATATCACTACAGGCCTAGACCAGTATAAACACTGTGTTGTCTGCATTCAGCCTTTCTGTACTGATCTGCATGCTGAATTGTGCAGTAAACAGGGCTGCATGTCCCGAAACCAGAATAATGTATGCATTGAAATCTACCACAGCTGCCTGGGTTTGATCTCATGGGATAGGCAGGGCTTGCTTAAATAATGCAGGGGTGCCTTCTTTCTGTCAGAAACCATAAAATCACACTGAGACAGAAGTACAGTTAATGTTTCATATTCCCATCGCACACGTTCCTGGTATAAGCTCTAAAGGTCGGGTGCTGCAGCAAAAACCAGCTGGATACTGGTTCAAGTCACAATGTAGATACTTGCCAGCACACCAAGGATCAGAAGTACAGTTAAATCATACTTGATTAATAATAAAAGTAAAAAGAACAAACGTAGTCAAAACATAGCCAAAGTTCAGTAACCGGAACGGACAGTCAGCCAAGCCAGAAGTCTGGAATCAATGTAGTGGAACAGCAAGCAGGATCTGGAGCCAGAAGGGATGTCAGCAAAGCAAGTCTTTAAACAGGAACACAGGAGATGGGCTCTGTGATGTTGACCAAGGCGAAGGCAGAGCTCCTCTGGACTGGACGGCTTAAGTAGGCAGGACTGACGAGCAGGATATCATCAACAGCTGAGTAACTGTGGAGGGATAGGAGCTGGCAATTAGCCGACAGGTGAGCGGCCAGCTCAGAGAAGGAAGGGCTGAACCCAGCCCTGACACTTTCAGCAGTTTCTGATCTGTTCCCCATGGATTGCATAAGTGCAGTGCAGTACTGAAAACTTCATATATGACTTTTGATAATGAAGACATTGAATCAGACAAGAGGATACTATAGCATTCTACTGCTCATCAGTGCTTACTGCAGATAGGTAGTATGTTACATGCTGTTCCTGTATATATTAACAGAGCTAATGTGTTCCAAGGTATTTTTAAAGCGAATCGACAGAGCTTGAGAAGAGGGAAAGATTAGGAAGGACGTTCAAGCAAGTTCTAAAAATCTCTGAAAGTGCTAATGAGCACTTCCAGGTTGGAACCACTTCCATATCTACTGCTCTTAGTATTAACCCTAAATCACCTGATCCTTGATTAGGTGATCAACCATTGCATAGTGTCATCAAATCAGTACAGGATCAGCTTTCTTTGGTATTTTCAAACACCTGCCAGGCTGGAAAACTTGCCTTGTAAAGAGCACATTTACTAAGGCACACTACGAAACGGGAAAGTCAAACCTGCATATGTAATAAATATGACCTTTTTTCATTTACAGATATAGCTACAACTATGGATAAGAACAGGATTTTTAAATGGTCAACAAAAAATGTGTCAGTTTCTCTTTAAAATGATCTGTTAATGTATTCATGGTTTTTTGCCCCTTCTTTCTGTTAAGAACACCTTAAAAAGTTCACTAATGTTATTTCTTTTATACTATCCAAAGGTATTACAATTGGGCAACAGCTGCCCCTCTTGTGTTATGTATGCAAGCCTTCAACCAAGAACTGCCCCAGGTAATGTATAGCAGCAGTGGTGTATTTTGGTTTTGTGCTGCCCCAAGCAAGACTAAAATCGGGTGCCTCCCCCATCTAAATTTGTGCCACCCCAGCTGTGGTATACCGTTCTTGCCTATGATGAGGAAGCTGCAGCCGTTCACAGTGAACAGTTGTGGCTCATCAGACCCTGAGACATGATTTGTCAAAGTTCACATATGTGGTCAATGGGGTCAGTGGGACATAGGATGGGGTCAGCAGGGCAGAGGATGAGGTGGCACTGATGAAACTGCACTGATATGCGGCACTGATAGTTAGTATTGATGGGACTGATAGCCGGCACCGATAAGGAAGCACTTATTGGCAGCACTGATGGGCACTGATTGGTGGCATTGATTGGCACTGATAGGCAGCACTGATGGACACTGTTGGGGCTGCACTGATAATCAGAACACTGATGATCACTACCCTGAATATCAGTGTGGATGTCCTCTCTCCTCTTCTCACGTGGGTGACAGTGCGAGGAAAGTAATGCCGATAATTGGCAAGTGTGTTTACAAACTCCTTGTTTGCCTTGCAGTAGATACGCTCCTGTATAGCAGGTCATATCAGGCTCATATTTCTATCATTCTTTTACTTATGCTTTTCCCTGCTGTCTGTAGGGGGTGATTGATCACCTGACTCAGCGGAGGATGCCTCCTCAAAGTCGGGGATGGTGGTTTTCTTGGAGAAGGAGAAGTTTGCCCAACCAACCGGTGAGTAAACAAAGGTACTCAAATTTGCACAGTAAAATCTATACACATTTTTATAATGCTGCTGTTCTCCCAGCCACATCACATAGCTGGTCATATTTAGGACTTTATTTCTCACTAGATAAGACTCAGTCCAGGATTATTTTCCCTTGTTCTTCAGGCTTATATTAGTTTAAATTTTATCAAATGTCACCCTTCCTTTTCTTTTACTACTATTGCTGGACATACAGGGGTTGATTTACGAAAAGTGGAGAGTGCAAAATCTGGTGCAGCTCTGGATAGAAACCAATCAGCTTCCAGTTTTTTTTCTCAATGCCTAATTGAACAAGCTGAAGTTAGAAGCTGATTGGCTTCCATGCACAACTGCACCAGATTTTGTACACTTCAGTTTTAGTATATCAACCCCACGGGGACAGATCTAGTAAGACACAAGGTTAGAGAAGTGCAGGTTATAGATGTGCAAGTACTTGACTTGATATCTATAGCCAGAACTTTTTTAAACTTCAGGTTAGAACCCCATGTGAGGCGTTGATTGTTGTCTGTGCCCCTGTTATGAAGAATCACCCTTTGTATTTGTCCTGGAGGCCACTGTAGGTGTGACCCTTAGTAAACATATGGGTGAATAATTCCACTCAGTTTGACCTACTGTATTACAGTTACCTCCACAGGAACATTCATCTTTATTCTTATATAGTCAGTGCCTCAGATTTGCACCTTGCTTCAAGAGTGTGTCACAATGCAATCTTCCTTCAGTGCACCCCAATGTATAACTTTGGAAGGTGGAATCAACCACTGGCTTCCCTTAAGCAAAATTAAACCTAAAAGCAAACATTTATTATAATGCAGCTTCCCAATTTTTTAGATATATTGGCTGCATTGGGTTTCTTTCTTAGGCTTTCTTTTTTTTTGTTTTCATCTGGTGATCCAGCCAGTAAGTCTATTTTTCAAAAGAACAAGCTCTCTTGCACATGTATCAGTTACAGGGATGAGGAAAACCATTTAAACATGTCAGGGGTGCTCTTATGTAACACCTTTATCCCAAAAGGAAATAGCAGGTGAATAAGGAAGTTGAGACACTGAAACAGGGGTGTCATAAAATATATATATATATATATATATATATATTTTTTTTTTTTATGTTGATTTGTCCTAGTTGTAAATCGTATGTAAAGCCAAATCATTTTCGAGATTTTGGATAAAGTGGTTAAGAAAGGTTAAGATCTTTGTTGTGTTATATATTTATTTTTGTCAATCCATGTCCTATCAGGGAATTTTCCCTGTACTTCCTGTTACAGAGACACAGCAGGAAGTAGGAAGAAATCTCTTCACAGCAAGAAGAACAGGTGTCCTCGTTTGAAAATGTTCCCTCTATTCCTGATTCTGTGACAGCTCTAACATTTTGCATTTCCTATCACTTCCTGTTTTAGAGACAATGGTCAACAGGACAAATAGTGAGTGTGAATCTGTCCAGTGGGGACACAGACAGCAATAAAAACCTGACAGGGGTTTTAACATTTCCTCACTCTATCCAAAACTAAAGAAATGTTTTGACTTTAAATACCCTTTAATGTTTATTCATACATCACTATGCACATCCTTACAGTTCTAATTATCTCGCTCTTCCCACACGCTCTTTCCATCATTCTGCTCCTCGTGCAGCCAGTATCCATTCCTAAGGAGCATGTGCAACAAAACGAAGATCATGACCTCATTAGGTTAGTTTTAATGGTTATTTACTCCCGATCCCTGGTCTACTTTATCCACTGTATCAGTCTCCCTCTCTTCTTTCCTTGAATTTCCTCTTGTTAGCATTTTTAATACTTCAATATGGATCCTTTTGTTTACTCAGGTCAGAGGAGAATGTGGAAGCAACAGAACCCTCAGCAGTTCCAGAACAACCCTGTCCATATCGGAAATCCCTACGTCTGACATCTGAGCAGATAGTAAGAGAGAGATTTGTGGCTGTCCAATTATGTATGCTTTTTCTGAAGTCCAAGAACTCTTTTATTGGCTATTATTTGCAGGAGAGGAGTAGGGATGATGTGACAGCAGGCAGTAAGTACAGGAGAGGAGTTCAGAAGGTATGACAGCTGGCAGTATGAGTGGGAGTGAAATCAGGAGGGTATGAGAGTGGTTGTATGTGTTGGAGAGGAGTGGGAAGGGTATGACAGTGGGCAGTATATGCAGGAGTGAAATGGGGATGATATGACAGTGGGCAGTATATGCAGAAATGGAATGGGGAGGTTATTACAGTGGGAAGTGGGTGCAGCAGAGGAGTGCAGAAGGTATGACAGCAGGCAGCATGTGTGGGAGTGGAATGGGGAAGGTATAACAGTGGGCAGTATGTGCGGGAGAGGAAAGAGCAGGGTGTGAGAGTGGGCCGTTTGCATGGGAGATGAATGGCGAGAGTATGACAGTGGGAAGTGGGTGCAGCAGAAGAGTGCAGAAGGTATGACAGCAGGCAGCATGTGTGGCAGTGGAATGGGGACGGTAAGACAATGGGCAGTATGTGTTGTGGAGGAATAGGGAGGGTATGACAGTTGGTAGTATGTGTTGAAAAGGAATGGGGAGGATATGACAGTTGGCAGTATGTGTTGGAGAGGATTGGGGATGGTATGACATTGGGCAGTATGTGTTGGGGAGGAATAGGGAGGGTATGACAGTCAGCAGTATGTGTGGGAGGGAATGACTGTGGACAGTAGGTACAGGAGAGGAGCGCAGAAGGTATAACAGCAGGCAGCATGTGCAGGAGTGAAATGAGGAGGGCATGACAGTGGGTGCAGGAGAGGAGAGGGGAGGGTATGATAGGAGGCAGTTTGTGCAGATGCATAGGATTATGGGCACATCAAAGCAAGGGCTGTGGTGTGAATGGGCCCTTAAAAGTAAAACATGATCAAAAACTTTCTTGGACAACACAAGGTAGGTTTAGCACCTCAGTCAAGATTGTATTGTTGTCTGTGCTCCTGTAGGGGCATTGTCCTTAATACTTCTCCTGGTGACTGGATATTTCTCCACTGGGGACACAGACAGCAATAAAAGTAGTTTTGAATGAACATGGAGGGGTTGTAATATCTGCTTGTTCATAGTGGTCACCAGTATAAAAGAAATCTTCCAGATAGGGAAACAGCAATAAAAACCTAAAAAAGGTTGAAACCCTTCTCAACTCTGTCTAAATGGGGAAAAAAAAGCTGGGGCTTTACTTTAACCAATTGCAACTATCCAAATTCATCATTTGCAGATACGATAAGAGTTAACCTAAATCTAGTTGCTACAAGTTCTATATAATCTCTAAACCCTGCTCATTGGATAAATGCAGTGTTGTCAACTGTCAGTATTTTTACTGTCAGCCAGTAAAAAATGGGCACTTTTCTCCTGCCAGTAAATGCCAGTGACAGGAAAAAGTTGCCAGCAAAAAATATGGCTGTGACGCTTGGCCTGGCCAAGACCATTTGAGTGCCTTCTACAGTGTGTTCGGGGAGTGCTGGTGGGGGGGCGGGTCTTGTGGAAGCAGTGCCTAAGCATTTCATGTGATGTCATAGTGCAAGGGAGCAGAGCGACCAGAACCTTGTGTGAGCAAGGCAAGCTGGGACCGGGACTGACAGTGCTCTTTAGACTGGAGTGGGCTGAAGGGATCATCTGGCGTGGAGAGAGACTGTCACTGTGACTCAGGAGGGGACGTGTCATGTCGGTGAGGTGTCATCATCATCTGTGCTGCTGCACACTGCTGTCAGTGTCACTGTGAGAGTCAATTTCATGTGTGTGTGCCGACCATTCTAATTTCTTGTCCTCCTGAGTCCTGTCCCTTAGCTACTTACTTACTTACTAATAAATCTATCGTATTTACTATCGTAAATAAAAGAAAAAATTTTTTTTTGCCTTAATATGTACCATAAATCACATTGCTAATTGTATTTTGTACTTGTTTGTAGCCTAAATACTAAAATGTGCGCTTAAAACTGTAATTTTGTAACTTTTGGAAATGCCAGTAAAAACTTGGCTGTACCAGTAAATTTTGGTTGTTGTGTCAGTAAATTTAAATCTTGTAGGTTGGCAACACTGGATAAATGTCCTCTGTAGCAGTCAGCAAGTTTGCTTCCTCTCCTGTGATAACCGGATTACTTATCTCCATACAGAGAAGTCTAAACTTACACAGTGGAGCAAATGATGTTGTGTTCAGCGTCTGCACCAAATTTCAAGGCACATGCCGCACTCGAGCACAGATCTACCTGTGGGATAGTACAGACCACATTATTGTGAGCGACATCGATGGAACAGTGACCAGGTCAGATTTTTCTCATTGTCGTTTTTTACATCAAAATAAGGTTGCACAACATTGCTTCTAGTGGACTTTTCACAATTTATTTTAGCCTAAAGCCCAACAGACGTAGGAAATCACAAAGCTAAGCATCTAGCTACAAAATGAATATCATGTGTATGTGCATGTACTTTAACACTTCTTTGCCCAACAGACAAAAATGGTAACCTGTGTGCGTAGCTCCCTACCAGACATGCTCAATTGTTGGTAGGGATGGGCCGAACACCCCCCGGTTTGGTTCGCAGCAGAACATGCGAACAGGCAAAAAATCTGTTTGAACACGCGAACACCGTTAAAGTCTATGGGACATGAATAATCAAAAGTGCTAATTTTAAGGGTTAATATGCAAGTTATTGTCATAAAAAGTGTTTGGGGACCCGGGTCCTGCCCCAGGGGACATGTATCAATGCAAAAAAAAGTTTTTAAAATGGTCGTTTTTTTCAGGAGCAGTGATTTTAATAATGCTTGTGAAAGTGCTAATGCTAAGTGAAACAATAAAAGTGAAATATTCCTTTAAATTTCGTACCTGGGGGGTGTCTATAGTATGCCTGTAAAATGGTCCGAGAGCAAAATGACGTTTCTAAAGGAAAAAAAAGTAATTTAAAAGTACTAGCGGTAGCGCCGGCTGCTAGAATGAATTTTCGGGTCTCTGCAATACTCATAAAAGTCATTGAAAAAAACGGCCTGGGATTCCCCCACAGTGCATTACCAGGCCCTTTGGGTCTGGTAGGAATATTAAGGGGAACCCCAAACCAAAATTAAAAAAAAAAATGTGTGGGGGTCCCCCCCAATTTCCATACCAGGCCCTTCAGGTCTGGTATGGATATTAAGGGGAACACAGGGCCAAATTTTTTTTTAAAAATGGTGTGAGGGTCCCCCTCAAAATACATACCAGACGCTTATCCGAGCACGCAACCTGGCAGGCTGCAGGAAAAGAGGGGGGACAAAGAGATAACTCCCCTGAACCGTACCAGGCCACATGCCCTCAACATGGGGAGGATGTCCCCGTGTTGATAGGGACAAGGGCCTCATCCTCACAACCCTTGCCCGGTGGTTGTGGGGGTATGCGGGCGGGGGGCTTATCGGAATCTGGAAGCCCCCTATAACAAGGGGACCTCCAGATCCCAGCCCCCCATGTGAAATGGTAATGGGGTACAAATGTACCCCTACGATTTCACAAAAAAAGTGTCAAAAATGTTAGACAAGAGACGGTCTTTGACAATTCCTTTATTAATGTCTTCTTCTTTCTCCGCTTTTTCTTCCATCATCTTCTGGTTTTCATTCGGTTTTATTCCTCCATCTTGTTCTTCCCCCGCTTCTTCCTCTGCTTCTTCCTCCGATCCTCTGCTTCTTCCATCGGTTTTCTCGTCCGCATCTTCCTCCAGCTTCTTCCCCGCTTCGTTCTTCGGACGATCCGCATCCATGAGAGGTTCCCGCTGTGTGAGGCTTCTGTTCTTCTGACAGTTCTTATATAACTGAGGGCGGGGCCACCCGGTGACCCAACCCCCCTCTGACGCACGGGGACTTCCTTATGGCTTTCCCCGTGGTGTCAGAGGGGGGCGGGGTCACCCGTTAAGTAAATGGGTGACCCTGCTCCCCTCTGACATCACGGGGAAAGCCATAGGGAAGCCCCTGTGAAGTCCCCGTGTATCAGAGGGGGGCGGGGCCACCGGGTGGCCCCGCCCTCAGTTATATAAGAACTGTAAGAAGAACAGAAGCGTCACACTGCGGGAACCTCCTATGGATGCAGATCGTCCGGAGAACGAAGCGGAGAAGAAGAAGCCGGAGGAAGATGCGGACGAGAAGACCGACAGAAGAAGAAGAGGAAGAAGCAAAGGAAGAAGCAGGGGAAGAACAAGATGGAGGAAGAAAACTGAATGAAGACCAGAAGAAGATGGAAGAAGAAGCGGGGAAAGAGGAAGACATTAATAAAGGAATTGTCAAAAACCGTCTCTTGTCTTTTTTTAACATTTTTGACACTTTTTTGTGAAATGGTAGAGGTACATTTGTACCCCATTACCATTTCACACAGGGGGGGCTGGGATCTGGGGGTCCCCTTGTTAAAGGGGGCTTCCAGATTCCGATAAGCCCCCCGCCCGCATACCCCCACAACCACTGAGCAAGGGTTGTGGGGATGAGGCCCTTGTCCCCATCAACATGGGGACATCCTCCCCATGTTGAGGGCATGTGGCCTGGTACGGTTCGGGGGGGGGGGTGCTCTCTCGTCCCCCCCTCTTTTCCTGCTGCCTGCCAGGTTGCGTGCTCGGATAAGGGTCTGGTATGGGTTTTTAGGGGGACCCCTAGACTTTTAAAGGGTGTTCCGCGGCTTTTGAATTTGCCGCGAACACCCCAAATTGTTCGCTAACAGCCAATGTTCGTGTCGAACTCATGTTTGACCCGAACAGACAGCCCATCCCTAATTGTTGGCCATTTTGCTTGTTGGAAGAAGTTCAAGTTGTCTGCGTTTTACATGCTTTTATGTCATCTACCCATATGAGTGTAGTTTTTTATCTATTAAATTGACTTTGTTATACAATATTACACTATGTGCAGTATCCTTTTATTTCATGCCCCTGACTTGTGGATACCCCGATGCATTTCGACCCATTGGTCTTCTTCAGGGGGATTTAGATTCTAGGGAAATATATCACAGTTAGAGTTTAAACTTGAAACTTTTGTCAAGATGTAAAACATTTACACAGCATTTTCCGTTAGTAAATAACTGTATTACATCATATCTATGGAGGTATATTTACCATTGAGTGGATGATATGATGGAGATGCACCACACGAACCAGATTGTTTAAAAACATGAAGGCTCACTTGGACGCTTCACTACTTTTTGGCTTTAGGTATGCCTATATACCATACTTGTTTCACTTTTGCCATCACCACTTACACACATGTCCTAGTCCATACTTCATCTTTTTACACTTACCCCATACACTTATGGTATTTAATTTAATAATTGAGACATGGCTTTTCGTTCACTGGCACTCAATATACATTTTCAGTTTTTTTCATCACTGTTTGGTTTGTTTTAGTTTTTTTCACCATTTTGTTTCCCACTTTACGCTCAACAGTGCACTCCCACACGATCATTTCACATCCATTATCATCACCACTCACCTACCCCATTTAGACACATTTTCATTCATTTGTATCTTATATTTATTACACTATTAATAAAATACATATTTTAAAGTAATCGGTCCAATCAATAATATATATACATATATACAAACAATTATCTCAGTGAGGAATAATCGGCTATTGCCCTACGGCACTAGATACTTTTAGAATATTTACTATTAAGGTTCCTAACAAAGTCCTTTCATATATAATGGCAGGTGCCTCGCCCCCCGTCCTCTCCCCCATCCAAGTGTTTGGCCCCTTGTAAGTCCGATGGACTGCGGATGCGCCTGTGGGGCACAGAGGGATATGTGAGGCCTCTGGGATCTCTGAGCCTTCATGTTTTTAAACAATCTGGTTCGTGTGGTGCATCTCCACCATATCATCCACTCAATGGTAAATATACCTCCATAGATATAATGTAATACAGTTATTTACTAACGGAAATTGCTGTGTAAATGTTTTACATCTTGACAAAAGTTTCAAGTTTAAACTCTAACTGTGATATATTTCCTTAGAATCTAAATCTCCCTGAAGAAGACCAATGGGTCTAAATGCATCGGGGTATTCATGTGGATATTAATTTAATGATACGCTTTTCATCTGGGGACCCTTTTAGCCATAGGTGATGTTTTATGCTGATGTTTGTTACACGAGAACCAGAGAATGTGTTTTACAATAAACTTGTTGCATATTCGAACTCATTATGAACTTGATTTACTTTGTTATAATAATATTTAATGTATTGCTGCCTAAAAAACCCCCCTGGGGAATTTTTGTCTTGTTTTTTTTGTATTACACTTTTGGGTTGTGCAGCCTTGGGTGCTCTCGTATGTGTTTTCTCCATTGTTATTGTAAATGAACCGCATTCAGACCACTCTTATATGGGGGCTCACCCATGTGTCGGTAAGCGCAGGATGAGTTTGGTTGGTGACAACTAGGGATGAGCCGAACACCCCCCGGTTCGGTTCGCACCAGAACCCGCGAACGGACCGCAAGTTCGCACGAACGTTAGAACCCCATTGACGTCTATGGGACTCGAACGTTCGAAATCAAAAGTGCTCATTTTAAAGGCTAATTTGCATGGTATTGTCCTAAAAAGGGTGTGGGGACCCGGGTCCTACCCCAGGGGACATGTATCAATGCAAAAAAAACTTTTAAAAACGGCCGTTTTTTCGGGAGCAGTGATTTTAATGATGCTTAAAGTAAAAAAAAAAAAGTGAAATATTCCTTTAAATATCGTACCTGGGGGGTGTCTATAGTATGCCTGTAAAGTGACGCGTGTTTCCCATGTTTAGAACAGTCCCTGCACCAAATGTCATTTTTAAAGGAAAAAATCTCATTTAAAACTGCTTGCGGGTTTAATGTCATGTCGGGTCCTGGCAATATGGATGAAAATCAGTGAGACAAACGGCATGGGTACCCCCCAGTCCATTACCAGGCCCTTTGGGTCTTGTATGGATATTAAGGGGAACCCCGCACCCAAATTAAAATAAGGAAAGGTCCCTATATACTCTGAACAGCAGTATACAGGCGGTGCAAACAAGACAGGGACTGTAGGTTTGTTGTTAAGTAGAATCTGTTTGTAATTTTGAACATTTTTAACGTGTTTAGCTCCAGCCAAAAAATCTTTTCTAAGCTTTTTGGAAAACATAGGGAAGGGTTATCACCCCTGTGACATTTGTTTTGCGTCTTTCCTCCTCTTCAGAAGATTTCACCTCACTTTTTTGTCCCAATGAAAAATGTTTTTTGAAAATTTGGGTTTTTTTGTGGAACAAGGATTGGAAAGCATCAGTGGAAAGGAGAAATTGTTTTCCCATATTAACTCTTACATGAGAGAATTTCCCTTCCTAGGGGTAGATTTCATCTCACTTCCTGTTGTCTCCTTCCGTTTGCAAGTAGGAGTCGTTTGTAAGTTAGATGTTTGAAAGTAGGGTCCTGCCCTATATACTCAGCAGAAATTAGGGCCTTAGGTGTTGCTGTGGCCAAAACACTGTAAGCCCTCACAGGGCCCTGCTGTGAAATATTAGATCAAGAATTGTAATTACATGCCCCTGTTGAACAGGAGCTGAAAAATTAGGCCTTAGGCACTGGTGCTGGTGCCACAACACTGCAACCCCTCACAGACACTCTAGTTGGAACGCAGGAACGAGCCCTGCTGCAAAGTATTGCATCAAAAATTGTAATTACACGCCCCTGTTAGACAGGGGCAGAAAAATTGGGCCTTAGGCACTGGTGCTGGTGCCACAACACTGCAACCCCTCACAGACACTCTAGTTGGAACGCAGGAACGAACCCTGCTGCAAAGTATTGCATCAAAAATTGTAATTACACGCCCCTGTTAGACAGGGGCAGAAAAATTGGGCCTTAGGCACTGGTGCTGGTGCCACAACACTGCAACCCCTCACAGACACTCTAGTTGGAACGCAGGAACGAGCCCTGCTGCAAAGTATTGCATCAAAAATTGTAATTACACGCCCCTGTTAGACAGGGGCAGAAAAATTGGGCCTTAGGCACTGGTGCTGGTGCCACAACACTGCAACCCCTCACAGACACTCTAGTTGGAATGCAGGAACGAGCCCTGCTGCAAAGTATTACATCAAACATTGTAATTACACGCCCCTGTTATACAGGGGCTGAAAAATTGTGCCTTAGGCACTGGTGGTGGCGCCCAGAACCAAAAATGTTCTTACAAGCTATCAGCGTGATGATTGAGGAGGAAGAGGATAATTACTCAGGGATAGTCACTCAGCATCAGCATAGGCAATCTTTGAAGGGATCTGAAAAAAATTATTCAGTTACATCAGCATCAGGTGCTTGGTAGCTGGTGGTGATCCAAGACTGATTCATTTTTATGAAGGTCAGCCGATCGACCGAGTCAGTGGACAGACGCACCCTGTGATCGGTTACCACGCCTCCAGCAGCACTGAATGTGCGTTCCGAAAGAACGCTGGATGCAGGACAGGCCAGTAGCTCAATTGCATACTGTGCAAGCTCTGGCCAGTGATCCATCCTCAAGACCCAGTAACCCAGAGGATTTTCGGTGGGAAAGGTGTCCAAGTCTGATCTTGCCCCTAGGTATTCCTGCACCATGTAAAACAGACGCTGGCGATGGTTGCTGGAACCGATCATACCTTGGGGCTGCGGACCAAAAAATTGTCTGAACGCATCGGTCAGACGGCCACCTTCTCCACCGCTCCTTCTTTGACTGACCGAAGCCTCAGCAACACGTTGTCCAGAAACAGGAGTTTGTAACCTCCCAGTCTCTGGGAACGCGTTGCACAGACCTTTCTGCAAGGCCTCCCGAAGATGTTTCATCCTCTGCTCCCTCTGCGATGGCAAGATAAGGTCCGCAACCTTACCCTTGTAACGTGGATCAAGGAGGGTTGCCAGCCAGTATTGGTCCTTCTCCTTGATACCACGAATACGAGGATCCTTACGCAGGCTTTGCAGGATCAGGGAGGCCATGCAGCGTAGGTTTGCTGAGGCATTCGGTCCGGAGTCCTCTGGGTCACTAAGGACAACAACGTCCGCAGCCACCTCCTCCCAGCCACGTACAAGTCCATGTGTTCCTTGGGACTGATCCCTTAAAGACTGCTGATGCTGAGTGCCAGGCTCCACCTCCATACTGACACAATCTTCCTCCTCCTCCTCCTCCTCCTCCTCGTCCTCTTCCTGTGTGATCGGCGGGCACGCAGGAACACTGTCTGGATAAAGGGGGCCTTGAGAGCTAAGGAAGTCCTCCTCTTCCTGCCTCTGTTCTGCCTCAAGTGCCCTGTCCATTATTCCACGCAGCGTGTGCTCCAACAGGTGGACAAGGGGGACAGTGTCACTGATGCATGCACTGTCAGTGCTCACCATCCTCGTGGCCTCCTCGAATGGTGACAGGACAGTGCATGCATCCCTGATCATGGCCCACTGGCGTGGGGAAAAAAAACCAAGGTCCCCTGACCCTGTCCTGGTGCCATAGTCGCACAGGTACTCATTTATGGCCCTCTGCTGCGTGTGCAGCCGCTGCAGCATGGCCAATGTCGAGTTCCACCTGGTGGGCATGTCACAGATTAGGCGGTTCTTGGGCAGGTTAAACTCCTTTTGGAGGTCCGTCAGCCGAGCACTGGCATTATATGACCGGCGGAAATGCACACAGACTTTCCTGGCCTGCCTCAGGACATCCTGTAAGCCCGGGTACCTGCCCAAGAACCGCTGCACCACCAAGTTAAGGACGTGAGCCAAACAGGGCACATGGGTCAGTTGTCCCTGTCGGAGGGCAGAGAGGAGGTTGGTGCCATTGTCGCAAACCACCATTCCTGCCTTAAGTTGGCGTGGCGTCAACCACCTCTGAACCTGCCCCTGCAGAGCTGACAGAACCTCTGCCCCAGTGTGGCTCCTGTCCCCCAAGCACACCAGCTCAAGCACCGCATGGCATCTTTTGGCCTGCGTACTTGCGTAGCCCCTTGAACGCCTACGGAGCACCGCTGGTTCCGAGGAAGAGGCCATGGAGGAAGAAGAAGAGGAGGGGGTGGAGGAGAGAGGTGTGTCACAATCAGCATTTTGGAGGCGTGGTGGCGGAACAACCTCCAACACTACTGCACCTTGTCCTGCATCCTTCCCAGCTGCCAGCAGAGTCACCCAATGCGCCGTGAAACTTAAGTAACGTCCCTGTCCATGCCTGCTGGACCATGAGTCAGCGGTAATATGCACCTTACCGCTGACCGCCCTGTCCAGCGAGGCATGGACATTGCCTTCCACATGCCGGTAGAGAGCTGGAATCGCCTTCCGTGAGAAAAAGTGGCGTTTGGGTACCTGCCACTGAGGAACCGCACATTCCACAAACTCACGGAAGGGGGCAGAGTCTACCAACTGAAAAGGCAGCAGTTGAAGTGCTAGCAATTTTGCCAAGCTAGCATTCAACCGCTGGGCATGTGGATGGCTGGGAGCAAACTTCTTTCGGCGGTGCAGCAGCTGGGGCAGGGAAATTTGCCTGGTACAATCTGGCGTCGGTGTACCAAAAGCAGATTGCCCACAAGTACTTGGCTGTGACACACCTAATTCTACACCTTCATTCCTCTCACTGCAGGTCTCAGAGAGGACTGAAGGTCTAGTGGGGTTGGAAATCTCAGCTGATGAGGAGCAAGGAGAGATCCTCTTTGTTCTTTGGTGTGGGTCTTTTAGATATGCTTGCCAACGAACTGCATGGCAGGTCAACATATGTCTGGTCAAGCATGTGGTACCCAAGCGGGAGATGTTTTGGCCACGCGAGATACGCTTGAGACATATGTTGCAAATAGCAGCGGTGCGATCTGATGCACTCGTCTCAAAAAAGGCCCACACCAAAGAACTTTTTGAATAACGCGCAGAGACTGCAGCGCCCTGCACATGTGGAGCTTTGGGGTGTGATGCAGTCAATGTGCTGCCCTTAGGCTGGCCCCTGGAGGGCATCCTGCCTCGTTGGTGATGTGCCGCCTCCTCCTCCTCCTCCTCCTCCTCTCTCCTATCAGGCACCCACGTTGAGTCAGTGACCTCATCATCCCCTCCCTCCTCATCACTGGAGCAAACCTGGCAGTATGCTGCAGCAGGGGGAGCATGACTGCCAGATTGCTGTCCTTCTTGGGCACCCCCTCTGTCCGTGCTCATGTTACTGCCTTCATCGAGCTCAGTATCATCATCAGAGCCTTCCAAACGCTGGGCATCCTCCTGGAGCATGTACCCAACACTGTGGTCAAACAGTTCGAGGGAATCCTCATGAGGACATGGTGGAGCTAGGGAAGGAGTCACTGATGACATTGAGCTGAGGGAAGAGGCCGCTGCTTTGCCAGACAAAGCACCCTGGGCATGGGTGAGAGAGGATGAGGAGGATGAGGACGGCTTGGTCATCCACTCGACCAAGTTTTCTGCATGTTGCGGCTCAACACGGCCAGCTGCCGAAAAAAAGGCCAAGCGTGTCCCATGGCCACGTGCTGATGAGGATGCACCGTCTCCACGACCAGCACTAGACACAGAGCCTGCTTGCCCTCTCTTATTGGCTTGTGACTGTCTGCCTCTCCTTCTTGGCCTTCCAGACATACTAATGGCCTGTAGCTGCACTAAGCTGGGATAGAACACCTGTAATTTTCTTCAGGTAGCTTTATATACTGTAACCAGACAAGCCTGCCTGTCAGTAGGAAGATAACAGGAACGGATCTAGCTGAACACTGTGAGCAGGACGCACTGCACTAAATGTAAATAGCAGGAACGGATCTAGCTGAACACTGTGAGCAGGACGCACTGCACTAAATGTAAATAGCAGGAACGGATCTAGCTGAACACTGTGAGCAGGACGCACTGCACTAAATGTAAATAGCAGGAACGGATCTAGCTGAACACTGTGAGCAGGACGCACTGACTGCACTAAATGTAAATAGCAGGAACGGATCTAGCTGAACACTGTGAGCAGGACGCACTGCACTAAATGTAAATAGCAGGAACGGATCTAGCTGAACACTGTGAGCAGGACGCACTGCACTAAATGTAAATAGCAGGAACGGATCTAGCTGAACACTGTGAGCAGGACACACTGCACTAAATGTAAATAGCAGGAACGGATCTAGCTGAACACTGTGAGCAGGACGCACTGCACTAAATGTAAATAGCAGGAACGGATCTAGCTGAACACTGTGAGCAGGACGCACTGCACTAAATGTAAATAGCAGGAACGGATCTAGCTGAACACTGTGAGCAGGACGCACTGCACTAAATGTAAATAGCAGGAACGGATCTAGCTGAACACTGTGAGCAGGACGCACTGACTGCACTAAATGTAAATAGCAGGAACGGATCTAGCTGAACACTGTGAGCAGGACGCACTGCACTAAATGTAAATAGCAGGAACGGATCTAGCTGAACACTGTGAGCAGGACGCACTGCACTAAATGTAAATAGCAGGAACGGATCTAGCTGAACACTGTGAGCAGGACGCACTGCACTAAATGTAAATAGCAGGAACGGATCTAGCTGAACACTGTGAGCAGGACGCACTGCACTAAATGTAAATAGCAGGAACGGATCTAGCTGAACACTGTGAGCAGGACGCACTGCACTAAATGTAAATAGCAGGAACGGATCTAGCTGAACACTGTGAGCAGGACGCACTGCACTAAATGTAAATAGCAGGAACGGATCTAGCTGAACACTGTGAGCAGGACGCACTGACTGCACTAAATGTAAATAGCAGGAACGGATCTAGCTGAACACTGTGAGCAGGACGCACTGCACTAAATGTAAATAGCAGGAACGGATCTAGCTGAACACTGTGAGCAGGACGCACTGACTGCACTAAATGTAAATAGCAGGAACGGATCTAGCTGAACACTGTGAGCAGGACGCACTGCACTAAATGTAAATAGCAGGAACGGATCTAGCTGAACACTGTGAGCAGGACGCACTGCACTAAATGTAAATAGCAGGAACGGATCTAGCTGAACACTGTGAGCAGGACGCACTGCACTAAATGTAAATAGCAGGAACGGATCTAGCTGAACACTGTGAGCAGGACGCACTGACTGCACTAAATGTAAATAGCAGGAACGGATCTAGCTGAACACTGTGAGCAGGACGCACTGACTGCACTAAATGTAAATAGCAGGAACGGATCTAGCTGAACACTGTGAGCAGGACGCACTGCACTAAATGTAAATAGCAGGAACAGATCTAGCTGAACACTGTGAGCAGGACGCACTGACTGCACTAAATGTAAATAGCAGGAACAGATCTAGCTGAACACTGTGAGCAGGACGCACTGCACTAAATGTAAATAGCAGGAACGGATCTAGCTGAACACTGTGAGCAGGACGCACTGCACTAAATGTAAAGAGCAGGAACAGATCTAGCTGAACACTGTGAGCAGGACGCACTGCACTAAATGTAAAGAGCAGGAACAGATCTAGCCTAATCTAGCTCTCAAATCAAATGACACTGTCTGTCTCTCTCTCTATCAGCACACCGGAACACACTACACAGGGCCGCCGTGCAGGCGGCCTTATATAGTGTGGGGCGTGTACTAAATCCCCTGAGCCATAATTGGCCAAAGCCACCCTGGCTTTGGCCAATTACAGCTCTCTCTACTGACGGCGCTGTGATTGGCCAAGCATGCGGGTCATAGTGCATGCTTGGCCAATCATCAGCCAGCAATGCACTGCGATGCCACAGTGAATTATGGGCCGTGACGCGCCACACGAATTTGGCGCGAACGGCCCATAACGTTCGCAATTCGACGGACGGTCGAACAGCCGATGTTCGAGTCGAACATGGGTTCGACTCGAACACGAAGCTCATCCCTAGTGACAACTTACCTATCCTGTGATTTCCAGTTTCCATTACGACATGTGGGACTTTTTATCCAGATTAACCATCTTGCAACCCTCCTAGCAGCCGCTAGCGATAATCACAAGAGAATCCGGCAGGCTGGTTGTACCCAAGTTGTTTGATCAATCAACTTTGTACATTCAGCCTGCCCATTAACGGTTTGAATCTCAGCTAGTTAAAACCCTGTATGGCTGGCCTAACTCACATTCATACACAAATTTAAGGGTGGAGTTTCTGGGTCAGCCACCCTGAAGGCAAGGGACAGTGTAAACCTGGCCATACATGGACCGAAATTCAACTGGTGCAGCAGGGACCAGCTGAGATTCGATCCATGTATGGGCAGGCTGATTGTACCTAAGTCGATCCAGAGGAGGCATTCCCTTAACAGTGACTGTGTTGATGGGGGAGTCAAGTGATTTTCTTTCCTTCTACCCGTGGTGGAGGGAAAGAAAAATGAATTACACATGGGCTACTTTAAAGCGGGATTTATTTTTTAAAGTCAGCAGCTACAAACACTGTAGCTGCTGACTTTAAATAAGTACACTTACCTGTCCTGGGTGCCCGCGATGTCGGCCGCCCGAGGCTGACCCGTCCCTCGGCTCTCAGGTCCCGGCACCACCATCCTAACTAAGGGAAACAGGCAGTGGAGCCTTGCGGCTTTACTGCCAGTTTCCTACTGCACACGCGTGAGCGGCGCGGCGCTCTGTGAATGGGCCGGTGGTTTTCTGGGAACACACACAGTTCCCAGAAGGCAACTGGGCCACTCACCGAGGAACAGGACACGCCGCGGAAAAGGAAGAGGCAGATTAGGAAGACTGTCTAGCAACAAGTGTTTAGGTAAGTTTAAAATTGTTTTTTTTTTTTCAAATGTTTTTTTTAAATTTTTTTTAGGATTTTTGGTGCAATTTTTTTTTCAAAGTGGCCCTCCAGTTTAAGCTGGCCACACACTCTTTGTTTTTGTTTTTTTGTTCAGTCAACACAAATGACGTGGATGGAGGAATCGCCCCCACCAGGACATTGGATGAAGGCTGGAGCCACTGATGGAGGAAACTTTTCCAGCATTACCTTCGGACAGAAGTGAATCAAACTGTGGAATGGGGACTGCCACACACTGACTAAAATTCATCCAATATTTGCTGAACCGAATGAATTTTGCTCAGTGTATGGCCCAGGGGTGGATCCAGAGTCTAGTCTCGGGAGGGGCACTGCCAGAAAATACTTTTTTTGTGGGCAATTTATCGAGGAAATGGCTGGTGTTGGCGCTTCAATTATCCCAGCACCATGGTTGTTATTTCTATTAATATATTGTAATAAAAAATTTAATGGTTCAACTCACCATAATGCAGAATCAGTGGGAGCCCTGAGCGTGTCACTTTCCACCGTCGCCTGCCACACGTTGCAGGTTGTCACTTGCCTGCCACCAGATGCGGATTGTCACCTGCCACATGTTGCGGATTGTTACTTGCCACATTACCGGCCACACATTGCGGATTGTCACTTGCCACTTCACCTGCCACCAGATGCGGATTGTCACTTGCCACGTCACCTGCCACACATTGCAGATTGTCACTTGCCTGCCACCAGATGCAGATTGTCACCTGCCACATGTTGCGGATTGTCACTTGCCACGTCACCTGCCACCAGATGCAGATTGTCACTTGCCACGTCACCTGCCACACATTGCAGATTGTCACGTCACCTGCCACCAGATGCGGATTGTCACTTGCCACACATTGAGGATTGTCACTTGCCACGTCACCTGACACACCTTGCGGATTGTCATGTAGCTGCTAAGGTGGTGTTTTGCTTGCCTCTTGCTTCTATGTCCCAGATCAGGCAGCAGAGAGATAATGTAATCTCTCTGCTGCCCACACTGCCTGAACAGTGAGGGCAGAAGTTACTGCAGGGATGTGGGACATCCACACACTGAGCCACATGCCCGCCCACAAACCGAGCCGCCCGGTTCTCCCATGGAGCCGCCCGTTCTCTCATCTGCTCAGGGAGCCGCCCGCTCCCTCATCCGCTCGGGGAGCCGCCCGCTCCCTCATCCGCCAGCTCCCTTATCTGCTCAGGGAGCCGCCCGCTCCCTCATCTGCTCGGGGAGCCGCCCCCTCCCTCATCCGCCCGCTCCCTCATCTGCTCGGGGAGCCAGCCGCTCTCTCACCCGCCCGGCCTGCAACAAATTTCTCGGGGGTGGCAATTGCCCCGTTGCCCCCCCCCCTGGATCCGCCCCTGGTATGGCCAGCTTAGAGGGAGCTATTACTGGAGACTCTCTTTTAGGAAAGAGCAGCTCACATAACAGAAGCAAGATGAGCTGTGTTGGACGTTGTGCTTTGTAGGCTCTTGCAAATTGTAGACAGTTGCCAGTATGCCAAGTTTTTCTAAGTGGGGTCAGCACACTAATTTTAACAGCATCTCAAAACGTCCCTATTTTAATTGTATATCATAAAACACTTATATGATCTTCATAGCTGTGCATTTCAGTTGTATCCTTATATATTAAATCCAAAAAAATCACAAAATCACAACGTTTTATCAAATACTGGCATGCCAACTTTATCTGTGATAATTTCTACCATATATGATGCCCTCCTGTCATGAAGATCATAAAATATTTTCTACCAGATTGACATGTCTCTCTGTTTATGACCAGCTTGGCCAAATTATTTCCATGTTTTCTATGAAATATTTATCCATCGTGCATCTCTCTATCTTCAGGTCAGATGCTCTCGGACACATTTTACCGCAGCTGGGAAAAGACTGGACTCAGCCTGGGATTGGTCAGCTCTATAACGCCATTCACAAGTCAGTATCATAGTCATAGTGCTGTCATTCCACCTCCTGCTTCTGTAGCCAGATTTTACATCTCATGCTTCAGCTTTCCTTTATGTTTATTAGTGTCTGGTTTGTTTAAGTTAAGATCATCAGGTAGCTCTTTGTTAATTAATAAATGATAATTTAGAAAAAAATATATAAATATAAAAAATAAACCACCCAAGATTGAAACACAAACTCTTATGCTCTCCTATCATGAAGGGCGGTTTGGGCCTACCTGATTTTGAAACTTATCACACGTCAGCAGTCCTATCTCGTATCCTTGAGTGGTTCCCTCGCCCTATGGCCAAAGCTGCCACATCTGTGGAACAGGACCTATCCATATACGACCTACGAGCGCTCCTTTGGGGCTACGATAAGACATACAAATCCTTATCAACACTGTCCCCCCTCACTAGAGATGCCCTGACAATCCTGGTACCGCAAAAGAGATACCCACTCACTATCATCGGAACCTAGCCCCCTTACCCCATTGTTCGATAACCCAAACCTTCCAGAAGGACACTCAACCCATTCATTAGACACCTACAACAGAGACTCATGGCCCACTGCATATAATTTTGTTGACCACACCTTGGGCACATTTATATCCACCCCAACTGACGTCACCTCCAAGATGACTTGGCTCACTCGTGGACACCTAAATTCCTATTGCAAGACATTGCGTGAATCCAAACAAACCCATAGACCCCTTACCGGATTCGAACAACTATGTACCCTTTCCGAGACTCCACGACACACCTTATCACTGATATATAAATCAATTATAGACCACACCCACGAAGCACTACCTAGCTATACTACTAAATGGTCAGTGGAGGTCGGGAAAGATATAACCGAGGCAGAATGGGGGAAAGCCTTCCTCTTTACGAACAAAACTTCCGTATCAAGCTATACACAAGAGAAAAACTATAAATTGTTGTCGAGGTGGTATCGGGTCCCAACTACTCTCAGGATCATGTTCCCATCTAACTCAGACAGATGTTGGAGATGCAACACAATGAAAGGTACTTATATACATATTTGGTGGGAGTGTGATGTTCTTCTCCAATTCTGGACTCAAATTTTTCAGGTTTACTCAGACATCTATGATAAGCCACTGATGCCATCACCCTCAATTGCCCTCCTATCCATCCTTCCAGGGACAATCAAATCACAAAAAAATGGCCTTCTGAAATTTTTTGTCAGCGCAGGTAGACAGCTCATACCCAGATACTGGAAAACAACTACAACCCCGTCCATAATTGAATGGGTGAAGGAAGTAAACAATTACATGCTAATGGAGGAAATGCAGGCCAAAGCCCTAGACAAATATGTTAAGTTCTCGTTTGTCTGGAGTATCTGGAGGACATACTCTACCTCAGACAAACTCAAGCAAAGACTCTCGGCTACGAACTCCATTTAGGAGACAAAAATGCCGCACCCACCACACCATCCACCTATATGGACTGAGCTCGCTGTCTCCCCTCCCCTTCTATTATTTTTCTATCCTACACTTACTTCGCCTTCACCTACTCTGTTCTTCCTCCTCTCTCCTTTCATGTCTCCAATATATTTCTCTAGATGCAATATAACTATAAGATCTCCCTCTATGTAAATAGAGATCTAAAAAAGTGCTATTAACTAAACTTTTCATAACCCATGTATATGTTGGTTAACCCAAACACCCTGGGTCCAGGGGTGCAGCAGGTTCCCAAAGGGGCACCCCTACACAGGGTAGTTATTCCTGATCTGTCAACAGACACTCACTACATGAGCTTAACGTAACAATTTACTTATAAGGATCCCCGCACTTGTATATGTTTGCACTATCTCGACACTTAAAAAGAATATTGTATATTAGGAGGCTATATGTCAGGTAACTGACACTGTTTACACTCCTCCATTTTGTTTTCTTCTTGTTTTTATATGTTTATATATCTGTGAAAAATATCAATAAAAACTTATTGAACCATAAATATAAAAAATAATTACATATATAAAAATAAAGAAATAAAAAATAATTAAAGCAAAGGTCCGCCCACCGCTGCAAAAATTAAAAGCCAGCAGCTGCACATACTGCAGCTGCTGACTTTTAATAATCGGCAGCGCAGCCTGATTATTAAATTGGCACCGCAGCTGATGTTTCCATTGCAAGTAAGGGAACCCGCCAGTGTAGCCTTTCGGCTTCACATTGGGAACCCTACTGCACATGCGCGAGGCTCCGCTCCTCTCTCCTACTGGCCCGGCGACAGGGGGAGGAGGAGGGAGCCCCAGCCATGACATCAATACCCGCGGCTGAGGCTCCCAGGAGTGGGGAAAGCATACCTGTGAAAGACAGGTATGCTGTCTCCCCTCCCCCCCGAAAGGTGCCAAATGTGGCACCGGAGGGGGGGAGGAGTACAATGAGCGGAAGTTCCACTCCGATTTAATCTATCAGGTATAATATTCAATAAATTATAAATAGTAAATTAAAAATGATAACAAATATAAAAAAATGTGTGTGTATATATATGTGTATATATATATATATATATATATATATATATATATATATATATATATATATATATATCGTGTGTATATATATATATATATATATATATATATATATATATATATATATATATATATATATATATATATATATATATATATATATATATATATATATATATATATATATATATATAAAAATATAGCAAATATATAAATTATAAAAAAATATATAAATGAATCTATCTATACGTAAGATTCAATGAAAGGTTTGAATCTGATTATGTGTTGTTGAGTAATATAGAGATTAGTTTGATAGATAAGGCCTTCAAACACACAACCCTGATAAATTAAGTTTTTGATAACTGAAGTGGATGAAATTAGACTTCACTGTCATATATTTCTAAGGGACTCTGATGGAGCAACCCCTCCACCTGGGTTTCCCAGCTCAATTTACTTGCAACAGCTATTAAAAGGGGATATCACTGTCCCCAGTTTTATGTATTACTGGTACAGATGGTAGCAGAAGAATCTCATCATGGTAGTACCCATAAGATATGAGAAGCAATTTTTCACCTTGTTCTGGATCAACTGTGGATATAGGGTTCTGTATATGTAGGTTTTCTATTCATTTATTTTTTCTTTTGGTTGATCTTGATGGACTTGTGTCTTTTTTTCAATCTAACAATATAATTAATGGGGTATTACAATCATCTTGCATCCATCCCCAAACAGAACAAATGGGAAAAGAGAAATGGGTGTTAGACTGTTAAGCATGTCAGTTGGCCAACATACAAGAATCAACATACCGTATATACTCGAGTTCCGAGTATAAGTCGAGGCCCTAATTTACCACAAAAAAAAATGGGAAAAACTTATTGACCCGAGTATAAGACAAGGGTGAGAAATGCACAGCTACTGTAAGTGGAAAAGAGGGTCAACAATGCCCATTTGCAGCATCACTAGCGTCAACAATGCCCATTTGCAGCCATAGGTCCCCTGAACTTCAAACTCGGTAGTTAAGGGTTCCTAGATGCCCCCTAGCCAAAATTTGGGGTCTCTGAACCCAAAGGGTCCCGAAATGACATTGCTGCAGATGGACACAGTTGACCGAATTTGGGGCCCTGTATCTCGGGGTCACTTAGTGCTAAGAACCCCAAATTTGGTGTGCAAACCTAGTGAAACTAGCACCATAACATTTCCAAAGCTGGGGTTTCTAGCACCAAGTGGCCCCGAGATACAGGGCCCCAAAAATCAGTTCAGAAAATGTCAAGCACTTTTCTGCAGCAGAGAATGACATTTTCCAAACCGATTTTGGGGCCCCGTATTTCGGGGCCACTTAGTGCTAGGAACTTCAGCTTTGGATATGTTGTGGAACCAGTTCCACTGGGTTTTCTCACCAAATTTGGGGTTCCTAGCACTAAGTGGCCCTGAGATACAGGACCCCAAATTCGGTTCGGAAAATGAAATTTTTTGCTGCAGAAAAGTGCTTGACTCGAGTATAACATACTTATACTCGAGTATATACGGTACGTATAACATACTGTATTGTATTATCCAGGTACCCAATAAATTAAATCATGAACCCCCATTTTGTGTCTTTACTCATCTGACTTAGACTAATTATATTACCTGCCTAAATAAATTCCTAGGCAGACATTTTAGCTAAGTTTTGGAGATAAAAAACAAGGGACAAATCTTAAAGTTGTTAGAAGGGCATTCTCTACATCAAGGTAAAAAAAAAGAACTTTCAGTAGTTGCTCTGCCCAGCCCCCCCTTAAACACTTACCTGAGGCCGATCTTGATACAGCATTGGCTCCCCCTGCTGTAGATCAAATTATGTGAGGAGAGAGCATCTATAGACACACACAGTCTGGCTGGGGATCGAGCCTGTATGAGTACCCCCATAACAAGTGGCTTGCTATGGGGGCACTCAGAGAAGAGGAGGAGCCAAGATTGTCAGTGGGGGACTCCAGAAGGAGAGGTTTGGAGCCACTCTGTGCAAAGCCATTGTGTAGAACAGGTACAGTATCTCACAAAAGTGAGTACACCCCTCACATTTTTGTAAATATTTTACTATATCTTTCATTGTGACAACACTGAAGAAATGACACTTTGCAACAATGTAAAGTAGTGAGTGTACTGCTTGTATAACAGTGTAAATTTGCTGTCCCCTCGAAATAACTCAACATGCAGCCATTAATGTCTAAACCTCTGGCAACAAAAGTGAGTACACCCCTAAGGGAAAATGTCCAAACAGGGCCCAATTAGCCATTTTCCCTCCCGGTGTCATGTGACTCGTTAGTGTTACAAGGTCTCAGGTGTGAATGGGGAGCAGGAGGTTAAATTTGATGTTATTGCTCTCACTCTCTCATATTGGTCACTGAAAGTTCAACATGGCACCTCATGGCAAAGAACTCTCTGAGGATCTGAAAAAAATGAATTCTTGCTCTACATAAAGATGGACTAGGCTATAAGAAGTTTGCCAAGACCCTGAAACTGAGCTGCAGCAGGGTGGCCAAGACCATACAGCGGTTTAACAGGTCAGGTTCCACGCAGAACAGGCATTGCCATGGCCAACCAAAGAATTTAAGTGCACGTGCTCAGCGTCATATACAGAGATTGTCTTTGGGAAATAGTCACATGAGTGCTGCCAGCATTGCTGCAGAGGTTGAAGGGGTGCGGGTTCAGCCTATCAGTGATCAGACCATATGCCACAAACTGCATCAAATTGGTCTGCATGGCTGTCGTTCCAGAAGAAAGCCTCTTCTAAAGATGATGCACAAGAAAGCCTGCAAACAGTTTGCTGAAGACAAGCAGACTAAGGACATGGATTACTGGAACCATGTCCTGTGGTCTGATGAGACCAAGATAAACTTATTTGGTTCAGATGGTGTCAAGCATGTGTGGCGGCAACCAGTTGAGGACTACAAAGACAAGTGTGTCTTGCCTTCAGTCAAGCATGGTGGTGGGAGTGTCGTGGTCTGGGGCTGCATGATAACTACTCCAAACACACCTCCAAGATGACCACTGCCTTGCTAAAGAAGTCAAGGGTAAAGGTGATGGACTGGCCAAGCTTGTCTCCAGACCTAATCCCTATTGAGCATCTGTGGGGCCTCCTCAAATGGAAGGTGGAGGAGCGCAAGGTCTCTAACATCCACCAGCTCTGTGATGTCGTCATGGAGGAGTGGAAGAGGACTCCAGTTGCAACATGTGAAGCTCTGGTGAACTCCATGCCAAGAGGGTTAAGGCAGTGCTGGAAAATAATGGTGGCCACACAAAATATTGACACTTTGGGCCCACTTTGGACATTTTCACTTAGGGGTGTACTCACTTTTGTTGCCAGCGGTTTAGACATTAATGGCTGTGTGTTGAGTTATTTTGAGGGGACAGCAAATTTACAAGCTGTAAACTCACTACTTTACATTGTAGCAAAATGTCATTTCTTCAGTGTTGTCACATGAAAAGATAGAATAAAATATTTACAAGAAATTTGAGGGGTGTACTCACTTTTGTGAGATACTGTAAGTATGACATGTTTGTTATTTAAAAAAATAAATCAAATTTACCTTTACAATCACTTTAAGCCTCAGAACAGTAAATAGAAAAATCTTATACATGCCTGTATTAACTATTTCTTCTTTGGATAATGCATGACCTGTTTTCTCTTGTAGGAATGACTACAAGTTCCTCTACTGTTCTGCGCGCTCAGTGGGATTGGCTGATATCACGAAGACCTATCTCCAGGGGGTGAGTGAAGGGGGCTACACTCTGCCACCAGGTCCTCTCCTGCTGTCTCCAAGCAGCTTGTTTACAGCCCTTCATAGGTAAGTACATCCAGAGAGCTATCCAGAACATTTTACTACACAATTTGGCACCTTTAAGAAATGTAATCAGTTATGTCACATGTAGCGAGAATGGGCAGCGCCAAACCTCAAAATGTACAAATTAGGATATCTTATTTCCTTTTTTTCCCTCTTCTGTCCAACTCTGAAAATTAAGATCTAAATTCAGCCAGAAAACTGTAAAGGAAAGGGGATAAAGGGGTTACAAATGAAATTGCCCTGCGTTATATATAGCAGACCCCATGCTACCCCAAAGCACATCCTAGTAGTAGTTTCTACAAAAATATGACACAAGGGGCAGAGATTATACAAAAGGGACCATAACGTTCATCTGACCATAATAAACAGCTGCTTATGTGGCTGATTTATAAAAAAATGAAATAAAGGTTAGTGTTTGTAAAAAAAGAAAAGAAAGTTGGTTTAGCTGCTTGTCTTCCCAGAAGGATAGAATATCGCATTTTCCAACCAGAACTTTTCTTTTTGTTTTGCGTAGCGTGGAGAAGCTGGCTGTGTCATCTAAAAGGACATTTCCTCTCCCTTTTTGTTTTGGTTAAAGGGTTCAGAAAATATGGGATATAGCTCCAATGGGGACAGAGTCAGTAACAAAAACACAATTGCTAGTACAGAGGGGAAAAATTGGAAGATCTTTAAAATTTGCGTTGTTGTCTGTGTTTTCCTGTCTTAGTGACCCTATTCCCTCATTGCTTGTCCGGGTGCCAAAGGGGTGTCAATGGGACACAAATTGAGAGGAAATCTTATTTGTGGAGTTATGGGCAATAATAGAAACCTTCTGGCAATTGTAACCCTTTTTCGGCTGAGGGTGGGCTTTCATTTTTTTAAATGTGGTTCTCCTTCTGCTGGCTGAAACACTAAACAAAACTAGGGGGAAATAAATGAGATGTTATATTGGCCTATCTCCCAGCTTCCACAGTGTGAGTTGTGATGTCATCCTAGTGCATATGAGATCTCAAAGAATGGAGAGTATGTCAAACCTCACGGGAAGATGCTGCAGCACAATGCATGGTTGTCTTCTCAGTGAGATTTGGGCTACTCAACATACCCCAGGATCTTGCTAGAAGCAGGATGACATCACCCTTGCCTAGGCACCGTGGCGAAAGTCAGAGGAATTGTGAACATATATTTTTTTTTCCCCACGGGTGTTTTTTTTTCAGCGTTTCAGGAAGGGGGCACATCAAAAAGCAGACCATGCTATTTAGGTGCAAGATCCACTTTAAATGTCAGAGACTGCTATGGATATCCACTTAATTGTACAGTACAGGACATAGGACTTGTATTCATAGACCATGTGTTATATGCAGGCTACGCAGTGTGCACTAGTCTTTGCATAGCAGCACTTGTCTTTCCACAGCCTAAGCATCAAGAAAAACGTTTCCAATGCACACACAAATTGTGCATTTTATCAGGACGGGCCCAATCCTGAAAGAATTTTCACTCCTTCTTAGCTTTTTGCTGAAATGTATCCTATAGAAAAGGAATTTAAGAAGAAATTGGTTCTTCTGGTAGTGGATCCTGCCATTTCAGTTTGCAACAAACATTTTACACTTCCTATTGAGGAGGTTTTCATTTTTAAGGATTCTGTTGCTAGGCACCCGAAAGCCCTCTTAAAGGCCTTCTTTTTCCTTGCACCTAGCTATTGTTGCAGGTCTATTTGCCAGGCTATTGCTAAACGGACAAGACATATGAATAAGGACCAGAAACCCGACATTGAGAAATGATGCTCTCAGTCTTATTGTTTTGTGTGGGCACTCTGAAGATAATAATTCACCAAATCATTAGAATGCCTCTTATCTCTGTGCATATGCACTGGATTTTGTGGATAAAAGCTTGCTCTGCTGAACCTGCTTATAAAAAGTGTCTTCTACGCATGCCTTTTGGTGGTGAATGCCACAGCCTCTGTTCTCAAGTCTAAGTCCCTCTGTGTCCTGCCTGTGGGCTGTAGTAGGGCATCCTGCTTCCCTCGCCACCATTGCCAAGTGGATTAGGCAACTCATCTCCAGGGCCTAGGCCCTCAGGAATAGGGTTCCTCTTTTTCCTATCAAAGCCTATTCAACCAAGAAAATTGGTGTCTCTTTGGCTTTTCAAAATCAGACATCTGCTTCCCAGATTTGCAAGGCCGCCACCTGGTCCTGTGTTCACATGTTCTCCAAGTTCCACCATGGATGTTCAGGCCTCAGCTTATTCAGGCTTTGGCCACAAGATGCTTTAAGCTGTTATCTGAGTGTTTTTTGTTTGTGTTCTTTAATCCTTGTTTTCCTGTGGGCCTGCTGGCAGCTCTGATTGCTATGTTGCCCACCCTTCATTTTATTGCTTGGGTAAAACCCATGGTCTATGAATCCTGTGTCCTGTACTGTATGACCCTGCATAATAAAAATTTGACTTACCTTTAAATTCCTTAACTTGGAGTACAGTACAGGAAAAAGCCCCCCACCCCTCGGTGTCTTAGTTGCTCTTTTTATTACTTGCTACCAGTGTTTTACCAGGTCTTTTACTGGTGTTTGATCCCCTAAAGGCAGGCTGCATGTAACCCATGGTCTATGAATACATGTCCTGTACTTTACTCTAAGATAAAGAATTTACAGGTAAGTCTAAATTCCTATTTTCCTTTCCTTCAGGTTTAAATCTTGCCTGCTCAAGTGTTTTAGATGTATTCAAGAGGTGTTCACCATGTGTTTGCCTAGTGCTTACCATGTGGTCACATTGACTTGTACTGAGCACTTTAACTGATCATCAATGCTGTTTACTATGTCTCTTAATACATCGGTGTCGGAGGGCTTGTTTTTAGCAGAGTGCATATCACTATCCACTCTCCACTGGACACCTCAGTGTTTACCCCACACTGTGCATTTTTCACATTCATAAAATCCATACATTTGTGTGGAATTGCTCTCTGCATAATGCTGCAAAGGGTACTCCACAACTGGAGAGGCTCATCATTTTGACACAGGTTTCTTTCTTTCATATTATAAGAGTCCTGTTTAAGGAACTGTGAGATGCAAACATTCTATTATTGTACAGATGGGAAAAAAGTCTTATGTATCTGCTTTTTCTTTCTTGCAGGGAAGTTGTAGAAAAGACCCCAGAGCACTTTAAGATTGCTTGTCTCTCTGACATCTGCCAACTCTTCCCTGACCCCAGCCCTTTTTATGCTGCCTTTGGCAATAGGCCCAATGTAAGTATAAGGTAACCAGGGTGGAGAATTAAAAGTATACAGTAGGCAGTGACAGTGAATGTACATTGGCTGGGTTTAACTGTTTGTTGAACCTCAAAATCTGCATTTACTGCTTGATTGGGATTTATACATGGCCAACAGCAGGCTTTTGCACACAATGGGGGAAATCTATGCGCACAGAATAAAACCAAAAATAGAGGGTTCAAATCTCGGCCGGCGGGAGAACCCCCACTGTGTTGATGGAGGAATCAAGCCATTGTCTTTCCTGTAACTTATGTTTGCAGGAAAGAAAATTGCAAAATCTATAGCCTGCCTAAGCCAAGGCCTGTGCCTTTTGGCCTTTTAGGACACCAGCAATGCTCCGATGTTATCAGGGCAACAGTGTATGTTATACACGTCGTTTCATGGTAATTGTTTCAGGAAAAAAGAGTAAAAAAATACTTTTGACCCAATTGTTTCTCCAAAATATATACAGTATGTGTTTATCTTTGTTTTACAAATTAAATATGAACCCCAGCAGTAGTCTCCTTTCAGGCTTCCTGTCTTTTATTGAAACCCTGTATTGAGACCTACAGAGGGAGGAGGATGAGTAAGTGCTCTGACATATTCATGTGTGTGCTAATTTCAGCTTGAGTTACTGAGCTCTGTGAACAACAATTTTGATTAAAAAAAAAAATGATATCCACTTTCTGGCTGAAAAGAAAAGGAAAATACAACATATGAATAAGCAGAATTTTATTATAAAAGCTGACCTTCATACCCATCTATACATTACATGATTTATCTCCTCCCCCTCCCCTTCACACTTTTTGGAGGGGGATAGGTACCTTATGGGCTTCTCACCCAGGAAAAAGTTATGTTCTTCCCCTCTGCCCGAACCTACCTGGCATACTGCCACCACGTATCCCAGGAGGCTTTGGGTCATCCTCCGCCATAATGTGAATGCGCTGGGGAAGTACCACTGCTGTGCATCATTAGAGGGTTGGCCTCCCGATGATGTCAGAGGAGAAGATGGCAACATGGGATCTGAAGTGCTGAAACAGAGCAGCGGCTTACACTAGAACATAAATACAAAGAGCCCAGTGCACTCATTACAGCAATGAGACCCAGTCATAGAAGGGTGAGGGTTGTGGTGAAATGATGGATTGCACTGACAAAGCATAAGTCCATTCCAAGATATCACCAACACACCATATTTGAACAAACAACACACTTTAATATCACCAATGGAAAGAAGCAACTTTTTGAGGCTACTTGGGGCTTGTTCCACAGGAAACTGTAACCCTTATGCCCCGTACACACGATCGGACTTTCCGACAACAAAACCGTGGATTTTTGTTCAAAGGTTGTTGGCTCCAACTTGTCTTCCATACACACGGTCACACAAATGTTGGCCAACAAATACAAACGTGGTGACGTACAAAACGTACGACGAGCTGAGAAAAAGGAAGTTCAATATCCAGTGCGGCTCCTTCTGCTTGATTCCGAGCATGCGTGAACTTTTGTGCGTCTGACTTGTGTACACACGATCGGAAATTCTGACAACAAAGTTTTGGCGGAAAATTTGAGAACCTGCTAGCCAAAATCTGATCGTGTGTACGGGGCATTACAGTAGGCAATGCTGTCAGGGTAGAAGAGAAATAAAAAGGGGGAGTGAAGTTCCTCTTTAATTAATGAAAATATTTTTTTTTAAATATGCTTTAGTCAGGGGCGGGCTGACCATTGAGCCACCCTGAGCCACTAGGGGGCCCCATCAGGGTTGCCAGCCTCAGTAAAACCAGGGACAGTATGTAAAAATCTGTGTTTTTTTTTTACATCTGTCTCTAAAATGTCCCTTACCGACATCCTTTTGGTCTAAAAATCCCAAGATTATAGCTGCCCCACCTCTCCAGTACCTTCTCAGCCAATAGAAACATGTCTGTGTATACTGTGTGTACATGTATGTGTATACTGTGTGATTGTATACTGTGTGTGTGTGTATACTGTGTGGCCCCATAATCTCTGATTGCCTGGGGGCCCCATAATCTCCTATTGCCCGGGGGCCCCATGAGTTGTCAATCCACCCCTGGCTTTAGTGCTGATCATAAGAAATAAAGACAATCTACTATACTTTTTTTGAAAAGGCCCCTTTTTTATGTTTGTCTTTTACCCGCCTAGTACTAAGCCTATGTGTACAGGGTGCATGGCTGTTATATATGTGTATAATGAGGGGCTAGTGAAAGATGAGCCATGCGGAATCATTGAATTCAGGATGGAGAGCCGGAAGTCAATTACAGAGGAGTATGCAGAAACACAATCTGATGAGAGAAGGGGGCTACATTGTATGGAAATATATGTGAACATAGCATGAGAAATAAGTCCTGTTCTCCCCCTCTAACCATTTCCTTGTTTGTCTACCCCTCCGTCTTCCCATTCTTCTGTACTCGTGCCAATCACCCACTCATCGCAGGATGTCCTAGCCTACAGGGAAGTGGGGGTGCCAGAATCTCGGATCTTCACTGTCAACCCAAAGGGAGAGCTGACCCAGGACCTGAACTCTGGCTTCAAATCCTCGTGAGTTTCTGGGCTGTTAGTTATGAGGGGGAGGAGGGGGGATCTGTAACATCACAGCCATATGTGTAGTCACACATGTTTCTTCCCACAATGTCCAGATCCTCTCACCTGCTTCTATAATCTTATGCATTTTACTTTATTTCCCAGTTGCTGAGATATGTGTTGCCAAAGAGCATCAACACTTACACTGCTCACATGATCTGTTCCGCTGCTAGGCGCTTATGACATTACATTACATAATAGCAATCATTTTAAAGGGACAGTCCACCCAAAAGTCATTATTTATAGAGGCTCGGGTGAGATGTCACCTGCTGGCTTTTTATTTCCCATGGGGACTCCAGTTTTATAGTCCTTGACTCTGTTACTACCCACTATGGGATCTTATGTCTGCTACAAAATGGGTGTTCCCAACTCTTCTTATTGTGTCCTTCATAATATAAAGCCCAACTCCAGAAAAAAAATGTGTGGATTTCCATTGGACAGAATAGGGATATGTTAAAATTTGTCATGCTTTATCGCTGACTGCTTTTCTTGTTGGGAAGGATTCTGCTTACAGAGATCAGATTCCCTTATGCCGCGTACACACGGTCGGACTTTACGGCAGACTTTGCCCGGCGGACTTTACGACGGACTTTCTGAATGAACGGACTTGCCTACACACAATCCACCAAAGTCTGTCGAATTCGTACGTGATGACGTACACCGGACTAAAATAAGGAAGTTCATAGCCAGTAGCCAATAGCTGCCCTAGCGTGGCTTTTTGTCCGTCGAACTAGCATACAGACGAGCGGACTTTTCGACCGGACTCGAGTTTGACGGATAGATTTAAAACATGTTTCAAATCCGTCCAACTTTTGAGCAAACAAAGTCCGCTGGAGCCCGCACACGATCGAATTGTCTGACGAAATCCCGTCCGCCGGGCAAAGTCTGCCGTAAAGTCCGCTCGTGTGTACGCGGCATTACGCTTACCATCAGTAACAAACTCAAAAGAATATATGTGAAATTGAAGAGTAATGTAAACACAACATTTCATATTACCGATATGTGCCTGCTGTGCCATGTACTTGTATGAAAAATTATCCTGCTCTATTTGTATTGCTTCCTTTATGTAAAATCCCTAGTTTTCCTGCCTGTCCCTCTGCTTTCCTATTTAAAAACTGACTACACTAGGCATGAGAGCACAGCGTGGCCAGTTCTCCAGCTGTGCTGGGAGCTCCGCCTAATCTCCAATGATCAGACTTGTCCTGACACGCCCCCCTTGCACAGCTATTCACAGGGAAGCTCAGTTTACTGTTGTTTCTCCTCCCCTAGCTCTCATTTAGCTGACAACAGAGGGAATGCAACCACTTATAAAAAAAAGGAAAAAAGGGTTTTTATAATGTTTTTTTTTTATCTAGTATACACAAATGTTTTACCTTTCATTTCTATTTTAAACTGAATGGGTTGTTTTGCAAGTTGAGGGTTTACAATCACTTTAATATGCTTTGTGCATCATTCTCCCTGTAATTCTTGATAATATTATGATGTTAAACAGACCCAGCACTGCTGATGGATGGCACCGTCCTAGATATGACATCAGCAGCCCCAGAAAGACTCAAAACTTTCACTCAAATGGCACTCTGCTATTCCTATTCCTCTGCTATCATTTATTTATGTCTGAGGCTCACTGAACAACCTCTCATTGATCTGATTGTAATAGATAAAAGAGAGTGCCAACTGAAAAATCCCTAGGAGTCCAAAGTCTTTATTGTTCAACTGGTTACAACAAGCAGGGCAAAAAAACAGGCATAAGCATTTTGGGGGCCACCCGATCCTCACCAGGGCTGGGTGAAATGGCAGAATATTAAGTGGAACCAAAAATACTCCAAAGCAGACTGATCTGCAGGCAGACCATGTCTGAGGTTTACATCCACTTTAAAGGTCTCATGCCCACTGGACGCTTTGCTATCTCTCCTCTACTTTCCTCCTGGCAGAAAAAAACACTTGACACCTGTAAACGTGTGTAACAGGCTTAGGAGCGTTTAGGCACGTTAAGCGCTTTGGCATTAATTAAAGTATTACTAAACCTACAACAGTAAAATCAGTCTGTATATTCAGTAAAGCATGCTTGATATACTCATAGGAGAATGAAAACTTCTCCTACAAGTTTTAATCAGATACTGATAGAAGTCACATATACTGCTGATGAGAAAAGATATTTAGCAGTTTATATTTACTAAAATTATTGCATTTCCATGTTCTGTGGGAGACCAGATATAGTGGATGCAGATTCCTGGGTTTAATAACACTTTAAGGCCTCATGCACACAGGCTGTTAAAATAACGTTATGAAAACGCCAGTATTTTTGCAGTGATTTTTTTAAACTTTTTTCATCGTTTTTGCAATAGCGGTTTTTAGCGTTTTTGAGCGTTTTTTCCGCGTTAGCGTTTTTTAGCGTTTTTTTTATTATAAATTAATTTTTTTTTCAATGGATCAAAAATGTTAAAAAACGTTGGTGAATGACGTTTTTCAGCGTTTTTCAGCGTTAGAGCGTTTTTACAGCTGAAAAACGTCTCTCAGAACCCACTGGTCCTGGGTTTTTTTTACAGCTTAAAAACGCCTATGCCACTTGCAGCTCAAAAACGCCTAGGTGGGCATGAAGCCATAGACTAACATAGACAGGCCTTTTTAAGCTGCAAAAAAAGCTCAAAAAAGCAGCTGTAAAAACGTCCGTGTGCATGAGGCCTAAAGCTTTGTTTTTAAATAACAAACATGTTATAATTACCTGCTCTGTGCAGTGGTTTTGCTGCACACAGAAGATTTTTTTACCTTCATACATAGAATGGTAAAAAAACCTTCAGCCTTCACAACCACTTTAACCACTTGCCGACCGCCTCACGCCTATATACGTGAGCAGAGCGGCACGGGCAGGCAAAATCACGTACCTGAAACGTGATTGCCTTCCCGCGGGTGGGGGGTCCGATCGGACCCCCCCCCGGTGCCAGCTGCGGTCGGCATTTGGTTGGAAGCGATGGGAGACGAGGGGGAGGCCATCCGATCGTGGCCCCCCCCTCGCGATCACTCCCAGCCAATGACAAACATCCCCTGCCTCTGTATAGTACACAGAGGCAGAGGATGTGATGTCATCTCTCCTCGGCTCGGGAGTTTCCGTTCCAGCGCCGAGGGGAGATGACATGTAAGTGCACCAACACTCACACACACACAGTAGAACATGCCAGGCATACATTACACCCCCGATCGCCCCCCGATCGCCCCCCAATCACCCCCCCCCCCCTGTCACAAACTGACACCAAGCAGGTTTTTTTTTTTTTTGTTTTTTTTTTCCTGATTACTGCATAGTGTCAGTTTGTGACAGTTAGCAGTGTTAGGGTAGTGACTGTTACCCCCCTGTAGGTCTAGGGTACCCCCCTTACCCCCCTAATAAAGTTTTAACCCCTTGATCACCCCCCGTCACCAGTGTCGCTAAGCGATCATTTTTCTGATCGCTGTATTAGTGTCGCTGGTGACGCTAGTTAGGGACGTAAATATTTAGGTTCGCCGTCAGTGTTTTATAGCGACAGGGACCCCCATATACTACCGAATAAATGTTTTAACCCCTTGATTGCCCCCTAGTTAACCCTTTCACCACTGATCACCGTATAACCGTTACGGGTGACGCTAGTTAGTTTGTTTATTTTTTATAGTGTCAGGGCACCCGCCGTTTATTACCAAATAAAAGTTTAGCCCCCTGTAGGTCTAGGGTACCCCCCCTAATAAAGTTTTAACCCCTTGATTACCCCCTGTCGCCAGTGTCGCTAAGCGATCATTTTTCTGATCGCTGTATTAGTGTCGCTGGTGACGCTAGTTAGGGACGTAAATATTTAGGTTCGCCGTCAGTGTTTTATAGCGCCAGGGACCCCCATATACTATCTAATAAATGTTTTAACCCCTTGATGGCCCCCTAGTTAACCCTTTTACCACTGATCACCGTATAACCGTTACGGGTGACGCTGGTTAGTTTGTTTATTTTTTATAGTGTCAGGGCACCCGCCGTTTATTACCGAAAAAAGGTTTAGCCCCCTGATCGCCCGGCGGTGATATGCGTCGCCCTAGGCAGCGTCAGATTAGCACCAGTACCGCGAACACCCATGCACGCACCGTACACGCACCGTACACCTCCCTTAGTGGTATAGTATCTGAACGCATCAATATCTGATCCGATCAGATCTATACTGGCGTCCCCAGCAGTTTAGGGTTCCCAAAAACGCAGTGTTAGCGGGATCAGCCCAGATACCTGCTAGCACCTGCGTTTTGCCCCTCCGCCCGGCCCAGCCCAGTCCAGCCCACCCAAGTGCAGTATCGATCGATCACTGTCACTTTTTTTTGTAGCGTTTTGGTGAACTGGCAAGCACCAGCGGCCTAGTACACCCCGGTCGTAGTCAAACCAGCACTGCAGTAACACTTGGTGACGTGGCGAGTCCCATAAGTGCAGTTCAAGCACAAGTAGTGTCCCGCTGCCACCAAAAAGACAAACACAGGCCCGTTGTGCCCATAGTGCCCTTCCTGCTGCATTCGCCAATCCTAATTGGGAACCCACCGCTTCTGCAGCGCCCGTACTTCCCCCATTCACATCCCCAACCAAATGCAGTCGGCTGCATGAGAGGCATTTATATATCCTCCCAAGTACCCCTACCCAACGAACCCCCCCAAAAAAGATGTTGTGTCTGCAGCAAGCGCGGATATAGGCGTGACACTCACTATTATTGTCCCTCCTGTCCTGACAATCCTGGTCTTTGCATTGGTGAATGTTTTGAACGCTACCATTCACTAGTTGAGTATTAGCGTAGGGAACAGCATTGCACAGACTAGGCACACTTTCACAGGGTCTCCCAAGATGCCATCGCATTTTGAGAGACCCGAACCTGGAAGCGGTTACAGTTATAAAAGTTACAGTTACAAAAAAAAAGTGTAAAAAAAAAAAAAAACACAAACAAAAATAAAAAAAAATAGTTGTCGTTTTATTGTTCTCTCTCTCTATTCTCTCTCTCTATTGTTCTGCTCTTTTTTACTGTATTCTATTCTGCAATGTTTTATTGTTATTATGTTTTATCATGTTTGCTTTTCAGGTATGCAATTTTTTATACTTTACCGTTTACTGTGCTTTATTGTTAACCATTTTTTTGTCTTCAGGTACGCCATTCACGACTTTGAGTGGTTATACCAGAATGATGCCTGCAGGTTTAGGTATCATCTTGGTATCATTCTTTTTAGCCAGCGGTCGGCTTTCATGTAAAAGCAATCCTAGCGGCTAATTAGCCTCTAGACTGCTTTTACAAGCAGTGGGAGGGAATGCCCCCCCCCCACCGTCTTCCGTGTTTTTCTCTGGCTCTCCTGTCTCAACAGGGAACCTGAGAATGCAGCCGGTGATTCAGCCAGCTGACCATAGAGCTGATCAGAGACCAGAGTGGCTCCAAACATCTCTATGGCCTAAGAAACCGGAAGCTACGAGCATTTTATGACTTAGATTTCGCCGGATGTAAATAGCGCCATTGGGAAATTGGGGGAGCATTTTATCACACCGATCTTGGTGTGGTCAGATGCTTTGAGGGCAGAGGAGAGATCTAGGGTCTAATAGACCCCAATTTTTTCAAAAAAGAGTACCTGTCACTACCTATTGCTATCATAGGGGATATTTACATTCCCTGAGATAACAATAAAAATGATTTAAAAAAAAAAAAATGAAAGGAACAGTTTAAAAATAAGATAAAAAAGCAAAAAAATAATAAAGAAAAAAAATAAATAAATAAAAAGCACCCCTGTCCCCCCTGCTCTCGCGCTAAGGCGAATGCAAGCGGCGGTCTGGCGTCAAATGTAAACAGCAATTGCACCATGCATGTGAGGTATCACCGCGAAGGTCAGATCGAGGGCAGTAATTTTAGCAGTAGACCTCCTCTGTAAATCTAAAGTGGTAACCTATAAAGGCTTTTAAAGGCTTTTAAAAATGTATTAATTTTGTTGCCACTGCACGTTTGTGCGCAATTTTAAAGCATGTCATGTTTGGTATCCATGTACTCGGCCTAAGATCATCTTTTTTATTTCATCAAACATTTGGGCAATATAGTGTGTTTTAGTGCATTAAAATTTAAAAAAGTGTGTTTTTTCCCCAAAAAATGCGTTTGAAAATCGCTGCGCAAATACTGTGTGAAAAAAAAAAAAATGAAACACCCACCATTTTAATCTGTAGGGCATTTGCTTTAAAATAATATATAATGTTTGGGGGTTCAAAGTAATTTTCTTGCAAAAAAAAATAATTTTTTCATGTAATCAAAAAGTGTCAGAAAGGGCTTTGTCTTCAAGTGGTTAGAAGAGTGGGTGATGTGTGACATAAGCTTCTAAATGTTGTGCATAAAATGCCAGGACAGTTCAAACCCCCCCAAATGACCCCATTTTGGAAAGTAGACACCCCAAGCTATTTGCTGAGAGGCATGTCGAGTCCATGGAATATTTTATATTGTGACACAAGTAGCGGGAAAGAGACAAATTTTTTTTTTTTTTTTTTTTTTTGCACAAAGTTGTCACTAAATGTTATATTGCTCAAACGTGCCATGGGAATATGTGAAATTACACCCCAAAATAAATTCTGTTGCTTCTCCTGAGTACGGGGATACCACATGTGTGGGACTTTTTGGGAGCCTAGCCGCGCACGGGACCCCGAAAACCAAGCACCGCCTTCAGGCTTTCTAAGGCCGTAAATTTTTGATTTCACTCTTCACTGCCTATCACAGTTTCGGAGGCCATGGAATGCCCAGGTGGCACAAACCCCCCCCAAATTACCCCATTTTGGAAAGTAGACACCCCAAGCTATTTGCTGAGAGGTATAGTGAGTATTTTGCAGACCTCACTTTTTGTCACAAAGTTTTGAAAATTGAAAAAAGAAAAAAAAAATTTTTTTTTCTGGTCTTTCTTCATTTTCAAAAACAAATGAGAGCTGCAAAATAGTCACCATGCCTCTCAGCAAATAGCTTGGGGTGTCTACTTTCCAAAATGGGGTCATTTGGGGGGGGTTTGTGCCATCTTGGCATTTTATGGCCTTCAAAACTGTGATAGGTAGTGAGGAGTAAAATCAAAAATGTACGCCCTTAGAAATCCTGAAGGCAGTGATTGGTTTTCGGGGCCCCGTACGCGGCTAGGCTCCCAAAAAGTGCCACACATGTGGTATCCCCGTACTCAGGAGAAGCAGCTGAATGTATTTTGGGGTGCAATTCCACATATGCCCATGGCCTGTGTGAGCAATATATCATTTAGTGACAACTTTTTGTAAATTTTTTTTTTTTTTTTTTTGTCATTATTCAATCACTTGGGACAAAAAAAAAAAATATTCAATGGGTTCAACATGCCTCTCAGCAATTTCCTTGGGGTGTCTACTTTCCAAAATGGGGTCATTTGGGGGGGTTTTGTACTGCCCTGCCATTTTAGCACCTCAAGAAATGACATAGGCAGTCATAAACTAAAAGCTGTGTAAATTCCAGAAAATGTACCCTAGTTTGTAGACGCTATAACTTTTGCGCAAACCAATAAATATACGCTTATTGACATTTTTTTTACCAAAGACATGTGGCCGAATACATTTTGGCCTAAATGTATGACTAAAATTTAGTTTATTGGATTTTTTTTATAACAAAAAGTAGAAAATATCATTTTTTTTCAAAATTTTCAGTCTTTTTCCGTTTATAGCGCAAAAAATAAAAACGGCAGAGGTGATCAAATACCATCAAAAGAAAGCTCTATTTGTGGGAAGAAAAGGACGCAAATTTCGTTTGGGTAGAGCATTGCATGACCGCGCAATTAGCAGTTAAAGCGACGCAGTGCCGAATTGTAAAAAGTGCTCTGGTCAGGAAGGGGGTAAATCCTTCCGGGGCTGAAGTGGTTAAAGCGGAGGTCCGCTGAAAAAAAATATTAAAAGCCAGCAGCTACAAATACTGCAGCTGCTGACGTTTAATATATGGACACTTACCTGTCCAGGGAGCCGAAGCCGATCCGTCCTTCGGCTCTTGGCTGCTGCCGCCGCCATCCTCAGTAAGGGAATAAGGAAGTGAAGCCGTGCGGCTTCACTTCCTGGTCCCCTACTGCGCATGCGCGAGTCGCGCTGCGCGTCCTCTCAGGTCCCTGCTGTGTTCTGGGACCTGTGTGTCTCCCAGAATACAGCGGGGGAGGACGGGGTAGGCGCCGGAAGTGGCAAGCGCCGCGGTGATCTATGCCAGGAAGTGGGAGCAAATACCTGTATTAGAAAGGTATCTGCTCCCTCCTCCCCCCTGAAAGGTGCCAAATGTGACACCGGAGGGGGGGGGGGGGGGATCCAAAAAGTGGAAGTTCCATTTTTGTGTGGAACTCCACTTTAATTTCATTGGACATAATAATAATTAATGCTCAAACGCTAAACACGCCTAGCTCTCAGGCACATTCGGATGCGTTTAGGCACGTTTACTGGCGTCACGTGTTTTTTTCTGGCAAAACGTCACTGCTCCTGGACTCTCTGGCAGTGGGTTTTTTTTCTGCCCCTGCGTCTAAACTCCTCTAAACTCCTCTAAACGCCTATGTATGCATTGACACATAGGCTAACATGCAGGGACGTTTAGAGGCTATAAAAAAAAAAAAACTACAGACACCCCTAGGTGCAGCAGAAAAACAGTCCAGTGTGCATAAGGCCAAAAAGTGAGATGCAGTGACAGCGTATCTTTACTTCCTGTCCCAGTAACACAGTGTCACCTGGATATGAAATGGGGAAATCTCTCCCATGGGGACACAAACAGAAATAAAATAACAGTGGTTACCTCCTGCTACTATATCCCCAAAAAATGTAGCAGGTGGTAGGATTTTAATATCCATCTTAGAGAGTGGGAGCTCCTTGCAATAGCCAGATGTGCAGAACTGGGATCTCAAGTGCATGCAGTATATTAAAAACAGTTTAACATTACACACAACATCTAATACCGCTGCTCTGCCAATGATTTACACAGTTCTTGCATTACAGCAAAGCGCATTACACCTTTCTCACAGACTCTGCTAGTCTGCCTTTCTTTTCAGTTTCTGGAGAATAACCTTGACCTAGCAGTAACAGACCCCTTTTATCAGATTGAGACAATAATACCCTCCAATCAGAGAACAATATCTCTATTACCCTGCAACAGTGGGAAAAACAAGACCAAACTTCGTAAGCCTTTTACAAGCAGAGATCTTTCCATGAGACTCCCTAAGAAACATAAGAAATGATTAGGTGATTTAACGCTTCAGTATTTACCAGAAATTACATATTTTTCTTTAAAGATTTTCTTTTAAGAGGACCCGTGCTGAGCCCAAAAAGACAAGAAGAGGACAAAGGACTAACCACCAGTAATGCCTGTGTTTCCATGCAGATGATCTTTTCCCACAAATGGGTTAGCATGTCTTGTTCTACACCAGGGGTCTCAAACTGGCGGCCCTCCAGCCAGAAACTACAAGTCCCATCATGCCTCTGCATGTGGGAGTCATGCTTGTAACTGTCAGCCTTGCAACGCCTCATGGGACTTTGTAGTTTCCCAACAGCTGGAGGGCCGCCAGTTTGAGACCCCTGTTCTACACTGTCCAAGAGGTTTTGGAAAGGAGCAATTAAAAAAAAAAAAAAAAAAAAAAGAGTATAATTATCTGTGAGAAAGCAGGCGTCTGCAGCTAATTAAAGTAACTGCTGGAGGCTGTTTTCTCACAGATATGCATACTTTTATTTTTGGGCTTTTTAATCTATTGAGTCTAGCATCCGTTCAATTTTTATCAGTGTTTTGAGCCCAGATAAAGGGGGTCTCTTAGTCCCTTAGACTCTTAAAACATGTTGAATTATTTCATTGGATATACTACAATGTATTAAAATATTTGGGCTGTCAACCGTTGGTGTGGTGCTTCTAAATTTCTTGTCCAAAGCACATCCCTGGGGCCTCTTTGTGCATGAGAGCAGCCTAACCTGGGTCAATACACTCCACTTCATAAATTCCAGTCCCCAACGTGAGAGAAAGCCCTCTTTGAATCCAACTCCTCCAACTCATTTCTTCTTGAGGAATAGGGCTTTGCTTTCTCAAATCAGGTCTATCCCCTTTGTAGCAAGGCACAGTTTGGCTTCCCTGCACAGGTAGTGCTGTCCAGCAGCTGCCATGCAGAGGGGAAAGGGGGGAACGCATGTTCCTCTGAGTCCTCCGTAGGTGTCATTAGGAGAGCAGCTGTCCAATTGGACTCTGCTGCCCTGAATGACCTCAGCGGCCATCTTTAGTGTGGGCAGTGCTAAGAAATAGCACTGTGCCCCTTCAGTTGGTGCCCATGTGCAAAATGGCTTGATCAGGGACAGGAACCTGCCGGTCAGGGACAGTGTGTCTAGCGCAGGGAAAGGTTCCAGTGGGGGAGGGACAGAGTAGGGACTAATCACTTGTGCCGCTAGTTAGGAGCCCTTCCACATTCAGGTGCCTTGTTGCCAGACCACCTTCCAGCCACCTTCTCTGTCAGATGTTGCCAGGCATCAAAGTTGTTTTCAGGAATCCTCTGCAAACCTTTCTGTAAGAGCTGTCGTGCCAGTTGGACTGTGTTACACAGACTCTGTTACCACCTTGTTGGAGCATTTGTTAATACACGCTACTGCAATCCTTAGTCTCAGTGTTGATTCTCTGGGTACTAAGCATCTGGCCCCACCCACATCCTGATGGCTGGCAATTTGGTAACTTGTAGGTAAATATTCAAGAAACATCAGAAGAGGTGCAGAAAGCATAGATTCATTAATAAGTAAATCAAAAATAGAAGATCCTTGCACGGCAGGTCCTTAGATTTGCCTTCATCTCCAGTGAAAAGAACAATGAGCAGCAGAGTAATAGCATCACCAAATCTCACTCCAAATCACATGAGACTAGCAGTCAGAGGCGCAGTGCCTTGGATGATATCACACTGCAGATGAATAGGTATGTGGCTATAGGCACAGTCACATGTCAGGGGGTGCACCACTATTTTTTTGGAAGAAATGTAAGACAAAAGATAGAAATTTCTGGGTACTGCAATAGTACAATTCTAAATGTTACCTTTAATACAGCAAATCTTTTAAGTCCATGTCTGCTTTAACATTTTCTTCTGTCTACCTACTGATTGTCCTTCATGGCAAAACCTTTTTCAACACTAAAAGCAAATTTGGTGAGGTCATTACTATTCTGATCACTGTTCTCCTTGCTGGAGAAGAAGCTGTACCTGAGAACCTTCAGTGGAAGAATCTCTTTGCTTTTGCTTCATCCACTCTGTGGACCTGTGCATCCTCCACCTCCTCTGAAACTCTGACATGAGGAAGCCAAGCTCTATCATCTACAGAGGTAGCTGCCTCCTCACAGAGACACTGTGCAGAACAAGTTATGGTAAGTCAGTAATGTGGAAAAAATTTGCAGCAGGAAGACCAAAGGCAATACTGAAGACTGGCCCTATGTCCCCTGCTTCCATTTTTGGACACAACTTCCACAGTATACATAAATATCCATCAGACGAGTTGCACAAGAATCAGAATCTGGTCCTAGTGCTACTAAAGTTGGGCTAACATATGTTTGTCTATTACACGGCTTACACAGAGTCGTCTTTAAAATATGACTTATCATGTTCATGTCACCATGTGACATGAATCTTAAGTTGGCCATGCACCGATTAAAATTCGGACAGTACAGCCGGGAGTGTGGCTGTACACGCAATCGTTGCTGTGAATTTTTTTTAATGACGTTACTGCAAACCACAGGTATTTTTTACAGAACATTTTATATACTGTAAATTTCTGTTATACATTGTTATTGTGATTTTATATGACTGTTTATGGTCTTTGTCCTCACAGGTACTCTGCTCTGTGTGACTTGGTGAATGTCATGTTCCCTCCTCTGTCATCTCACTCCACCTCGGCTCTGCTGTCTCCGCAGTTTAATGACTTCTCCTTTTGGAGAGATCCAGTGATCAGTATTAGCGAGAAAGAACTTCTACACATTTCCTAAGAATCGTATCTCAGGTGTCATTTTTCCAAGATCTGTAGGACCAGTCATAGTCACAGGAGCCATTAGAACCACATTGCTGCAAAGGTATAGAAAGGTCAACTTGTGAGCTGATCTACAAACACTGAAAAGAAGAAACAAAAAGGTGTCCTCCACAGCACACATTCATATTCCAGGTGTCCTTCTTCTACTGTAGGTTAGGAAATAAAAACGTCTGTATAGTTTGGTTGCTGAAGTAAGCTATTCAGCTCTTTTTTTGAAATATATTTTATGTATAAGGCATAAATCTTATGTCCTAATGAGTCAATCTTTTCTTCAAGTAGCCATAGCAGGCCCAATGATTAGGCAAATCAGGATGTTTTAGAGGCAATATTATGATTATGATTGGGACAGCAATTGGTGAGTTGTGTATTTTCTGACTCGTTCAATGCTCCAAGAGACTGACCCCTGTCTTGGTTTACATAACAGTCAATTTGTAACTTTTTTTATTTGTGTATATATACAGTAGTTTTATAGATGACCAGTTCATAAACCAACAATTGCCTTTAGTCCTGAATTGTGTGATCCATAGATCAAACAAAAATATTCAGGCAAAGCTAAAAATGCTGCATAGCTGAATGTCTTGTATGTCTAAATAAATTAAAGGATCAGTTTACCATATATTGTGATAAAAACTCTGCACTAATTTGCTACCTAATGTATGACAACACAACACTTGCTATCTAAAAAAACAAACATAAACATCTCATGTGCGGGCAGCGTGAGCGGATGCATGCTTAGACCGCTATGCACACTCCCGCCACATTAAGCCTCCTATTGCATGCCCTCCTACCCCGCTCACCCCAGCATGATATCAGTCCACCTGGTCGGCGGGGAAGACCCACGGGGACTCCCGCTACCCACCTCATGGGTCCTGGAAGGATTCCAAGATGGCGACCGGCAACAGCGCCATACGGCCAGACAAGAAGCAAATGCAGCCACAGGGGAACAAAGGGAAGCCCCCTGGCCCAGGGGCACACAGCATGAATCCATCCACAGCTATCAGGATTACAGGTGAGCTGGCAGATCCTCTCTGTGCTCCATCCAGCCCTGTCACATCCCCCTCACCGACTCCTTTGTCATCTCCAAGCCACGCTTCCCACACTTCCTCTGCCCTTGATAGGGACATGGCTGACATATTCCTCAGCCAGACCAGTGACCAGGATGCAGACATTGTCAATATGCAACCTATTAGCCAGGATGCAGACCCTGGTAGTCCTGAAGGGTCCCAACCCCCTTTTACCTGCACCTTTACTGGCAGCACCCCATACTTTCCGGACACTATCCTTCTTGCACGTTTTCCAGAAATGCTGCAAAAAGAGTTGGAGAAAGCTACCACTAAACTGGTTTCTGACTTAAAGCAAGATTTCCAGGAACTGGGATGACAGCATTGAATCCAAAGTTGATGACACTGTACATAGAGTGGCGCAAAACTCCACCACGATTACTGAACTTCATGATCGCCTGGAAGAAGCTTACACTAAAATTGATGATCTTGAAAATCACGCCAGGCGATACAATTTCCGTATTCGTGGTTTGGCAGAAACGATTAAAGATCTCTCCTCTATCACTTGTTCTTTGATGCAAGCTACTATCCCAGAAATGGATGAATTCCATCTGGAAATTGACCGTTTTCACAGGGCCCTAGTTCCTCTGAAACCTGATGAGCCTCCCAGGGATGTGATCGTGAAACCTCATTTCTTCAGGGTCAAGGAATCGGTCATAAGGTATCCCAGGGAACACATTTGGACCTGGAAATTGAAGGCTACAAAATTGAGATCTTTGACATCTCCCAAGCTACCATTCAAAAACGGAGAGCCTTTAAACCTTTGCTTTCATCTTTGGTACAGTGTGACATTCGCTACCGATCGAACTATCCTTTCCATTTACAATTTACCTACAACAACAGATCATATTCATTTTCTACGTTTGCTGAAGGTGAAAAGATTCTGCTTAAATTGGGATTTATCTCCAATAATCCCTCGTCTCAGAACCAATCGAGATCCAACGGCCCTCTGCCTTCGCCTCTTTGGTCTTCCCCATCATCATGGAAATCCGCAACTTCACGCCGAGTTACCTGAGAACTCCCTGATTGGCACCAGTTGATTTATTTATTTTTTTCCTTCTGGCAGCGGCTTCTCAGTGGTCCTTTTGCAGGACATTAGCCGCTGCCTAAATTTTATTACTATTCTATGTGTCTTTGAACCTGGTGCTTTTTGTTCTCTGGGACACCTTGGCCTTGTTGTTATTGGGACTTATATATTTATTTTTAATTTTTTTTTATTTAATTTTTTTTGGGGTATGTCTGGGAGGGCATTTTATTTGCTACTTTATATTTGTGCAGGGAGGAGGCTATGCACTCTCCTAATTTGTCAGACTCTTCCCATTGGTTACCTTTGGTGGAGACTCCCACATTCCAAGAACTTGGGTTCTGGACTACGTGGTTACATTATGTTGCACCTTTTGATACTGGGCTTTTCTAAGCTCATGTATCATTTTATCCTTCTTTTTCTTTTTACTCCTTTCTCTGTTTTTAACTTTTTCTCCTTTTCCTTCCTGAGGGTTAGCCGGAATTTTGCCTGGACTTCCATGATGTGTGTACGTTGGTGGGTGAATCTACCAGTTTAGTTATTTTTATCCTTATCCATCCATGTCTAAGTTACCCGACTCCGTTGGAACCATACGACTGCTTTCCCATAATGTTCAAGGGTTGAGTTCTCCCTCTAAGCGTATTAAAATGTTTAATTATTGTAAGTCGATAGATGCTGATATTGTGGCCCTTCAGGAAAGGTATTTTACTTCTTATTTTACTCCCCGGTATATACATAAGGATTATCCTGTTTGTTATTTTGCCAATGCTACAGAGAAAAAACTGCAGGACAAAGAGGGGCGTTATTTGTTGGTGAAAGGGCACCTAGGGGAAAACTTGGTAGCGATCCTGGTTTATTATGCCCCCAATACAAACCAGGTGGCCTTTTTCCATTCTTTGCTTCGTTCTTTGGCAGCGGAATTCGAGGGAGATGTCATTTTAGCTGGAGATTCTAATTTGGCGCTGGCCCAAATCACACAAAGGCTCCACAGACATCCTTAACTACCGTCCTATCTCATTGATTAATTGTGATCTCAATATCTTAACAAAACTTTTAGCTTTACGTTTTGGTACTTTTTTTGGTGTAATACATTCACAAAGATCAATCTAGTTTTGTAAACGAACGCCAAACGTTCGATCAGATTCGTTGGTCCATAGCATTGATCTCTGCGGTATACTCCAAAAGGAATGCCCCTGTAGCGAGGGGAACCACTACTTCTTTCATTGGACCTTCATAAGGCATTTGATAACTTAACTTGGGACTACTTATTTACTATTCTGGAGGCTTTTGGATTTGGCTCTGCTTTTTCTTATAGCTTAAACAATTTTATAGTAACCCGTCGGCCCAGGTTTCCATTCGGGGTCATAAATCAGCATAGTTTCCTATCCAGCGCAGAACGAGACAGGGTTGCCTGCTTTCCCTATTGCTATTTGCCCTAGCAATTGAACCCCTAGCAATTCAATCTCATCCTAATATACATGGTATATGTTGTGGGCAACAGGAACATAAATGTTCCTTGTTTGCCGACGACATCCTCATGTATATCACAAATCCTCAAATTACTTTACCTAATCTTTTGACTCTGTTGCATCAATTTTCCCAGATCTCAGGGCTTTCTTTAAATACCCAAAAAAACGACAGCCCTTAATATTTCTTTACCCCCCTCGATGGTCTCGACCTTACGAAACTGATAATTTTCAATGGGCACAAAGCTCCCTCCCATATTCGGGCATCCAGCTGATACCCTCAATCGATACTCTCTATCTGGCTAATTATCCTCCATTCTTCCATCGACTCCGAGAGGACCTTTAATGATGGGCAGATTATCCCTTGTCTTGGTTTGGCAGAATCAATTCTATTAAGATGACCTTTCTACCTAGGATACTTTATTATTTTAGGACTTTACCGATTGCGGTTCCGAGAGGAGATATACAGCGATTACAATCAAACGTCCTTCGTTTTATTTGGAGCAATAAGAAACCTTGAATAAAATGAAATTGTACGTCTTGAAACTGTCTGGTGGGTACACCTAGTGGTGACGACAGAGGGAGATGGGGTTCCCCCCCATGGTTCCCCGTGCTACAAGTTGGAGGACATCTGTGCACTGCCTAGAGAAGGTTTTCTTTTTATTTTCTTTGTTTTATTTTTTTTGGTTTAGGTCTGACCATACTATATAAACCTAAAATGAGGACAATAATACACAAAACCTCACATAAATACAAGGTAATTTGTGATGTAACTGACTCATAACCGATTTGTTACCTGTTCCATTACTTCATACTAAGATGGTAAATGTCGATCTTGTACATGTTAAAAATTTTCTGAATAAAAATATTGGAAAAGAAAAGAAACTGTCTGGTGGGCTTGGCCTCCCTAATTTACAAGCTTATTATCAAGTGGCTCAAATAACACAGCTTTCTTACACAATGGCAAAGGATGTACACCCTTCTGGGTCTCTATTGAGGCTCTTTCGTGCCACCCTTTTGCCATAGGTTCTCTAATGTGGCTCCCTAGCTGTCTTCGCCCTCCTATTTTGTGTCCTACCCTGTCTCTTTCACTAGCAGTCTGGGATAGAGTACGACATCGCAAACCTCTGTCCTCCCCCCATACTCCACTAGCTCCCATATTCTTTAACCCTGAGTTCTCTCCCGGAATGACTCCAATGCTATTCCTATGGTGGCTCAACAAAGGGCTTCTTAGAATAGGAGACTAGCTTAATTGGGATCAACCACACTCGTTGCAATATTTTAAAGACACATTTCAGATGCCCCGTTGGCGAACTATTTAGATATAATCAGATTATTTCTTTTGTACGATCTAAACGTAACCTGTTAGATGGACCCCTTATACTTACACATTTTGAACTATCTTGTCAAACAAAGGGCCTCTTACAGGGAAGGATATCTACAATATATACTACCCTTACTGACCCGAATGCTAAGCTCCCTTACATGACTCAATGGGAACGGGACTTGAGTACCACGTTGGAATTATCAGATTGGCAAGATATTGCCTATGCTTTATCCAAAATATCTATCAATACAACGTTAATTGAAACTAATTATTAAACACTTCTATGTTGGTATTTTTTCCCAACCAGAGTCTCAAAGATGCATCCGTCTGCGTCATCCACCTGCTTTAGATGTTGTGGCCAGATGGGTACAATGTTTCATGTTTGGTGGCAGTGCCCTGTAGTCACTAGATTTTGGATTTGTATATTCAACCTAGTATACTCTGTGACGGAGGTTAACATACGTAGATCCCCAGGACCAGCGATTTTTCAAAAGTTTTCTGATGAGGTCCCCAAAAAATCGACAAAACTAATTACATATATGTTTTTGGCAGCTAGAATAACTATCGCTAAATATTGCAAGCAGTCAATGGTTCCCTTTGACCACTTGAAGAATAAACTTAACTGGATCATGGCTAACGATAGACTTACCTGTATCATTCGCAATTCTACTAAGAAATTTGATGCGACATGGGATCCATGGATACGTTATCTATCTACACCTTAAAGAGCTTCTGGCCGACCCTCTTCCTTCCTCTCTCTTTCTTCTTTCCTCCTTTTCTCTCTCTCTCTCTACACTTCTCTCGATTTACTTTTTTTTTTTCTTTTCTTTTTTAGATTTTTGATGATTTGGTTATTGTTGCTAACTGCAAGATGCTTTGACAGAACATATATCCCTATGCTGACATGATACTAGTGGAAATGTATAAAGAGGTTCCCTTTTTTTTTTTACCTCTCTCCCCCCCCTCTCTCCACCCTTCCCCATTTCCTAACCCCCCCTCCTCTATTTCTTACAACATATTTCTTTCTGTCTGTACTGCTGGGGGGGTCCTGCACTGAGGGGGGTGTCTGTACTGCTGGGGGGGTCCTGCACTAAGGGGGGTGTCTGTACTGCTGGGGGGGTCCTGCACTGAGGTGGGGGGTGTCTGCACTGAGGGGGGTCTGCACTGGGGGGGTGTCTGTACTGATGGGGGGTCTGCACTGAGGGGGGTCTGTAATGCTGGGGGGGTGTCTGTACTGATGGGGGTCTGCACTGAGGGGGGGTCTGCACTGCTGGGGGTGGTCTGCACTACTGAGGGGGTCTTCACTGCTGGGGGTGTCTGCACTGAGAGGGGTCTCTGTAATGCTGGAGGGTCTGTAATGCTGGGGGGGTCTGCACTGGGGGGTGTCTGTACTGAGGGGGGTGGTCTGCACTGGGGGGATGTCTGTACTGCTGGAGCGGTTGAGTCCTGCACTGAGGGGTGTCTGTACTGCTGGGGGGTCTGCACTGAGGTAGGGGGTGTCTGTACTGATGAGGGTATGCATGTGTGTCTTTCAGGGGCTGCATACTAGGGCTGGGGAAAAATCGATTTGAATCTTGAATCGAGTTGAGATTCAAATCAATTCAAATTTTCAGCAAATCGATTTTTTTAGATTTTTTTCATTTTCACCAGGACCGGCGCTTTTTTTTTATAGACACTGCGGCAGTCCTGAGGAGCTGCGGGCAGGAGTTTTTAGGCGAGGCCGCTGCAGTCCGCGAGGCCGGACGCCGCGTACTAGGACGAAGCCGCGGGCTCGCCTAAAAACTCCTGCCCGCAGCTCCTGAGGACTGCCGCGATGTCTATTAAAAAAAAAAATTCAAATCGTGAATTGAGTTTTTTTTTTTTTTAATTGCACTTTTTTTTTTCCGAGAAAATCGCCCAGCTCTACTGCATACAGTATACTGCATACTTTGCTGTTCGAAATTAATATAAGCTGCCTGGGTACTGTGCTACATGGGTGTGGTAATCTGTTGTTCAATGGCATTAGTTCATTTTTTTTTTTGTGGGGTGGGGGGGGGCTCCATACAACATTTTGCTATGGGGTCCTGTGATTTCTAGTTACGCCCCTGCAAGGGTCCTATATTTATGATCATTTGAAAGAAAGGCACTCTCTGAGGTTGCTCGATTTTCACTTCTGTTTTTGTCACTGTTTATCGATTGTGCCTTAAATAACATTGATACACCATGGATACTCAAACAGTGTAGCAGACAGTGCTACAAAAAAACAATCAACAACAAAATATATGTTATAAAAACCCAAAATAATATACATATATTTACTGTGTATGTTGAAACACCTTTGAATGATTTTTCTTGGACATTTACGCATGTTGTGTTAAGGCTGCCCATTCACTGTGAAAAGGTTCTAACAAGGTTCAACACACAAAAATATGCAGATGCACTATTTTTTAGCCAGTGTAATGCACCTCAACACATGCATTCACATCTACGGTTTGTGGTGCGTTGGAGGGCAGTGGTGTAGGGTTATACTATACAGGTATATGTTCTTTGGGGTGCCATTCGAATGAATGACAGTGCAACATAAAGGGTTTGATTTACTAAAGGCAAATAGACAGTGCACTTTTGCAAGTGCAGTTGCTCCAGAGCTTAGCAAATGAGGTAAAGCTTCACTTTACAAAGAACACCCAATCGCATGTAAGAAAAAAAAATAAAAAACAGCATTTTGTTTGCACGAGTGGATAATGGAAGTCTGCAGAGCCATAGGTGTGCGCAGCCTATTGCATTAGGGTGTGCACGCCAAAGCTCACGCACACTGTACCGATCACTCTCTGTGTTCATTCAGAAAGGGATAGAGAATTTTTGAGTATAGCCTCAAGTAACAAGGCCTAAACCTAGGCATAAAATAGTACCATCATCCAAAAATGATATAGAAGAAGGGGAGGGGTAAAAGCGTGAGGACAGTTGCTGAGGCTGGCCAAACGTATACTTTAACCCACAAAGTTTGTGGTGGACTATCTTGGTACTGATAAACAAAAAAGTAATTCTTAGATAAATATTAATTCATTTATTACATACAAAAAAAGACATACATAAATCACATTCAAATGGTTTGAATAAACAATGTACAAATACTCAAAAGTTTCCCCAATAGATATCTGTTGATGGAATGTTTCTCATAGATCAACTCTACTCTACTAGTTTCACGGTACAAACACTGCTTCGTCAGGAGGAGTAATCTATAAGAGAAATGATCAGATAAAACACAAAAACACATAATGGAAAAATATACAAGCATAATGTAAACAGATAAAGTTCAGCAGTAACATTGGAAAGTTGCTTACCCAGCAGGTCAATTGGCAAGTACAAGGCCCAGCTGTTCAAAAGGCTCCCCCCCCCCCCCCCCCCCCGCCGCGGAAGACCAGGGGGATTGTGCGGAATTAGGTCTAAATAAAGATAAGGGTAGAAGTATACAGAATGATGGGTCAGATATTGCCCATACAGGGAATAAAAACTGCACTAGGGAAGGAGGGGGAAGGGCGAAAGAGGGAAGAAAAACAAGTGGGGGAAATGGAGGGAAGGGGAAGGAAAGGGGGGGATTTTTGGAAGGGGGCAGGGGGGGTTTGGTTAAGAAAAGAGGAAAGGAAGGACAAAAGAGGGAGTAAGAAAAAAACAAACAAAAGCAGGTAAACAAAAAAGGAGCAAGAAAAAAAACAGATGAAAAACAAAATGGGAGCAAGAGGGGAAGGGAAGGGGATCTCTCACCTGTTGAGAGATCTTTAAAGAGCTATTGAATAATTGTATACAAAACTCCAGGGGGGAAAAAAGAGAACATGGCAGGCAGGAGAAGAGAGTGCAGGCGACAAGACCACATATAACGCAGGGGTGTCACGAAAGATGATGACTGGACTATCCAGTCATCCTAGAAGATATTAGATCTATTATCCTAGATAATTATAGACTGGAAGCTTATTGGACATGGGACTGGTACCTGGTAAGGGGTCCCTCTGTCTGCTGGCAGGCCGGAGACAATAGGCATCAGAGAAGTCTGTGGAAGCAAAAACGAATGCAGCGCTGGTACAAGAAAGGAGTGGGGGGTAAACCCACCCAGAGTGGCCACAGGGTCCCGGTCCTACCTTACTGCTGTCTGCCATTCACAACCCCCCTGGAGGAAGGCATCTGCAATACTCACTAGCAGGCCAAGGCCTGCTAAATGAGCTCCCCAACCCAGAAGCTGTGCACACCCTGCCTGTCTTAACCAAACCACCCTTCCCCCTTCCAAAAATCCCCCCTTTCCTTCCCCTTCCCTCCATTTCCCTTCTTCCTCTTGTTTTTCCTCCCCCTTTGCTCTTCTTCCTTGGTGCACTTTTTATTCCCTGTATGGGCATTATCTGACCCATCACTCTGTATACATCTACCCTTATCTTTATTTAGACCTAATTCTGCACAATCCCCCTTGTCCGCCACAGGGGGGAGCCTATTGAACGGCTGGGCCTTGTATTTGCCAATTGACCTGCTGGTTAAGAAACTTTCCAATGTTACTGCTGAACTTCATCTGTTTACAATATGCTTGTACATTTTTCCATTATGTGTTTTTGTGTTTTATCTGATCATTCGTCTTATAGATTACGCCTCCTGACGAAGCGGTGTTTGTCTCGTGAAACTAGTAGAGGACTGGTTAATCTATGAGAAACATTCCATCGACAGATATTTCTTGGGGAAACCTTTGAGTATTTGTACATTGTTTATTCAAACCATTTTAATGTGATTTATGTATGTCTTTTTTTATATGTAATAAATGAATTAATATTTATCTAAGAATCACTTTTTTGTTTATCAGTACCAAGATAGTCCACCACAAACTTTGTGGGTTAAAGTATATGTTGGCCAGCCTCAGCAACTGTCCTCATGCTTTTACCCCTCCCCTTCTTCTCCCATTCAGAAAGGGAAGTGGCCAGTAAATTACATATTTACAGGCCCTTTCCCCCACTCATTCTAAAACGTCCCCCTGTGTGTGCCCGCATCAGCAGCTGGTGGGAGAAAAAAGGAAGGAAGCCGACAGCGCTGTGGGGGGAGACAGGGGAGTAGGGGGAATCTGCACTGCAAGGGGTGATTAGGGTGTGCCCAGGCACACCTGGCACACCCTGTGCGCATGCCTATGAGCAGAGCTCTTCCTCATTTACTAAGCTCTGGAGCAACTGCACTTGATAAAGTGCACAGTCTATTTGCCTTTAGTAAATCAACCCCACTGTGTTCGTTGTGTGCTGCAGGTTTTAACACACGTTACCACAAGTGCATATTTGTAAATCTTGCCTCAAAAAGCCAATGGGTGACGTGCGATGCTGACATTTTACCAAATATATACATTTTGGATGCCCTGACCCTTTAAAGATTCACTCCTTTAGGTTTGCCATCAACTGTGTTGTTTGGGGGTTTACCCAAGTGAATGGATTTTTTAGGTATGCTATCATACAACATATTGGTCGGTAGAATAACAAACTCTATGGCAAAGCATGGGTAACCTGCAGGAAAACCTGCATTGTGGGGAAAACGCAGCAGAGCAGTGTAAAAAGGGCCAAAAGGGAGATTGCAGAAAGATTGCACATTTAGATTGTAACATAAGGGGCCATCTTTAGTGGATCCCCCGAAAACACATCCCCATAAACCCACATTTTTAAATTGAACATACCCGTTCTATTCACAATGTCAACTTACTATAGTTCTCAGCCTGCCCAAGGCTGGTGAACCTTTACTATTCTCTGGGTCCCAGGACCTGGCCATTTGGAATAATGAGTATCTCTATCTCCTTTTCATCAAGTGATCCTTGGATGCCCATTATTTCTTTTGCCCAGACATTGCACAAGTAACATTAGTTAAAGTGGGGGGTGGAGAATAATAAAGCTGCATTAGCTACAGGCAGTGTACATTTTTTATTCAAAAGGAGGGTGTTGGGGGAATTGGCTAAATTCAGTGAGTTAGGCCTTATTCACTTGGGCACTGAGGGCAAACTGCCCGCATCCAAGGCCACTTATGCATCCCCAGTACACACACAAACCCTCGGAGGTGTGGTGACATGCATACAGCCACAGATTGTCATTGATCTGTACCTCCAGGTCACATAAACCCACACCTTCTTTATGTTGTATGGCTTCCTACGTTAAAGAGGCCTTAAGGCCTTTTACTCCTCCCTCAAAGTCGGGTATTTCAAGCAAACACAGAACGTGTAGTCAGATTTAGAGACCTTTATTACGTAACAAGTTGAAAAACACAGTTAATTTGATTTCACAAAACAGAAATACACCTTATATTATTTAGCATCATAAACCAAAATACGACAAAAAAAAAAAAAAAAAAAAAGTCAAAACTGAAACTTTCTCTCACTTTCCTGTTTTGCTTCGATTTGACCGAAAAATAATATTGTACATCTTTATAATAAAAAAAAAACAACCATCCTCCCAGATACACACAGGATAATGCCAACAGACAAGCAGTGTAGCTCTGCCCCTTCCTGGAGGTTAAGAGGCAGCTACTTGGAATGTCATGTAGAGGAAATGTTTACATTAGGGGTGTTTGAGGCCGCTGACAGCCAAAGAATGCCAGTGCTATTCATCCTGTCAACAGCCCGAGAGGTCCATCCAGACACAGCCATGATTTAGTGTTGTGCAGGACTAGATTAGATGGCTGACTAGGCTCTCCAGAGTCTTCTTAGGTGCCTCTTGTAAATGTATTGTAATTAAAAGAATGCAGATTCGATTTTATAGCATTTTTGTCCTGTAAATATGTAAAGTTTTAGCTGAAATTTACACATTCTTTATCCTTATGTCTAATTTAAAGAAATTGATTCTCAAGCCAACCTCAGGCCAACCATAACTGATGTAGTTACTGAACAAAATTGGTTGGTAATATATGTATACCAAAGTGCCCTGCCAACAGTGCAAGAGCATGCTAGGCTTTATTTAAAGGAATTCTCCACCAAAACTGCTGTAGGGAGTTTGTTTGCTGCCCCGAAAATGGAGCACCAGCCACCACTACCTACAAGGTGGGAAGACTCTGCTCCTGCTCTTCTTTCTACCTTTCCATTTGGTCATCTGGAATTCATATACAATCTTTGTGGGTGTTCCCTGACTAGGCCCAGGTGATTTATTGAGAAAAAGGGCTGAACTTAGGAGTAGGCATTCTGTGCTTTATGGAGCGAGTCATGTAGGATGGACTGCTATAGGTTTAAGGGATTCTGTTAGCAAGATCTCTGTCTCCGGGTTCCCAGATCCACTCGCCTTCTCCAGTAGGTTTAATGGTTACCACTGAATACTACTTATATCCTAAAGTATATATACAGCTAAGAATTTATTTTTGTTTGGGATAAAGTAAAGGCCCCCATAGACGACTCAAATTTTGGCTAAATCCTGCTGAATCAGCCAAAATTAAAATAATGGGTGGCTCTGCAAGTAACCCCGGGCAAAAAAAAAAGGCAAATTAAAAATGAACTAAGCCAGGTGAAAACGTATCATCCGAACAGTGACTGCATCCCACAGTTGCAGTCACTGTTTGGCAGCTCCCTTAAATTCAGGCACAGGCAGACACAGGTGCCTGAATGTGATAGCTGGCAAGATTTTCCCTCTATCTCTGTTTTGGTGACGACTGGAACATTCACAATCCTCATCCTGGTGACATTAATCATCAGGACTAAGAGAGAGGGTGAATTTCCCCAGCAGGGAAACAGAATGCTAAAAAAACCTGACTAAGGGTCTAATGCCCCGTACACACGGTCGGACTTTGTTCGGACATTCTGACAACAAAATCCTAGGATTTTTTCCGACGGATGTTGGCTCAAACTTGTCTTGCATACACACGGTCACACAAAGTTGTCGGAAAATCCGATCGTTCTGAACGCGGTGACGTAAAACACGTACGTCGGGACTATAAACGGGGCAGTGGCCAATAGCTTTCATCTCTTTATTTATTCTGAGCATGCGTGGCACTTTGTCCTTCGGATTTGTGTACACACGATCGGAATTTCCGACAACGGATTTTGTTGTCGGAAAATTTTATCTCCTGCTCTCCAACTTTGTGTGTCGGAAAATCCGATAGAAAATGTCCGATGGAGCCCACACACGGTCGGAATTTCCGACAACACGCTCCGAACGGACATTTTCCATCGGAAAATCCGACCGTGTGTACGGGGCATAACTGTTCCCAGCTTTATGCAAAACAAGAAAAACAAAATTTGGCTTTGGACACACTTTAGATTATGCAAATCATGGCGGGAGTGACAAGATTTTTTGTAAATGCTTAGGCAAGAGGCAAACAAAACATAGGGAGAGCTTGTTGCTGAAATCTTAAAGATGACCTATCAGGAAAGAAATCTAGAAATGTGAAAAACATAGCTGCTAAGGCTGACTTGTTTTGAAAGCTGCAAGTGTCATTGAGTCACTGACCCAACACAAGTATGCAGATCAAGAGTTCAAACCTGACATGCTTATTCCGGGTCACTGACTCACTAGGTAGTAAAGTAGTGATCAAGAGGTCAGGCCCAGAGTCTGCACCATTAAATAGAAATTCGTTCCATTATTACTGTCATGACAGGTTCCCTTTAAGAAAGATCATAACTAGGGGATTTTATCTACCAAAAACACAAAATATTAGATCTGTGCGCACTAATCCTTTAATAAAATAAAGCACTGCAAGAGCAATTACAATTTTGCATGATAGCTTGCAGGCACTGGAAAGATGAAAGGCAACCAATCACAAATCGTCCTTTAACACTGACTAGGTGAAAGCTTCGCCTTGATTGGTTATGGTGAGTTACTGCTCTGCAGTATACATTGTGTTGATAATTAGAGGTTACAGTTTAAAACTTACTTTGTACTCGGAAGTCATTTATTGATGTGACATGTAAAAAATGTTTTATTTTTTTAATGCTTGTATCCTGTAACTTTATTGTTCCAGAATAAATAAATGTGGTTATTTTAAAATTAAAATTGTTGGTGTGGATTTCAGATTCAAACAGATTCTTGGGGGGAGGGAAACAGCTTTTAAAGAAGTGTGTACCCATAGCAGTCATTTGTCTCCTTTTTATTTTTAACAAGCACTGGGAACTTAAAAGGTGGAGCCTTTCTCAGCCATGGTTCCATTGAACCTTTGGGTTCCTCAAGAGGTCCCTTAAAAATGAACAATTTCTACTGTATCTCTCAGTAACCACTGACATCAATGATCCTTTAATATGTCTCTTAGGGGGGCAGTCATCCCAGACTAATAGGGCGTACACACGGTCGGACTTTGTTCGGACATTCCGACAACAAAATCCTAGGATTTTTTCCGACGGATGTTGGCTCAAACTTGTCTTGCATACACACGGTCACACAAAGTTGTCGGAAAATCTGATCGTTCTGAACGCGGTGACGTAAAACACGTACGTCGGGACTATAAACGGGGCAGTGGCCAATAGCTTTCATCTCTTTATTTATTCTGAGCATGCGTGGCACTTTGTCCGTTGGATTTGTGTACACACGATCGGAATTTCCGACAACGGATTTTGTTGTCGGAAAATTTTATCTTCTGCTCTCCAACTTTGTGTGTCGGAAAATCCGATGGAAAATGTCCGATGGAGCCCACACACGGTCGGAATTTCCGACAACACGCTCCGATCTGACATTTTCCATCGGAAAGTCCGACCGTGTGTACGGGGCATTACAGTATAAATGGGTTCTTCCTCCCATCGACAACTAATATAATGTTCTTCTTCTCCCAGTGACCACTAATTTAAAGTGCTCCTTCACTTACTGACCACTAACACAAGGGGGTACTTCTCCCATTGACCACTAATATAGGGGGCTGTTCCCGCTGAACACCAATATAAGAGTGTTATTCTCCCACTGACCATTGGGTGTTCTTCAACTGGCCACTAATGTAAGAGATCACTACAATGACCACCATGTTAGAAGTGTGGATGGGTGGTGCTGGGTAATTTCATTTCCACTGGGTAATGTGAAAATGGTAATATACAGTCTTCGGACACTGGTCTGGCAGCTCCCACATACAGAAGGTTATCCAGAGCCATTTTATATTAAAACTGGGGGGAATAAGGATAAGATCACCACATAAGTGTGTTAAGGTCTGTAACAACCAACTGATGAAGAGCGTGCCTATTAGGGTCCGTGGATTGCTTCCTTAATATTCCATTTACAGATCAAGTGCTGATAAAAAGTGTGCTTTTGAGCCCCCTAAACATGTTGGCTATACATGCAGACTTTGATTGAAGCTTTTACTGAAATAAGCGTTTTTTAGATCTCAACAGGTGTGATGCTCCTATCCTTACCTCCTCTTCCGGTGCCAATGTAAGTAGGCATTTCTCTAATGACCACCAATGTGATGGCGCCCAACAATTTTCACTGTCTGTGTGTTCTTTCATTTCACACTGGAAAGAATTTTTATCACATAGAACAGGGGAGGCCTCATAAAAATGATCTGTTCTGGGCGTCAAATACATTTTTTTTAATGTATTTATTATGTTTACAATTTACAGCTTACACTAATTTATCCTGAGCCGTAGATGTAAATATTTAGCAGGTTTACCCTAAGACATAAAACTTATTTTTAAGATTTCCTCTTCTAAAAAGGTTGAAAAAAGTTGATCTATGCACTACAGAGGGTTCCTTTAGATATGTTGTATAATTTTCATTGGTCAGCTTTGTTTAAAACTATTTTTTATAGACATTTTGACAACATAAAAATTAGTCATTCAATAGAAATGGTTCAAAATTTCCAATTGGGAATTGCACATTTTGCCTGCTCTGCCTAAAAATGGACCACTCCCAAATGGGCCCACACCTTTCCAGGATCTCCAAAAGCTTGAACCGTTAGGAGATGTGTTTGTTAATTTTGGAATGATTTTAATAGCAACTTCTTATTTCTTTCATCAACTGTCAAAGCACCGTTGTGGCACAGCCGCTTGAATGCTATCCTACGATAATTGACCTGCAGCTGACTATTGTTTGCTGAAGCTGAGCTTCATAGTTAAGCCTTTCTTTGTTTAAATACTTGTAAAACTTTCTTTTTAAAATAAAATAAATGGTATAATGGGACCTCAGTATATAACAGCAGAAACTGTAAAAATAAATCCTGCTCTCCATAGTGTCCAACGCTCTGCACACAAAGACAGATGTGCAACAGATTTAGAAGCCCCAGCTCCAGTCATGACATCTGCAGGCCGGAGATATTCTCAAAGGATTTCTCCACTACAGTTAATGCCTAATGCAGAGTTGAAAGGCACTTAGGATTGGATGGTGGATTACAGATATGAGAAAGAATAAAAGGACATATACATAAAAGGGAAAATCAAAGCATGCTCTTAGGCTGGCATGACAGACCACAGCTCAGTTGTTAGAGGGGAATGGAAAGATGCCACATTTTTGGGACAGTGATCCTCTTGTATAAAAACCTGGAGTACCCCAAGGCTAACCTACCATCAGCTCAGAGCTCTGCTAAGCTGTTGGTGGATAGTCATATGGATGGCGTTCAGGCAGAGAGAGGCAATCAGTGGTCTCGTCTTAATACAAATGCCACTCTTTGACAGCACCCATGTGATCCACCACCGCAGTGGCTAAATTGAGCCCAAAGATGCTGACAGGTAATTATTAATCTGCTTTTCCTATAGGTAGATAGGACAGTGTGGGGAAAGGGCTGAAAACCCACACATTTTATAATACACGTTAGTTTTGCATTTTATTTTTGTGAGAACTGGAATTTGAATAGCTGCTATGGGCAACACCTTTATTTGCATTTGTGTCCCCCTATGCAGATTTCTAACTGAGCAAAGTAATGCAAAAACTTTGCAGTAGGCACCCTAAGATACCTATAGAGCACCACCTACCTTTTGCAGGCAAGCATTGCGTGCATCCATGCCCTCCAACAAGTCACAGCCCTCCAACAAGTCACATGCCCTCCAACAAGTCACAGCCTAAGTTTTATAAAGTCAGTATTTGCATGAGGTTTTTGGTTGCATTCTGTGCCAAAATGGAAAGTGGGTGGTGCCACAGATGCATTTTCAAGCAAGGATCTTAGGTGCTTCTTTCAAAGTTTCAGCATTGCATGGTTTAGCTAGTAGTCAGTACAGGGTTAAGACACAGAGAGAATGACCAGCACATCGAAGACCTTGTGCCAAAAATCCACACACTTTATTTAAGCACTGATGTAAAAATCAGCATGGGTATGCCACAATGGCCAATTGGTTGAGACATGTAAGTGGAAGGTTTAAATGTGAGTGACTAAATTAGCTGCGATTTATATATATTTTTTTAGACAGATACCATCTGAACTTCAGTTCAGTTTCAGTTCCTCACACAGTAAGAAAATTCTGAGCTAAAGCCATCATATATATGCAATTCACGTAGCCTAGCTATTGTTCATTGTTCTAATAAGCTCCTTTTCTGTACATCTGTGTAGGTGATTTATGACCCCATTCCAGGGCTTGTACTTGTATCATAGTTAACATGGGCCTGTAATGCTGGAGATATCCACCAGGGGGGGCATATGCAACATTAAAAGGACAAGGAAACCAATTTGATAGGAGACTATGCTGTGTGTTGCAAAGTGGAACAAACTTCCTAAAGCTAGGAGATGGCCTGCTTAGATACAAGATTTTAGAATTACCTTATTAGGTATTTTGGACTGATCGGAAGAAATGGTAGACTTGTTGCAACATTGTAACCATGCAATAAACAGATTAGCAGTTCTTGTGAGGAAGGGTTTATGATTGCAGGTAGATATCCTAGTGGATATATTGGGTTAACATTTGGCTTGAGCCTTTAGTGTTTATGGTTTTCTTGCATGATACATAACACATAATTTTTTGTTCCCCTGCTTACTTCTAACAGTTCCACTGCTGGCAGAGAACAAAGAGGGGGCTTAATTTCGGGCATGATAATTTATCCCAGACCCAGAGTGAGGTTATCTTCAGATAGGCACAGAGATGAAGCAAACTTTATCTAAGCTCTTGCACTGCATCAGGGTAACACAGAAGAAGACACAGAGATATTCAGTCTGTGTAAAGTCCAGTCCTTTGTATAGTAATAATGCCCTAGCACCACACATATCCCTGCATTGCCACTTTATCTTGCATTGAACAGGTGGCATTGAAAATGTACCCTCCCCCCCCCCCCCTAAAAAAAAAGTGACTTAGCTGCCCCAAACTCTGAGAACCAGTCTTCTCCTGTCTCCCTGTTCCAAGTGGGCATTTTGCTTTTTAAGGTCGTTAAGTTTCTGTTTATGGTTGCCCACCATGTTCAAGGAAGAACTACTGCAATTAAGTTAGGCTATTTGCCTTCAGCAGTGTCCTGTGTGGTAGGTGGCAGTGGCAAGCTTGGCACATGTTGTGTAATTTTATTCAGCTCATATCTCAGGGCTTCCAAACCACGATCATGGGAGGCTAATGTGCTATTGACATGGTCCAGATAGCCAAAAAAGTTTGCTTCCTGAGCTCCACAGGCACTTTCCACTTGGTTCACCCTACGTTCAAACTGTGTCACTTCTCCTTGAAATTCACGGGCAAGAGCTTGACAACTACCTAACTGACCTGCAAGACGTGATTTCATCCTTTCCATATCCCCACGTAGTCCTAGCAGCTGTCCTCGGCTGTACCGGATTTGAGAGCCTTGTCCATCTATCTGTCCTTGAACAGTAACCATTTCTTCACTCAGTCGGTTACCCCGTTCCTCAGCCGTTAGATTTACCTGTGATACAGTATCTGCATATCTATTCACAGTTTCTTCCAAGCCATGCAGAGAGCGTCCAACACTGCGCAAGTTAACTTGTAGCAGAGTGATCTCGCCTTGTAATGCTTCCTCATGTTGTCGTTCAATCTGTCTCTTAATGCCTAAAACAGTACCATTCAGGTGACTTAGTTGTTTTTGGACATCCTGGTTCTGCTTCTGGCACTGTAAGATCTCATTATGAATCTCTACAAGAGATTCTCCTCCAGGTGCAGAACATCCAGCAGCACACAACTCCTCTACAGCAGCAAGTCGACTCTGTACTCCTTCCAGCCCTTCAAGACCTTCTTTTCGTATCCCAGACAAATGAGCATCCAATAAAGGCATCACTGCTCCATCGAGGGCCAAAGGAGCCGAGGCATTGGTGAGCTCTCCAACAGCTGTTAAAATTCTCTCTTCCAAAACTCTTACTTTGTCATCTACAGAAGCCCTTACTCCATCCAACTCAGTTAACAAGTGGCCTCTTTCCACTCCTTCCTGGCAGCATCTTCTCACACCTTCCTCAGTTAGGTTTAACCTGCTTTCAACTTCATCCAGTCTTGTTCCAACCTGAGGCTCCACCATAAGCCTTGTAACTTCCACATCCATCCTCTGGCTAAGAGTGTGGTGTTCTTCAGTCAGTTGGTGCAAACTACGTTCCAGTTCCTCCATGCGCCTACTGAGGTCTTCCAAACGTCCACAACAGCCATCAAGTGCACCCAGTTCCTGTAGTCTGGCACCTAACTTTGACAATTCTCTTTGCAAGGCAACTTCTCTTCCATCCATTTCCTGCTGCATTCGGTGACCTGCTGCCTGTTCTACATCTTGGCACTGCTTCTGAACTTCCTGTACTTTAATATCACAGTTACCTTGGATCTTCTGTATCCGTGCCTCTATTCCTTCCATCATCTTTGCCTGTGCCTCTGCTATTTTGCCTTCCAAGTACTGCTCCAGCATTTCAGTGGAGGTAAGTGGAGAAGGTCTTGCAGCCTCGAGTAAGTGTTGGAGCTGTGCTTCATGACCCATCACCATCCCATTCACCTCATCCAGAAGCTCTGTTTTCGATTGTAAAAGTTCACTCACTTCAGCTACTTTGCCAGTTAAGTCTCCAGGAACATGAGGAGCCTCAGCCAAAGCATCTGGAATCACCCCAAAGCCAACAGATGACTGTGATGAAGAACCAGGCCCGCTCACTAATGAGCCAATCATTTTGTTGGTGTCTTCCTGTATGGCAAGACGTAGAGAGTCCCCCAAACTGCTTACTATTCCGTGTAAGCTGTCATAAGACTGAGACAAACGTCTGACTTCCTCTTCCAAACGATCCAGACGTTCTCCAAATATAGGGGACAATTTTCTACCTGTAAGGGATACAAATCAGACAATTAGCAAAGAGTTAATGACTCAGCACAGACAGAATTGAAATTATTGCCTACTTCCCAGCCTATCACTATTCTTCCTCTGTGGTCAGACCAGTACCAATGGTGTCAGCACCACTATGGACATACAGTAAATTGAATTTTTTATAACTAGGTTTACAGTATCTAGTTTTGCATTATTACAATACGTTTGAATTTGTAAATGTTTCAAGAGATCATTAAAACACAGGGTGTTGAAAGCCCATCTCCATGCAAACTTTTTTGTTAGCTTTGAAAAGAGTGGGTAAGGTTTGGAATTTCTTTTTTTATTGTTGTCTGTAAATCTGACATATTTTTTTTCACTTCCTCTATGGTCACTAGGACAAGAAGTAAGGGTATCTCTCTATAAGAAACAATCAAAGCAAAAAAAGTGCTTTTCTTTAGCAGAGAGTACAGGAGTGAGGGAAGGAAGGATGTAGAACCTCGATTATATTTCTATTGCTGTGTGTTTCTCTTGAGGAGATTCCTCTTACCTCCTGTGTGGACACCAAGCCTGGAAGTAAAAGACACTCTTCCCATTGGGGCCACAGGGATTACCTCTTCCCTACCCTACTCTTTCCAAAACCTAAAAAGGGCTTTAAAATGTAGGTATAAAAGGAACAATATTGAATTCTTCTCTCTGCAGGAAGGCCCACCAACACATGTGGTCTCTCAACTATATTCAATTCTCCAAGCTGCAGCTTATCCAGACCTTCCTTCATACACACAAGCGTGGGAAAACGAATTAAACCTGACCTTTTCCCCATCGGACTGGCAAAAGTGTTTTACCCTGACCAACAAATTATCCCCTGCTACAAAAACTCAAGAAAAGGGCTCTAAACTTGTAACCAGATGATACAGATGTCCGTTGCTACTCCACCATTTTAATCACATGATATCTGACACATGCTGGGGGTGCCGTGCTTCACATTTGGTGGGACTGCCTATCCATACGGTCATTCTGGGAAAAAATTTTTTTGACCTGTACAGCAAACTCAATGCAACATCTATCCAGGCTTCACCCGTGACAGCTTTCCTATCCATGATCCCTGGATCCTTTAAATCCGCTAAAAAATATGTCCTCAGACACTTTATTGCAGCTGCTAGGGCAGGCATTCCTCGCCACTGGAAATCAACGACCGTACCCTCTCTGGGGGAACAGGCAATCGAATTAGACTCCATAAGGGACGTGGAATATTTTTTGGCACAGGAAATAAGGACCAATTCTCCCACACTTGGACTGCGTGGTCTATGTTCTACTCCTCTGAATTTCCGGTCTGACCCCAGGAAGACCAGACCTCCAATACTCCATGGCCATGCTGGAGTGTTCATGACCTTATCTTTGCTATCCTGCTTTTTTACCTTGCTTAATTCCTTGACCTCTTTTCCTTTACTGATGCTCCTTTACTACTGATTTTTACATTTTTTTCAAGATGATACATAAAGGATAGTTAAAATGTAGATGTGTTTTCATACATACTGACTTATTCATATATTATATGATAAATGCTCTTTCCCCCATCAAACTAGGATACTGGTACACTTGCTATAAATATGGGCTTTGGAGTAATATATCTAATATTGCTTTGTACTGAACTATGTTTTCCCAACTCATGATATTATGTGGTACACTGGAGATCTTGCGTTGTTTGTACCTCTATTCCTTGCTCTTTGTATGTCTTATTTAATAAAACAAGACTGAACCAAAAGGAGCAATATTTTTCAATAAAAAGCTAATAGGCTAGAAAGTGCATGGCGTCAATCTGGTGCCGAATATGGCAGGGAATAAACAGCAATAAATCCCTGCTTCAGGCAAAAGATTATTTTTTTAGTTTTGGATGGGGGAAGGGGGAGTCTAGAACCTCAAAGAATCCTTCCCAAACAAATAAATGTTTTGGCTGGAGTTGGGTATAAAAAGCCAGTTACATAAAATGCTAATGAAAACTTCTGTACAGCTATAAGTATTTTCCTACACATATTTGTAAAAGTTATTGGTAGCTCCTGCTTGTAATATAATATTTTATTATTTCAATGCTTAGCGATAGATGCAAAAAACTATAGAAACAGCTTTTATAAAGCAATGCAAGATGTGATCTTAAAAACATGGTGTCAACGCTAGAAAAACATGCCGCAACACTTGTGAAAACTCAAAATTGCATTCATTTTCACAACAAAAAATTGGAATCTAACCTGAAGATTTTGCTTGTTCTGTAACCATTTTATAGTTTGATTTGAATTATATGTCATTTTTATTGGGGTGATAGTGTAAGCTCCCCATTTCCATCCGTTCTACGGTTGTGTATGAGGTTTATTCTTTTCATCAAGGTTTGGAAGGAAAATGATCCAGGGCTCAGCTGGTTGTATTTATGTTATTGCAGTGGCAGATTGGAACAATCCTGGCTTTGGAGTGCCTCATATAACTTTGTAGTGGCGTACTGTTCTGCCCTGTCTTTGGAAACCGGGCGGCTGATCAGCTGGCTGCGAAAGGCATTAGGAAGCTCAGCTATAATTTGTAGCAGTGCTATCTATTGGCTGAGACAGGGCACGGCGGCATAAAGCGACTTTGTTCTCATCAGTAACCTGAGCCATGAAATTATTAAACTATGTTTGTAAAAGAATATAACACCCAGCAGAGCTATACACACCGATATTTATGCACAGAGGAAGGAACTGGGTTATTTTTGTTCGATTTTTGTCAGCGGTGATTAAAAGAGGGATATTTTATTTAGGTGAATCCAGTGTCAGCTGATTGAGAAACTGGAAGTGCAACTATGGAAACCCTAATGCAAATATAACAATGTTAACATAAGAAATGAAAGAAAATCTTTCATGGCAAATTATGGATTTCCTAAACTTTCCCCATTCCTATATTATTTAATTTCCAAAAGATGCTTAAAGTGATTGTAAATGATCACCTTGTAAAACAACCCATAAAATAGAAATGAAATGCAAAAAATTTTTGTATACATATGAAAAACATTATAAATACTTTTTTCACCCTTTTTTTTTTTTTATAAGTGATCTCTCTTTTTTCAGCTGCATAAGAGCTGGGGGAAGGAGAAACAGAAATATACTGAGCTTCCCAGTGAATGGCTGTGCAGTGGGGGCGTGGCAGGACAAATCTGATCATTGGAGGAGAGTACACTGAGTTCCCAGCATAGCTAAAGAACTGCCCATGATGTGCTCTCTTGCTTAGCGTGGTCAGTTTTTAATAGGAAAGCAGAGGGACTGACAATTATACTTACCTCCTCTGTGCAGTTGGTTTTGCACAGAGCAGCCCCGATCCTCCTCTTCTTGTGTCCCTCTTTGCTGCTCCTGGCCCCTCCCTCCTTTGACGCCCCTCAGCCAGCAGCTTGCTTCAGGGGGCACCCAAGATGAGTCAGGGCTCCGTATATCCATTCAGACACGGACCCCTCTCCCCTGTTAGGCTGACTGACTTTGACAGCCGCGGGAGCCAATGGCCCCACTGCTGTCTCAACCAATCAGGAGTGTCCTGGATGGCTGAGGGGATTGTGGACATCGCTGGAAAGAGAAGGGGCTCAGCTAGGTAATTAGGGGGGTGCTGGGGGGGCTGCTACACACAGAAGGTTTTTTTATCTTAACCACTTAAGGACCAGCCTCGTTTTGGAATTTAGGTGTTTACATGTTTTTTGCTAGAAAGTTACTTGGAACCCCCAAACTTTTATATATTGTTTTTTTTCTAACACCCTAGAGAATAAAATGGCAGTCGTTGCAATCCTTTTTTTCACACCATATTTGCGCAGCGGTCTTAAAAGCGCGCTTTTTTGAATAAAAATATAAGACGACAGTAAAGTTAGCCCATTTTTTTTATATTGTGAAAGATAATGTCACGTGGAGTAAATTGCTAGCTGCTGCCATAACAACGATATCCGCTGCCAAACTTAGGACGTACATCGGCGTGCGCCGGTCGGCAAGTGGTTAATGCATAGAATGCATTAAGATAAAAAACCTTCTGCCTTTACAACATCTGTAACTCTAAATAAGGGCAGTTTTGTAATCCACAAGCAATGATCCGGAATGATATTTCAATTGGGTGGCAAATGGGGTAAAGACTGATCTTTAAATTGTATCTATTATCAAGAACAAGAATGTAGTTTATTGCAGTTTACTGCTCCATAGATAAGGTGACTTTGTGCTTTTCCTTTCTTTTCTTCCTTTATTTTTACCTTGTGAGCCTGCCTTCCTGCCCTAGGGTGACAATACCTGACCGCTGCACTGTACCTATGGAGGAGCAGCATTGTCACCCTAGGACAGGAAGTGTGTGAGCACTATGGAACACCTCCCTATACCCATAAAATAAGAGGGAGGTGTTCTGTAGTGCAAGCAGGCGAACTTAACAACGATGATAACATTACTAGAGATAACTCTTCAGAGTACACAGGACAGCACTGAATTTCTGCAGGGCGGTCTGTGATGTGAAGGGGGGGGGGGGGGCATAACTGTGTAGAGCTGTGATTTGTAGGGGGGGGGGGGGGGGGCAGAGCTCCAGAGGGCTGTGATGCCAAGCAGGGTAGAACGGCAGGGGGGTCTGTGATATGAAGGGGGCATAACTGTGAACAGCTGTGATTTGAAGGGGGGACAGAGCTGCGGGTGTATATGATCTGAAGGGGACCAGAGCTGTAGGGGACTGTGATGTGAAGGGGGAAGAGCTGTGGGGGCTGTAATGTGAAGGGGGCAGAACTGTGGGGGCTGTGACATAAAGGGGGCAGAGCTGTGGGGGCTGTGATGTGAAGGGGGGCAGAGGACACCACTGTGGGGGGGGGGGGGGGTGCTATGAAGCAGGGGCAGAGGACACTGCTGTGAAGCGGAAACTGTAATGTGAAGGGGGGATTGTGATATGCAGGGGGACTGACGAGACTGATGTAAAAGCAGGTTTGTGACATAACATGAGGGACTGTGATGTGAAGGACCTGAGTCATCGCACAAACATTAGATTCGGACCTCTGCTGAAAGAAGATTTTATTGATCGGAAATCCATGAATTTTAATTCAGTACCCCTGATTTATACAGTGGGGCAAAAAAGTATTTAGTCAGCCACCAATTGTGCAAGTTCTCCCACTTAAAAAGATGAGAGAGGCCTGTAATTGTCATCATAGGTATACTTCAACTATGAGAGACAAAATGTGGAAACAAATCCAGACAATCACATTGTCTGATTTTTGAAAGAAATTATTTGCAAATTATGGTGGAAAATAAGTATTTTGTCAATATCAAAAGTTCATCTCAATACTTTGTTATATATCCTTTGTTGGCAATGACAGAGGTCAAACGTTTTCTTTAAGTCTTCACAAGGTTGTCACACACTGTTGCTGGTATATTGGCCCATTCCTCCATGCAGATCTTCTCTAGAGCAGTGATGTTTTGGGGCTGTCGCTGGGCAACACGGACTTTCAACTCCCTCCAAAGGTTTTCTATGGGGTTGACATCTGGAGACTGGCTAGGCCACTCCAGGACCTTGAAATGCTTCTTACGAAGCCACTCCTTTGTTGCCCGGGCGGTGTGTTTGGGATCATTGTTATGCTGAAAGAACCAGCCATGTTTCATCTTCAATACCCTTGCTGATGGGAGGAGGTTTGCACTCAAAATCTCATGATACATGGCCCCATTCATTCTTTCATATACATGGATCAGTCGTCCTGTTCCCTTTGCAGAGAAACGGCCTAAAAGCATGATGTTGCCACCCCCATGCTTCACAGTAGGTATAGTGTTCTTTGGTTGCAACTCAGCATTCTCTCTCCTCCAAACACGACGAGTTTTGTTTCTACCAAACAGTTCTACTTTGGTTTCATCTGACCATATAACATTCTCCCAATCCTTTTCTGGATCATCCAAATGCTCTCTAGCAAACCTCAGACGGGCCCAGACATGTACTGGCTTAAGCAGGGGGACACGTGTGGCACTGCAGGATCTGAGTCCCTGGTGGCATAGTGTGTTACTGATGGTAGCCTTTGTTACGTTGGTCCCAGCTCTCTGCAGGTCATTCGCTAGGTCCCCCCGTGTGGTTCTGGGATTTTTGCTCACCGTTCTTGTGATCATTTTGACCCCACGGGGTGAGATCTTGCATGAAGCCCCAGATCTAGGGAGATTATCAGTGGTCTTGTATGTCTCCCATTTTCTAATTATTGCTCCCACAGTTGATTTCTTCACACCAAGCTGCTTGCCTATTGCAGATTCAGTCTTCCCAGCCTGGTGCAGGTCTACAATTTTGTTTCTGGTGTCCTTCGACAGCTCTTTGGACTTCACTATAGTGGAGTTTGGAGTGTGACTGTTTGAGGTTGTGGACAGGTGTCTTTTATACTGATAACAAGTTCAAACAGGTGTCATTAATACCGGTAATGAGTGGAGGACAGAGGAGCCTCTTAAAGAAGAAGATACAGGTCTTTGAGAGCCAGAAATCTTGCTTGTTTGTAGGTGACCAAATACTTATTTTCCACCATAATTTGCAAATAAATTCTTTCAAAAATCAGACAATGTGATTGTCTGGATTTGTTTCCACATTTTGTCTCTCATAGTTGAGGTATACCCATGATGACAATTACAGGCCTCTCTCATCTTTTTAAGTGGGAGAACTTGCACAATTGGTGGCTGACTAAATACTTTTTTGCCCCACTGTATGGTACCAACATATTCTACATTACAGAGTACATATAATCATTGAGAAGAGCCCCTTCTCTGGCAGAGCTTACATTCTAATATCTCTACTGTGTGCATACATATGCAGACAGTAGGATCAGTTTTAGGTGGATTCTGGTTTGGTTACCTGCATGTTTTGGATAATGTGGAAAAAAACTGTGCTGACAAGATTTGGGTTTGTGTCAAAATGCAAATGCAGACTGCTTTTAGATGCATTTCATCAGCATATAAGACCAGTTTGAGATTCTAACATGATCATTCAGATATCATTAACAGGTGCATCTAACCTGCAGTTGACCTTGTGCTGGACTCAGGGCCGTCTTTAATTTTGATTGGGCCCTGGGCAAACATTTTCTTGGGGCCCCCCCTCCATTCTGAGACATACAAAAAATAGCAGGTAGACTCAAAATCAGTTTACTGCAGCAGATCACGCAGCGATTGCAATTGTTTGCCAGAGGTTACAGCCTATCCTTACTGCTCACTGGCTGTTTTCTAGAGTTTACAACACATAATTTCTGCTTGCCGATTGGTTGCTAGAGGTTAATGTACATTATTAGCGCTCACTAATTGGTTGCTACGGGTTACAGCACATCATTACCACTTACTGATTGGTTGCTAGAGATTAAAGCAGATCACTACTGTTCGCTGATTGGTTGCTAGAGGTTAATGCACATCATTACCTCTCACTGAGCGGTGGAGCAATCCCAAATTGAGCAAGTAAAGGGGCATAATAATATACATACTACAGGAGAGTGTCAGAGAGTGCAGACATACTACAGGAGATTACCAGAGACTGCGGACATACTGCAGGAGATTACCAGAGACTGCGGACATACTGCAGGAGATTACCAGAGACTGCGGACATACTGCAGGAGATTACCAGAGACTGCGGACATACTGCAGGAGACAATTAGAGACTGCGGACATACTGCAGGAGTTTACCAGAGACTGCGGACATACTGCAGGAGACAATTAGAGACTGCGGACATACTGCAGGAGATTATCAGAGACTGTGGACATACTGCAGGAGACAATTAGAGACTGCGGACATACTGCAGGAGATTACCAGAGATTGCGGACATACTGCAGGAGACAATCAGAGACTGCAGACATACTGCAGGAGACAATCAGAGACTGCAGACATACTGCAGGAGACAATCAGAGACTGCGGACATACTGCAGGAGACAATCAGAGACTGCGGACATACTGAAGAAGATTACCAGAGACTGCGGACATACTGCAGGAGACAATTAGAGACTGCAGACATACTGCAGGGGATTACCAGAGACTGCGGACATACTGCAGGAGACAATTAGAGACTGCAGACATACTGGAGGAGACAATCAGAGACTGCGGACATACTGCAGGAGACAATCAGAGACTGCGGACATGCTGCAGGAGACAATCGGAGACTGCGGACATACTGCAGGAGATTACCAGAGACTGCGGACATACTGCAGGAGACAATCAGAGACTGCGGACATACTGCAGGAGACAATCAGAGACTGCGGACATACTGCAGGAGACAATCAGAGACTGCGGACATACTGCAGGAGATTACCAGAGACTGCGGACATACTGCAGATTACCAGAGACTGCGGACATACTGCAGGAGATTACCAGAGACTGTGGACATACTGCAGGAGACAATTAGAGACTGCGGACATACTGCAGGAGATTACCAGAGACTGCGGACATACTGCAGGAGACAATTAGAGACTGCGGACATACTGCAGGGGATTACCAGAGACTGCGGACATACTGCAGGGGACAGAGACTGCGGACATACTGCAGGGGACAGAGACTGCGGACATACTGCAGGAGATTAGCAGAGACTGCGGTCATACTACAGAAGACAATCAGAGACTGCGGACATACTGCAGGAGACAATCAGAGACTGCAGACATACTGCAGGAGATTACCAGAGACTACAGACATTATACAGGAGATGGTCAGAGAACTTTCAGCAATGCACAGCTTTACAGTTTAATAACACAGCTCAGGGTTTAATCAGTCTGGCATTTAATGGGTGTAAGGACATACCTGGCCAGCCAAACTAACTACATACATTCAGGTGTGTGGGCGGGGCTTCCACTCTCTGCTCTCACTACAACAGCCGGGAGCTCCACTGATGCTTTGTTGGGGGGCCTGCGTCACCCGTGAATTGGGGCCTCGATGACAGCTTTGCAGAGCGCACAGAGGACATGGGAGGATGTATTCCCGCGCTAGCCAGTTGAGAGGGGCGGGGCCGGGAGCTCCACTGATGCTCTGACCCCGCCTACGTGCAGCCTGTGTACTCGGAAAAGAGCGTCTTTAGTGAAAGCCAGTGATCGGAGTGGGAGTGTCATTGGAGCTCCCGGCCCCGCCCCCGGACTTCTGTATTCACCAGCCAGTATAGAGGGGGCGGGGCCGGGAGCTCCACTGATGCTCCCACTCCAATCACTGGCTCTCACTACAGACGCTCTTTTCCGAGTATACAGGCTGCACGTAGGCAGGGTCAGAGCGTCAGTGGAGCTCCCGGCCCCTCCCCCTCTCAGCTGGCTAGCGCGGAATACAGCCTCCCGTATCCTCTGTGCGCTCTGCAAAGCTGTGATCGGGGCCCCAATTCACGGCTAGCGCGGGCCCCTCAACAAAGATTGGGCCCAGGGCAAGTGCCCCGTTTGCCCTGCGCTAAAGACGGCCCTGCCTGGACTGAATTTGACCAAGATGTGCTTGCTTTCCCATTGACTTGTGTGGGGAAAGAAATGAGCTCTCATGTGAACAAAAACCCGTGAACCCATGTCCTTGCACTGTTGTGAAACTGCAGTTGAGTTTTATGGAGATTTGGTTGAGCTCGATAGGCGTACGCCTTGTTACAACACAGCTATGTAACTATGTAACATATTTTATCTTTGCCATGCTTTGATGTCAATTAATGCCAAAGAGAAGACCTCCAAGTTACAATCCCTACTTGTCCCCAGATGATGAATGCCTCCCAGCAAGATGGGACCAAACAGCACACAACGATTGGGCACTAAGGTCATCAGGCATTGTAGCTGTTAATTCAATTCTAAGACCATGAACCAAATCTCACTGGTGGACACTGCTGTTTTTGTCTTCTACCACAGACCATTCTTCTATACATCTGTCTAATCAATGTACTTTTAATATCTATGTTGTGTGCATATAACTTCTGTGCCTGTGTCTAATTATGTGACATAGCTACTACTGTATCTCTATATAGGTCTACTTTAAAAGGAATCTGTCAGGATAAAAATACGAAAGCAGCAATTAGGGTGACCTTCTTATCTACTGCTGGCACCTTTGTTAGTCAATAACCATGCATACTGTATGCTTGTTTCTGGGTCTCTGCTTTAGGATGCACTCACACTGAGGATGGTTGATCCCCTTGGTCCAGTTCATGTGTAGCGTGAGTGCTCTAAACCTTGCCCAGGTACAGTTAAGCATACCGTGCCTGACACCACTTGGAAAAGATTTGCTTATGGTTAAAAACATGTTTTTTTGGATAAAAAAAAGCCCAATGCTTCCCAGCTCTCTGCGGACAAGGACCACTGCACTCTGTGTCCAACATGTCCCTTGATGAGCCAGACCTAGAGACCTAGAGATATATAAACAGCACTGCTTGCTTTCTTGAATGGCAAGGGGCTTTTTGGCTAGAGGGTAAGACATGCAACTTTGCAACACCCTGATTTTATTGTTAGCATTTGGGCTAAGACTCCTATTGAGCATCAAACAAACACGTAATTTGGGTCAACAGGATTGCTTTATTGCACCCCCCCCCCCCCTACTTCTCAGAATCATATATTTACCTTTCCTCAGCTCCCTACTAGAAGTAGAGGTAATGCCAGGCACCTTTTGCGTATGAATGATCATGTGACTCATTTCCTATCTTCCTTTGTCACAATGCTGCTGCTTGGAAATTGGCCTAGCTATTTTACATAAGGTTGAAGGACAGCTCACAGCCCACAACCCTATGTAAGCTCCGACTACAGTGATTTGGACGTAGGGTTCCAACCCTATTTGGACCTTAAGGAAGGAAATGGTGAGCATGTTTTGTTGGGGAGGCAGGTGTGACAGTAAACCTGGTGTTTTACTCTGCATGGAAAAAGTGTATGATTGCTTTTAACTAAGTCCTTAGTGAGTACAATGGCTCACAGTACATGGCGAATATACCACATCATCAAGGGTTTAGTAATGACAGCTCTGTGCCTTATTGTATAAGTGTAGCCTCCTTGACCTAAACAGGGGCTACTATGATAATTTAGTTTTTGGCTGGGGTGTAGTTAGCTCAGACTGATTGTATAGTTTTTCACTTGGTTTTCCCTAAGCTTAAAGTGGGGTTCCACCCAAAAAAAAAAACTACATGAAAAATCCTAAAAAAAAATACAAAAAAACATTTGGATATTTTTTTTTTTACTCACCTCTAAATGCCTGTTGCTAGGGGGTCAGTCGTAGTCTGCCTCTTCCAGTGCCTGGGCTGGTGACATCACTTCCCCCTCGGCACAGGAAGAGCTCAGCTCTGCTCCCTCCCTCCTGTCAATCATCTGGGACCCATTACAGGTCCCAGATGACTGAGCGGCCAATCACGGCGCTCGGCGCCCCTCGTGCATGCGCAGTGGGTGCAAGGCTGTGAAGCCACAGCCTGGCGCCCACAGTTGCAATGCCGGCGCCGCCAAATGAAGGGGGAGATGAGCGGCGCTTCGATCCCCCGCATCGCTGGACCCAGGGACAGGTAAGTGTCCAATTAAAAGTCAGCTGCTGCAGTATTTGTAGCTGCTGACTTTTAATTTTTTTTTTTTTTTTGACTGGAACTCCTCTTTAAATTGTCTTGTGATTTCCCACTTTCACCAGTAGATGTCACTAGTATCATTGGCCATAGTATGAGATTTCACAAACAAAACTAAGTTATGAATATTTATATTTTCTTCAGCCAATCCAGTCAGAGGTTTATGCTACTGGTGCCTGTTGGGGAAGGATATACATTTTTTGGGATAGGCCATGTGCTCACTTTCTTTCCGTGGGCTGAAGCCACAAGAGGTGCTGTTGGATGGAGCTCTGCTGTTAGGCCCAATAGCCTGTTTGGGGGATTAACGTGTGCTGAAGTGGTCCTGAAGCTGACCTGCTTGGCGTTTGGAGGAAGCTGTGCCAAGGAAAGGACCCAGGGGATACCCCTTGCTGAAAAGAGCCATGAAGAAGGCTGGTGTCTTAGAAGGGCCTGGTGACTAAGTTGGAGGATGCACTTAAGTGTGGGATTGTGCTTACAGTGTTGCTGGGTCAGCTTAAAGGTTCTGAAACTGTCAACGTGGACATTGATCCTTATGTGTAGAGTCTGTAAGTGATCTGCTGTGGTATCTGGGACCCCTGACACTCATCTCCTTATCCGTTCTACAATAAAACTTGAACCTGCCTCTGGGGGTGTCATTCTGCCTTTGGAGTTTTAGGGGGGTACTACATAAGCCTCTTGATGCATTTAAAAAATGTCAATGGAGGGAAAGAGGGGCAAACTTCTGTAAGTATAAAGTGAAGTTACCTAGTAGCATCTACCTACAGATGCCTTCTAAACCTTCCTGTCAAAGCCGAATCTTTAGTGGTTATAAAGGCAGAAGGTTTTTTACCTGAAGGCATTCAATGCATTCAGGTAAAAAAACCTGCTGGGTGCAGCTTTCTGCCCAGCCCCCCCCCCCCCCCCCGCCCCCCCGCCCCTATACTTACCTGAGCCCCATCTCGATCCAGCGATGTGCTTGAGAGCGGCACCTGGGTCTCTCTCTCTCTTCATTGGCTCACACATCAGCAAGAGCCATTGGTTCACTCACTGTGTACATTTTCATTCTTCCAGGATAAATGGCGGAAGACCCATTTATCAACTCAGAAAACTGAGGACATCTTGTGGCTAAAAGAAATTACTGCAGCATACAGTGCCAGGGAGGAGGTAAGGATTGCAGACAAAGCTCTTTTTTCATTTTTTAAACTCTGCTTTTTTTTTTTTTACATTTACGAGAGTTGGGCTTAGATAAGTATTTATAGCAGACATATGATAACAACAGTGTAACAACATTTTTCTTACCATAGCCACTTTTCTTAGGTGATATTGGTGGGTCTGGAAGAGTCTCAGGTGGCAGTTTAGGGTAGGAAGGGTGAGTCTTTGGTGGAGGGAACAGTTTCTGTCCTGGGGCTGCCTTGGGGCCCATGTAAGGTGGATGATATGCTGGCTGGATGGGAGGTCCTTCTTGGCAGGCATCCCCTGAATGTCCAGGACAACAGCGCCACTGCAGTTCAGTCACAATCTTGTGCCCGATTTTATACTTGGGCCTGAAAAGTGTCCTGTACCTATAAGGCAATAATGGAGCAAATTAAATATGCTGGGCAGTCAACCACATCCCCCCCTGTCCATTCAGATTCCACGGATCTTGAGGGTCCATCAAGCTTAATAATGAGAAGCTCTGCAGGTGACTATTTGCTGCTTTCACTAATGCTCTATAATGAAATCTATACAAATAGTAATTTGTTACTTCAGGCTGTGATTAAATAGAAGCAGCAGGGTACATTTTTCTCTAAAGACAGTGGGAAAACCCACCAAATGTCACGCTGACTTTAAAAAAAAAAAGTCTTAATTTTCCCAAATGGTTGTGGTGTGAAAGGACCATCATTTTAGCTATTGATAATTAAATGTAGCAAATTATTTTTACATCACATTGCATTACAGGTTTATAGAGGCTTAACAGCAAGGGGGAGGTGTAGTAACCCTTGGCAACCAATCCAAGGTTGTCTTTCCTTATGTTAACCAATGTTATGTTAACCAATGAAAAGAAAATTATGATATGATAAGCTCCGTAAATTGTGCTGTGTTGTTAAAAATAGTGCAGGTATGATATTTGTTCATTGAGGCACATTGGGGGTTATTTACTAAAGGCAAATCCACTTTGCACTACAAGTGCAAAGTGCACTTGAAATTGCACTGAAAGTGCACTTGGAAGTGCAGTCGCTGTAGATCCGAGGGGGACATGCAAGGAAAATAAAAAAACAGCATTTTAGCTTGTACGTGATTGGATAATAAAATCATCAGAGCTTCCCCTCATTTCAGATTTACATTTATTTGTCCATGCAGTTTGGGTGTTTTTAGGCTTGAGTGTTTTTGTTTTAGCCAGTAGAAAGAAGGTTCCTTGAAGGAGAGGCAAGATATAGTATTTGTGCAAAAAACTTGCGTTATGTGTGGTTTCAGGTGTGTTTCAGGAACGTCAATTGAAGTCTATAGGTACCAAAAATGCGTGACTCACCCTTCACTATGGTAAGCTGCAGTGCAGGGGTTCATACTGTATATGTTTGCTGGGGTGCAGTTTGGAATGAATGGCAATTGAGTAGACATATGCCATGTGTTAATGTGCAATTAAAACATCCAAAACTATTGCATAAAAATACAGAAAGGAGCGACAGACAAAAATCGGCTAAAAGAGACCAAGATAATTGTAATTATTGATAAAAAATGTTATTTAAAAACAGCCATCACATTTCAGGGGCAACATTACTCTCCATTCAGTAAGGCTCAACACAGGCTAACACATGGAACTCCATTGCTGCTGAGCAACTGCTGTCAGGTTGTTTCTCTATGAGGGGAGTTGAATACTGGTTCTAATATAGATATATGAAGTCCATGTTTTATCCTCTGTTGAGCCCTGATGAAGGGAGAGTGGTGGCCCTGAAACGGGTTGTATTTTTTTTAATACATTTTAAAACATTTTTAATATGTTTTTTATTAATTAAAATTGTCTTTGACTCTTTTATCTGATTTTGGTCTGGTGCTCTTTTCTGTATTTGTTTGGTTTGAGTTAAATAAGCCCAACCCTTTTAAGAGCTAGTAGGCCTACATTGGAATCAAGACACCCCAAAAAGAGCATATTTTACAGTTGGGTACCTATTGAGGGAAGCCTTCCCAAAGCTGTTGAGCTCATTTTTCATCTAACTACACATGCAAGTATAAAAATTTCCCAGTGAGTATGTTGTTCTGGAGTAAATGACGCCATGACTATGGGTTGGCCTCTAACAGGTAAGCATTACTTGCCAAATACATTCTAAAAACGCCATCTTTAAAGAGGGGACTGCGATGTGCTGGTGACTTTTTGTATGCATAATATAGATGTGGTCATTGGCGCAGACCAGGCATGCCTAGTACCTTAAGGCTGCTTTGACACTGGGGCGTCGGCGCCGTCTGTGGTAAAGCACCGCTATTTTTAGCGCCACGTTACCGTAGTTTTTGCAGAGGTTTTCGGCTGCTAGCGGGGCACTTTTAACCCCCACTAGTGGGCAAAAAAGGGTTAAAACGACCCGCAAAGCGCCGCTACAGAGGCGCTTTGCCGGCGGTTTGGCGGCGCTGCCCATTCATTTTAATGGGCAGGAGCGGTGTATACGCCACTCCTTCACCGCTCCAAAGATGCTGCTTGCAGGAGTTTTTTTTAACGTCCTGCCAGCGCATCGCCTCAGTGTGAAAGCACTTTGGCTTTCACACTGAGACTGCAGGGGAGCCGTTTTTCAGGCGCTTTACTGGTGCTATTTTTAGCCCAAAAGCGCCTGAAAACCCCTCAGTGTGAAAGGGGTCTAATAGTTTGTTATAATACCTGATCTGCTTGTTGGTATATTTCTTTGGGATTGATTTGCATGTATGTGTTGTTGTAAAAGACAATACACGAGTCAATACATTGCAGTCCCACTCATTTTGAATAGCACCCTAATGCGCTAAAGCGATGTACAGTCTTTACAATGCATGGCAACCCGGAAATGTGTGTTGTGGCGCGTTGCGGCAATGGTCTTGAGACATGTTCAATATTTGGGATGTTTTGGTGGATTGGAAGCCCACTGATTTCAATGAGCTGCCTTAACGCAATGCATTTTAATGAGTGACTTAACGCTTGTGCATTAATGTACTGCACAAATCTAAATGTTTCGTAGCCTATAGAAAATGGTTCACCCTTGAGCTTGGAGAATGGTCATGGAGCACCTCTACATGCTTTCTATGTTACATACATTTGTACATTATTCACAGAAGAATATCCAAGGTTGTTAGTATATTGCGCTTACACAACAGTTCCTGGGCATTTGGGTCCCCAGCTGCACTTGAGGTACTCAGCCTTGATATACGGTTCTGTGCCGTCCTGCTGTGTGCAGGTCACGTTCTTCTCCACCACATAGACACAGTAATTTCTGCAGGAGAAAGCCGTGGTATGGAGACAGTTTGGAGACAGTTGGGAAATGAAAGGGGTGGGGGGAAAGAGGACAGCAAGAAGGGACATGAGAGAGGGAGGAGGGAGATGGAACAAAAAAGCATTAGCTGAATATAAAGCGAATATCTCCAGTAATAAAACATCCATGTAATTTACACAAGGGATTTGGCGTCATACTACTGGCCTTGTTCCATAAAGGAATACCAGACGATGCAGGAAGGGCGGTTACTTAGGCAACCTATTTACCTTTTAACAGTAAACTGAAATCTGTTAGACGCTATGGGCTACTGCACCTTTCACAATGCCATTGAACCTTGCCCTGGTTTATTGAATAAGGCCAATTGCGATACTCTTTTATCTGTACCTGTGCTGGTCTTTAGCAAAGTAAACAGGTGGCAGAATTGTAATACAGACAACCATAGAAGCATCCCAGGAGCCTCAAACTTCTGTTGTGCAAAAACTGTTGTCAGGTAACCAGTCGGTGTGATAGACTGTTCCTGCCCAGCCAATGCATCCTGCTACTGGTCACTTATTGTGACCACTGACCTCAGACAAGGTTGATTTACTACAGCTGGGGAATGCAAAATCTAGTGCAGCTCTGCATAGAAACTAATCAGCTTCCAGGTTTTTTTTGTTTTGTCAAAGCTTAACCGAACAAGTTGAAGTTATGCCGTGTACACACGAGCGGTTTTTCCATTGGAATAAACTCTGAAGGTTTCTCCGACGGAATTCCGCTCGAGCTGTCTTGCATACACACGGTCACACCAAAGTCCGACCGTCAAGAACGCGGTGACGTACAACAAGAACGACGGGACTAGAAAAAAGGAAGTTCAATAGCCAGTAGCCAATAGCTTCCGTCTCGTACTTGCTTCAGAGCATGCGTCGTTTTTGGTACATCGGAACAGCATACAGACGAGCGGTTTTCCCGATAGGAATTGGTTCCGTCGGGAAAATTTAGAACATGTTCTCTTTCTAGGTCCGTCAGAATTTTCGACGTAGAAAGTCCAATGGGGCCTACACACGATCGGAATACACGATGAAAAGCTCCCGTCTGACTTTTTCTGTCGGAAATTCCGCTCGTGTGTACACGGCATTAGAAGCTGATTGGCTACCATGCACAGCTGCACCAGATTTTCCACTCTCTAGTTTTAGTAAATCGACCTCAATGGCTTCACTGACCAATAGTACAATCGAGTGGTGGTCAGGATGAAGTGACAACTTTCTACACCAGACTTTCTCAGCCTTTTTACCCCAGAGGAACTCTTGAAAAACCATTCAAGTTTCTGGGAACCCCAGGTAATACTAAATAATTTGGGTTAATGGGAAGGAAGCTCTTTACATTGATGGCTACTGGAAAGAATGTTCCCCTTTCATCGGTGATTAGAATGCCCTCTTTACAGACAGGAACAAAAAAAAAGTAATGGTGTAATGCTGCTAGCTCTGCCAAGTGCTGTTGGACCAGGAATTATGCAGGCATCAAGTGAGAGGTCAATTAGCCACAGCTCAAGGAACCCCTAGCAACCTGTGGAGTTCTTTGGAACCCTGGTAGAGAATGCTCAAGGTCAGGGTTCTCCAAACTTTCTAAACAAAGGGTCAGTCTACTGTCCTTCAAACTTTAGGGGGGCCAGACTGTGGCCAGTGGGGATAGAAAATGTCCTATATTCAGTGAGAGTAAACAACGCCTCAGGCTTAATGGTCAGTGGGAGTAAATACATTTCATAGCACCTATGGTCAGTAGAAGGGGGAATAGTGCCCCATCATTGGTATTAGTGGGAAGAATAGTGCCCCAATCATTGGTAGCAGTGGGATGAATACTGCCACATCATTGGTGTCAGTGGGAGGAACAGTGCCCAATCATTGGTGTTAGTGGAAGGTATAGTGCCCCACTGTTGGTGTCAGTGGAAGGAATAGTGCCCCATAATTGGTGTCAGTGGGAGGAATAGTGCCCCACTGTTGGTGTCAGTGGAGGAATAGTGCCCCATCATTTGTATTAGTGGGAAGAATAGAGCGCCATCATTGATATTATGGGGAGAAATAGTGTACCATCCTTAGTGTAGGTGGGAAGAATACTGCCCCATCATTAGTGTCAGTAGGAGGAATAGTGCCTCATAATTGGTGTCAGTGGGAGGAATAGTGCCCCATAATTGGTGTCAGTGGGAGGAATAGTGCCCCATAATTGGTGTCAGTGGGAGGAATAGTGCCTCATCCTTGGTATCAGTAGGAGGAATACTGCCCTATAATTGGTGTCAGTGGCAGGAATTATACCGCACTGCTGGTGTCAGTGAGATGAATAGTGTTTTGTATTGGTGGATGCAATAGTGTCCCAAGGGCCAGATAAAAGCTAGCAAAGGGCCACATCTGACTCTCGGGCTGCAGTTTGGAGACCACAGCTCTAGATAATAGCAGTATATGCATAACAGAGGGCTCAGTGTTCAGTATTAATATTCAGTTGACAGTTTATATTGTTAAAGGTCAAAACAGGTTCAAACCAACACGTGTTTAGTAAAGCAGGCACTAAGGATGCCAGTACATACTTCCAATTTTACTGGCTGGCCATCCAGAGAATAGGCATGTCCCACCCATGTGCCTCAACAACTTAACAAGAGTTCCAGTCATTCTTGGGGTTTGGTGGGCATACCTATGCTTCTACTTTTAGGGAAGACATTTGAATTGCAATTTGGCGGCCTCTGGGGGGCACAATGTAAGATCAGCCAGTAGAATAAGAGGAATGTGCCAACGATTTATGGTATACAGGTCTACTATGAATATTTGGTTTCTGCTCTTTATGACCTCAGGTCTGTTTGAAAGGCATTCAATTAGCATAAAAATGATAATGATGATGTAACTTATAGAAACCAGATCAAAGTAGTCTACTCAATAATATGAGATTTCTAATGGGTTGCTATGGGTTACTGCACATTTCTCTTTGCCCTATTTAAACCCGCACCTCTATGCTAACAGCAGAGCCTCATGTTGTGTGATGGATGCTGTCAACAACAGAAACAATTTTGCTTCATTATTCCAGGCAAACCGCCAGAGACAAGCACAGGCAAGGGCGCCCGGTCCAAGACTAATTCTAATAGCTTTGTATAACGATGTTCCATATTGTTACACTAATTATTCACACGCTCCTCGTATAAAATAAATGTATAGAATTCATGGGCCAACACATATTCTAAAGTGAGTAATGAAGATCAGGCTGTGTATCCCGACACTCCTACACTGATACTCATCATGTACGGAAACACAAAGACGCACTGTTATACTACAAGTTCCAGCATGCTTCCCCAATTCTTCTCTAACAGACAATATACATCTACAGACTGCCTACCTGTGTACTGTACAACGGAGAATAGGCATTACAAAGATATAAAGGAATTCATTGTCAGCTCATCTGAGCGGGATTTCAATTCCTGTTCTCTCTTGTGTCTGTTAAATAATTTGTTATTCTTTTATGTTTACTACCCTTTGAATTAAGGCACAGCAAAGCTAAAAAGGGCCTTTGATGGCTTTAGTATTAGTAGCATGCATTAGACCTATGGGTGTAAAGTATAATGAATAATTCAGTACTAAGGATGATGTGAGAGCGCAGTAAGCAACAGCAACCAATCAGACTCATCTTAAATAGCCAAAAAACAAATGATAACTGCTGATTGGTCACTTTGGATTACGGCACTTTGCTCTTTCATGCGTTTTCTTATCAAAGTAATCACTCTAGCAGCCAATCATATCCATTAGGATAGTGAATAGGCGGGATAATAAAATAGACAGCGTGTTAGTGTATGCAGGCAAGAGCTGAGAATTTTCTTTGTGCTCCACATATTTCTCCTTGGCATGAAAATTTCCAATATATGCATGGGCAGCTAAATGGCACTTGGATCAAACAACCAAATTCCATAGCGGTTGGGTACATCACTCTGGACAGTGCCATGGGATATGTTGGCAATCTATGGATCCATAATTACGCAAGTGCTTCACCAATCTATTACTGATCTGGTGTGGACCTTCACAAAGCACAGGCTTTTTTCCCCGAATACATTTGTGGTCAGAAGGAAGAACCCCATCCTTATAGATAACTAAAAAGTTTATTGTTGTCAGGGTTACATATCTAAGAGTCAGAAAATGCTTGCTGCTTAAGGAACCCCTAGCAACCTCTGGAGGAAACCAAGAGTTCCACAAAACCCTCATTGAGAAAGGCTAGTATACCCAGTATGTCCGAACCAGGGCGTTAATGCCTAGAGTTTATTTTACTCAGCAAACATATCTAAAATTGTAAACTACAATACAGTATGTTACTTCTCATAACCACAGTCCATCAAACATGCCACCAGGCTTACCTGTGCTTGGTGATGGGTTTGCCATAGGTCTGGGGATGAGAACCCGGTTGATACAGGCTGTGAATGAACCTTCCAGTAGCAGGAGGTGGGAAATATGTCCCTTTGGCCTCGGCTGGGCACAGTAGCCCGCCAAAGAGGGAAACTAAAAACAAAATCCTGAGCATCCTATCTTGCATTTTTCCAGAGGAGAATCGGGATCAACAGTCTAAAATGTTCTGTATATGCTGTTCCTGGGTCTTTACTACAAGAGTGGACTTCTTCTCCTTGTGTCAATCCAATAGCTTCTTCACAAGTCAAGTGGTTTGTCTTTTATGTGGCACACAACAAGCTGGCTCTTCCAGTTTGAGGATCTTTAAGTTTTTTTTTTAAGCCAGTCTTATGGTCTTCTAAATCACCAGGACTTTTAGGAGCCTGAACAGAATTCGTCCTTTACGACTTTTGGCAAGTCAATCGTTGAGCCGAGGTCGGTCACTTGTGCCACTTTCTCAGGAGACCAGAGCTGTTCATGTCCCTGTCTGACTTTGGATCTGTTCTATATGTCAGGAAGAGTCACTGTCACAAAGTGTGACTGTCCTTGGCTAGAGTCGTTGGCTTAGCCTGACGCTGTTTCCATCTCGTTTTCTCCCTGCGCTTTTTCTTCTCTTTCCACTACTCACTTTTACTTCCCAAATTCTTTATTTTGCATTCTTCTCTTCCCTCCAGCTCTCACACCTCTTCATCACATCCCTCTGATGTAAATTCTCTTGTCTGTTTCCTAACGCTCCCTGTCTCCAGTGATTGCATTCCCGGTATGTCTCTCTGAATCTTACTTTCTATCAGTCTGTTGTGACTTTCTGTCTTTCTCCAGTCTCCCTCTCTCCCCCTGTCCCTGACAGCTCCTCACAGCTCCCTCTATACCCCAGACCTGTAGAAGGGGAGGGGGTGATTGGGGTGGAGGGAGAGGAGGAGTTCTCTGGGATTAGAATAATATACCCCCCTGCTCTACCCTTTCCTGAAACTGTGTTACCTCTGCCAGCAGCAACATGAGACTCAGCCTGGCACTGTATGTCACATTCACCGCAGGCAGAGAGGCACATGTGCACAGCGAGCATGTACGCTGCAACATTCAAAAAGTTCAGGAGAAGCGGAGACGTCCAGCAGGACTGCCAGCTCATCCTGACTCAGGCTGCAGATTCCTCATGCATAGGAGCCTGTGTGCAAGCATTAATGTGTACCTAAACCCAAAGAACATGCAGAAAGTTTGGAGTTTAAGTGATACCCTTTATTGGTTAACTCGGGTTGTTTCTGAAACACACATTTTTATCCGCATAGGGGTTGATTTACTAAAGGCAAATAGACCGTGCACTTTGCAAAGTGCAGTTGCACTCTGCAAGTGCAGTTGCCCCAGAGCTTAGTAAATTAGGTAAACCTTCACTTTGCAAATAATACCCAATCACGTGCAATGAAAAAAATAAAATAAAACAGCATTATTGCTTGCACATGATTAGATGATGAAAGTCAGCAGAGCTTATATTCATTTAGGCTCCGTTCACACCTGAGCGATCCGAATTGCTGACGGAATCGCTGTGGTTCTGCCCGTGATTCAAAATCGAGGCAAATCGCGGGACGCTGGTGCGATCCCATTACTCCTTAATGGCACCCCAATTGCGATGCGATTTTGCAGCACGATAAATCACGCTGCAATCGCAACGCGTGCCATTAGCCGCTCAAAAAAGAGCTTCTTTTGAGGGGCAGCATCGTGCATTGCGATGTGCCGTGATTGCAGCGCGTTTTTTTGCACGACAATCGTGGCAAAATCTCGCTGTGATTGGGGTGTCATTAAGAAGTAATGGCATCGCACAAGCGCCCCGTGATTTGCCGCAATTTTGAATCGCGGCGATTCCACCCACGGTTCGGATCGCTCAGGTGTGAATGGAGCCTTACTAAGCTTTGGAGCAACTGCTCTTGCAGAGTGATATCAACAAAACCTGGGGAATGCCCAGGAAAAAATCCAAGCCTACTTACCACCAGCTCGCAGACAACCAATTGACCTGTCTAACAGTATGCGTTAAAAACAGGGGTTCAGTCCGCACGCATTTGCAAGCGCATGCGTAAGCCACAGAGCCATGTCACGGCACCCTGTAATCTGTGGTCCTAACACTAAAATTTGGGTGTCCCCACGGTGGAGGCACATGCATTTTAATGGATAAGTGAGGGCAGGTGGACTGAAGGGAGCCCACCCCTTCTTAAAGGTACAGGAGCACACCAAACACCCAGCAGATAGCACAATGGCTGCAAGGGTGTTGGTTCGTTGCTGGACCAATACACACACCAACATGATCACAAAACCTTGCCACCACCCTCATTTATAGCTGGCTCTTGCAGAGTGCAACTGCACTTTAAAAAGTGCACAGTCTATTTGCCTTTAGTGAATCAACCCCACAGACTGTGCACTTTTCTTGTGCAGTTGCACGCTGCAAGTGCATTTGCTCCAAAGCTTAGTAAATTAGGTAAAGCTTCACTTTGCAAAGAATACCCAATCACATGCAAGCAAAATAAAAAATACAGAATGTTTGCTTGCACATGATTGGATGATGGATGACAGCAGAGCTTCCCCTCTTTTTCTAAGCTCTGGAGCAAATGCCCTTGCAGAGTGCACCTCCTCTTGCAAAGTGCACAGTCTATTTGACTTTAGTAAATCAACCCCATATTATGAGGGTTTTCAGAATCCTTTTCAGAAATCTAAAAGCCTGACAAAGGGATCAAAATTATGCCAAAAGCATACATCTTTAATAACTTAAAGCCCAACTCCGGGCAATTAAAAAATGATCCCTTGCAGAGAGGCTGCACTCGCACTCCAAGGGTTATTAGCTAATTTTGTCTAGGGGAGAGGAGAAACAGTTTTACTTATCTGATTCTACGCTATCCTGGCAGGGTGCGCTCCTCCCACGATACAGCGGTGGACTGTCCCTTGGCATTCTCGCATCCAGAGCAGGGCTATGAACCCTGCTCTGGTCTTGATGACATCAGTACTCTAGACCCCTGTAGCGCAGGCTTGCAAAAGCTAGCGGTCTAGCTCCGAAGAGGAGAAAAAGATTGGGTAAGTATATCTCCTTTTATTGTTCCTCTAGGCATAAGCAAGTAATTACTCTTGCAGTGCAGGGATCATTTTTTATTTGCCCAAGTTGGGCTTTAAGTTACACTGTAAAAATGTCGGACGGTTCCTGATTTCCTAATGAAACAGCTTTTTGTTTCATGGGTGGTCCTGCCATCACCCTCCTGCCCAACATTCTTAAAATGAAAACTCTAATGCCCCGTACACACGGTCGGACATTGATCGGACTTTCCGACAACAAAATCCTAGGATTTTTTCCGACGGATGTTGGCTCAAACTTGTCTTGCATACACACGGTCACACAAAGTTGTCGGAAAATCCAATCATTCTGAACGTGGTGACGTAAAACACGTACGTCGGGACTATAAACGGGGCAGTAGCTAATAGCTTTCATCTCTTTATTTATTCTGAGCATGCGTGGCACTTTGTGCGTCGGATTTGTGTACACACGATCGGAATTTCCGACAACGGATTTTGTTGTCGGAAAATTTTATAGCCTGCTCTCAAACTTTGTGTGTCGGGAAATCCGATGGAAAATGTCCGATGGAGCCCACACACGGTTGGAATGTCCGACAACACGCTCCAATCGGACATTTTCCATTGGAAAATCCGACCGTGTGTACGGGGCATAAGAAGTCAAGTGGAAAATTCTCAGCCAAACAATTGGGCCACAATAGCAGATTTGCCAATCCATGCTATACAGGAGGCATCTGCAACCTGATGAAAAATCTATCAGTGTATGACCAGCTGAAGCCATCAAGGTGCATAACAACCCCCTTTCCTCGATGGGAACTGGTCCTTTGGCCAAGATGCCAGAGGCCAATAAGAGGTGCTCCCATTCATTTTTTTGCTGGTACGGGCTGTCTAGGCAGGTTGCCTACACGTGCTGGACAGGACATGCTGTAATTGCTGTAGAGGAAGACTGCTGCGCTTTGCAGTCTGTCAGAGGCACCGGGGATCCAGAGATCAACCAGACTTGGGAAGTGCCAACAATGGAATAACACCAAACATACACCTGGGCAGCCAGCTAGGAATAAATGGGGTTCTTCTTAGGCTAATGTCCACTATGGACTATAATGCTGAAGGACTTTTAAGTAAAGTTACATTAAAGCGGAGTTCCACACAAAAATGGAACTTATGCTTTTTGGAACCCCCCCCCTCCAGCGTCACATTTGGCACCATTCAGGGGGGTACAGATACCTGTATAATACAGGTATTTGAACCCACTTCCGGGAATAGACTCCCGTGGGAGTCACGCCCCCCCCCCCCCCCCGCTGTCTCCTGGGAAACACACAGGTGCCAGGAGATAGCGGGGACCAGTTAGGACACGCAGCGTGACTCGTGCTTGCTCAGTAGGGAACCGGGAAGTGAAGCCGCAACGCTTCACTTCCTGATTCCCTCACCATGGATGGCGGCGGCAGCTGCCGAGAACTGAGCAATTGATCGTCTTCGGCTGCCGACATCGCTGGACCCTGGGACAGGTAAGTGTCCATTTATTAAAAGTCAGCAGCTGCAGTATTTTTAGCTGCTGGCTTTTAATATTTTTTTTTTTAGGTGGACCTCCTCTTTAACTGTTCTCAGCCTGGTCTGAAGTTATTTAAGGGGTGCATGTTGGTTCTGGCATATAAATAGAACTTGGGTCAGTAAAGCACATGTGGGGTGTGAAGACAAGTCTCTACCAAAGGTCTCCTCAGCAAGGCACGCAAGAAGAATAAGGTAGAGCAAGGTACACTGCAGCCAGTCGCGAAGAGTGATACCTGGTGTAGATTACAGGTCTTCCGATAGCCAGCGGGTTGGTGATATGGCTCCTCCCCAGCGGTTTGTATCCAGTAGAAACTGGAACCGAACCCACGAAATTCACGATCTGGTCACGAGGTATGGAAGGAATTAAGGACCCAATTCTGTTACAGGGAGTAAGGGAACAGATGTACACAGGACTGGTGGAGGACACAGGGTCTGTGGTGTCACCCCTAAATGTAACCAACCTAAAGAAAGGGTGAGGAACAGAAAACACCGCTCAGGTGAGTAGATCCAGGTGAATGATGAACGAATTGAAGGACTCCTCCCAAGGGTGCAAGCCACGGCGCGCCCGCCGTAGAGTGCAAAAGGAAGGAACGGCTGCACACCAAGATAATGAATATAAGTCCTTTATTTTTGATCCATAAAACAAAGTGACACACCACAGGAACAACAGCAATCAAGGTAGGCGCGTTTCACACAGAATCATGTGCTTAATCATAAGGAAAGTGTGTGCATGACAGGGGGCAGCACTTTTACAGAAGGACTCTGTGTAATTAAATAAGACACACTGTAAAAGGTTCATCTTTAAGCCAGGGATGGTCCCGGGCATTGATGAGCACACTCTGCGCGAAGGGTGCAAGCAGCCACACCCACAGGCTGCACAGTAGGGTTGCCATTTTTTCTTCAAGCCAAACCCGAACATTTTAGCAGCACACAGAAACATTTTTTCAGCATGCACTATAGGTTTGTAACAGACCTGGGACACCTTTAGGAACTAAAAGGGGAATGCAGCAGCATAGTGCCCCCTCATCCTCCGGTCAGGGCCTGCTCCAAGCCACATTCCTGTCTGAATATTGTGTCCAGGTTTCAGGCAGACTGAAACCCGGACACATGATTCAACCCAAACTGTCCAGGTAAATCCCGGACAGGTGGCGACCCTACTGCACAGAGATGATGTAATCAGGAGCCCATACTACTGACTCCTAATCGTTGGTAGTTGACCGTGAGCTGTTAGTGACAGCTTGATCACAGTTCTGCAGGTGTCAATTAGGCGAATCCCAGAACAACACAGTAACGCCACAGTGGTGGCTGGGGGTTAAAACCCACCTGCCCTGCTGCTGCATGTATTTAGAACACTGTTGCAAAGACGTTAAGCTCCAAACTTTCTGCATTAATCGATAGCCAACACAGTACAGCACTTAAAGGGGTTGTATAGGTATACATTTTTTCACCTTAATGCATTCTATGCATTAAGGTGAAAAAACCTTTGATAATACCGCCGCCCCCAGCCCCCCCGTTTTACTTACCTGACACCTCGAAACTCGGCCGCTCGCTCCCGACCTCCATTCAGACAATCAGCCTGGTCGCTGATTGGCTATAGTGGATGGATTGAAAGCAGCGCAGCCATTGGCTCGCGCTGCTGTCAATCACATCCAATGACGCGGCGCGCCGGGGGCAGGGCCGAGTGATACAGCGAGCGGCTATAGCCGCCGGCTGTATCACGGGAGCGCGCCCGCAATAACTAACCACCATACGAGGGAGCTAGCATTAAGGTGGTTAGTTATTGCGGGGAGGAGCTGAGACAGCCGCTGAGGGACCCCAGAAGAGCAGGTTCGATGCCACTCTGTGCAGAACGAGCTGCACAGTGAAGGTAAGTATAACATGTTTGTTATTTAAAAAAAAAAAAAAAATTACCTCTACAACCCCTTTAAATATATACATATATAAAGCAGCACCAGTCCCTAAACAAAATAGAAATAAATATTATATATAACTAGATGAATAAAGTGCTTGTGCTTACATCATACCAAAAATGCGTGTGCATACATTAAACAATAAAACAACAATAAATAAATATTGCTCTCATAAGGTGCAAAAAACTGTGAAATATAGGTGTAGATTTACTAAAGGCAAATAGACTGTGCACTTTGCAAGTACAGTTGTTCCAGAGTTTTGTAAATCAGGGTAAGATCTGCTGACCTCCATCATCCAATCATATACAAGCGAAAATTCTGTTTTATTTTTCCTTGCATGTGATTTACTAAGCTCTGGAGCACATGCACTTGCAAAGCACGCAGTTTTTTTTGTCTTTAGTAAATCGCCCCCCATAGTTCCACAAAGTGCAACAAAGTCTCCACTTCACCAAACGTTTTTGCAATTGTGCAATAAATAACAATATTTTTGATGACAGCCCAACAAGTCAAAATTTCCAAAAGGTGCTCCACTCAAAAGTGAACTTTCACTTGTGCTCCATCCACACTGCTGGAACCTTGTGCCCCCTCCTTTGGACAGCTTAAACTCACCAAAACTGATGGACCTTTTTGTAATAAAAAGGTCACTAGCACATAAGGTAGCAAACAACTCCTTATTCCATCTTTAAAGAATCGTCTTCACTTATGGGAAAAAAAAAGCAGGATCACCCCCCCCCCCCCCCTTTAATAAAAAAGAACAGAGGGGGGAGCTGACCCATGTGACTATAGAGTCACACATGTGGGTGTATACACAGTGGTAAATGACAGCCCACTCCCTCCCTTCCTCCTCCATGCCCACTAACCAACTAAACACAACGGAGGTGGCATATTACATATAGATTAATGGAGGCTTTGCCTCCCTCTTATTCTAAGACACAGGCTGGGGGGGGGGGGGGGGGGGATTGTGACGGCCTGTGACTGGCAGAAATCCGCCCATACCATGTTATTTCCACAAAATAATAAACATTTTATTTCAAATATATATTTGTATGCCAATTTAAAACTGTTTATTGATATTATTTATTAATGTTTACTCTGTATTCCAAAGGCTGTTTTTTTTTCTATGTTGAACATGTGACCAGCAGCAGAGGACTAGAAGCTCCTCCTGCTTATGTTTCCCTGCAGACAGGCTGAGAGAGAGCTGAGTCAGGTGACAGTTGTATATTAATTAGAGAAAAAGGTACTTCGATTTTTTTTCAAATTAAAATAATTGCAGTGCCATCATCCACATACAGAAATAGAGTGAATAATGTACATTAAACTGTGTGTGTTTAGTAGCACTTTAAGTACATTTCCTGCAAGTAGAGAAATATTTCAGTTGATCCTGTCAGGCATCTCGTGTTCTTGTAACTTCCTTGGGATCGAACTGAAATCTCAGATACTGTTATCAGCTTGCTCTTTCAGTTATCTTCTATGAACTACAAAGCAACTCCCCTCTATATAATGGAGATGAGGAGAGGAGGAGGTGTTTGTAGTCCAGATCTGAAGCACAGCCTAGTACAGTGAGTATTGTCACCTTACGCCAGGAAGTGTGTTGCTGGCAGGATCACCATGTGAAAATAAAGGGGGAAAAGCCTGAAAAAAAAAGAAAACTAATGCAGCCAACTCCATCTAAAAACTGGTAAGATGCACTATAGGAAAATATTGGTTTGGGGTTTAGAGGCTTTAAGCATTGTAGTGCTGTACATGGAATTGGTAAAGCCAGTGAATATTTGGGGCCTGCTAATGAAGATTCACCTCTTATGTAATATTTTTTTTTTTACGTCACAGTCTTTATCTTTTTTTTTCTTTTTTTATGTTTTGTTCATTAGTTCCATTTTTTAGTTTGGGATGTTACTGATGTTTCACCATTAAGTCCTCATGCACACGGACATTTTTACAGCTGCTTTTTTGAGCTTTTATGCAGCTTAAAAAGGCCTGTCTATGTTAGTCTATGGCTTCATGCCCACCTAGGCGTTTTTGAGCTGCAAGTGGCATAGGCGTTTTTAAGCTGTAAAAAAAACCCAGCTGTAAAAACGCTCTAACGCTGAAAAATGCTCAAAAACGCTCAAAAACGTCATTCACCAACGTTTTTTAACATTTTTGATCCATTGGAAAAAAAAAATTTGAAAAAAAAAAAAAAGCGGAAAAACGCTCAGAAACGATCAAAAACGCTCAAAAACGTAATTCACCAACGTTTTTTTAACATTTTTGATCCATTTTGAAAAAAAAAATTTGAAAAAAAAAAAAACACGGAAAAACGCTCAGAAACGATCAAAAACGCTAAAAACCGCTATTGCAAAAACGCTGAAAAAAGCTGAAAAAAGTTTTAAAAAATCACTGCAAAGATACTGGCGTTTTCATAATGTTATTTTAACAGCCTGTGTGCATGAGGCCTTATAATTAAAATTAAGGACTGTGGAGGATGATCACTTGAACCCACTGGGGCTTTTTTTTCACCGCTACCTTTCCTTATATATACATATTTATAACAATCTGAAGGACAGATGAAACTTTTAGAGCAATATAAACACAGCTGTTAAATAAATATACATTTTTTTTTAAAAACAGATCCCTACACCAGAGCAAAGACAGGGACAGTCAGGAAGAATTAGGGACAGAGGGATTGGGGTCCAAAGACAGTTCCTCAAATAAGCACAGTTGAGAGCTATGTACATAAGATGCATTTAAAGCACACCTTTCCCCTTTTACTAAAAATCACTTCAGCAGTCAGCTAGCTCTGCAAGTCATCTTACATTCATTAGATAAAAATTTTTGCTTTTTCTTACAACTACAGTTTCCACTTCCTGGCTGAGTGAGGCACTGGTGATGTAGCCATGACCTCACAGCGGTACCCTGGGAAGGCAACATCACCAGTGTCTTCCCTCTTCCCCGCAGACCCAGAGTTCCAGGAAGTAAAGGGAGATGGAGTCATCTGCCCTTAGTGAAAATGGCCACTGTGAGAACAATGGGAAGGAAACATAAAACAAGGTATACGAAGATTAAAAAGCCTGCAATTATCCATAAATATTTGTTTGTATGTTGTCATTAACCACTTCAGCCCCGGAAGGTTTTACCCCCTTCCTGACCAGGCTATTTTATGCGATACGGCACTGCGTTGCTTCAACTGACAATTGCGCGGTCGTGTGGCGCTGTACCCAAATAAAATTGATATCCTTTTTTTCCCGCAAATAGAGCTTTCTTTTGGTGGTATTTGATCACCTCTGCGGTTTTTATTTTTTGTGCTATAAATAAAAAAAGAGCAACAAATTTGAAAAAAAACACATTATTTTTTACTTTCTACTATAAAAAATATGCAATAAAAGAAATGTAAAAAATCAAATGTCTTCACCAATTTTGGCCAATATGTATTCTGCTACATGATTTATGGGCTTTTAATTTTTTTTATTGTTTATACTAGTAATGACGGCGATCAGCAATTATTAGCGGGACTGCGACATTGCGGCAGACAAATCTGACACTTAGGCTATTTTCACACCGAGGCGCTTTACAGGTGTTTTAGCGCTAAAGATAGCGCTTGGCAAAGCACCTGTAAAGCGCCTGTTCCTGTCACTCCAGTGTGAAAGCCTGAGTGCTTTCACACTGGGGCAGTGCACTTGCGGGACGTTAAAAAAAGTCCTGCAAGCAGCACCTTTGGGGCGTTTTAGGAGCGGTGTATAAACCTCTCCTAAAACGCCCCTGCCCATTGAGATGAATGGGCACCGCTGCAGAAGCGCCTGCAAAGCGATTCGACAGTGGCTATTAACCTCTTCTTCGGCCGCTAGCAGGGGTTAAAACCGCCCACTAGTGGCCGAAAAGCGCTGCTAAAATGACGGTAAAGCGCCGCTAAAGCTAGGGGCGCTTTACCGTCGACGCTCTCACTGTCCCAGTGTGAAAGTAGCCTAAGTGACACTTTTTGGGAAGAATGACACCAATACAGTGATCAATGCACTGTATAAATAACACTCGCAAGGAAGGGGCTAACATCAGGGGCAATCAAAGGGTTAAATGTGCTCCTAGGGAGTGCTTTCTAACTGTGGGGGGAATGCTGTGACTGGAGGAAAACAGAGATTTGTGTTTCTGCTTAGCAGAAACACAAGATCTCCATTTTCCTCCCTCACAGAACGGCAGTCTGCCTTGTTTACATCCCGGCTCTCTGGTGAATAATTGCGGGTGTCTGGCAGCCATCACGGCCGTCAAACCCGCTGATTGGCTCCTGCTGAGTCCATTCACAGCGGGAGCGGGGCTCTGTGGCGGGCGCGTGCATGCGCCCCAAAGCCGAGGAGATGAATTATGAACAGGTACATGATTTCGCACTTAAGAGCCGCCCTGCCGCCGTATATGTACGTGGGGCGGTCCTTAAGTGGTTAATAAACATTTGTAAAGGTGCGCCTGTTATAATTTTTAAGAGAAGGATAAAGTTCCCCTTTAACATGCTTTTGCCATACATTCACATAAACGTATCTTATTGAGCTTAACCAAAGGCGCTTGTGGCAGTAAGACACATGTAGACAAATTCCTATCAGCCTAAAGTGAACCTATACTTATCCCATGTGGGGCAAAGCAACAGGTTCATGAAAATGTCCTTACCATCCTCACCCCACACACATACCTTTTCCTTGCTCCCCCTGCAATCCTGTACAATATGCAGGTAAACGTGCCAACATTCAGGCAAGAAGGTCCAAACAATTAACTGGCAACTCCCCTAGCATCAATTCAGACACCTTCCAAGCAAAAATCTTACCCTCACAGCCCTGCAAAAATCTGCCCCCCAATTGGGAGCAGCGACTGTGTCCTTGCAGCTGCTGCATCCTCGACATGAATGGGACTTTGCGCACAGCCTTTATCTGTGCATGCCCATGCAGGAAAACACAGCCCTGGCACGGGTGTACACTGTAGTATACCCGTGTGTACAAGGCCTTGGGTTCCAAAAAAAAGTGAGTTTGTCCCACCCAAACATATCTGCCATTAACAATTTCAGTGAAAGTCTAAAGAACTTGGAAAATACTTCTAATTATGTTAACCCTTATCTAAACTCCAAATTCGGCCATAGGTGGATAGATTAGGTCGAGATTCGATCCATCTGCGGGCAGGCTGGTTGTACCCAAGTCTATCCATCGATTGACTTAGCTACAACCAGCATGTTGGAATTTGTACATGTAATTACTGCCGGCGGCTATAGCCTCTAGCAGTAATCATTGTGTTCTGCTGGCTCCCCACTGGCAGAACACAATAGTGCTGCAGGGGAAGTAAGCAATTTTAAGGAAAGAAATTTGCATAATCTATGGGCTGCTTTAAGCTGGCCATACACTGAGCAAATTTTGTCTGGTTGCTAATGAACTTTCCACAGTTCGATGAACGTGTGACTCTGTTAGCACCACCGCACAACATCCTTAAATTAAAAAAATCTAACGAGCTGTGCAGACAATTGTCAGCTTAGCAGCACTTGGATCAAACAGGCATTATTTGGGAATGCAGTGAATGTGTCCATCCATGCTGTTTAGTGTTAATGGAGGAATTTGCTAGATTTCTTTTGTATAGCCGGTAGGCAAAATAAGGCTCCATTCACACTTGTGAAAATCCAAAGTCATGCGATTTTAATTGCAACTCTACATTGCAACTTTGAATGGGTTTGACTTGGATATGACCTTGGCTGTTAAATTTGGCTTTGACTGTTGCATAACTGTTGCATTGATAATATTAAGATGCGACTTTTGAGAATTTACATTGCAGTCTGTGGCACTCAAGTTGCATGAAAGTCACATCAAAGTAGTGCAGGAAGCTTTAAAAAAAGCCGCTGCCACTTTAAGTCGCATAGATTTGAACGGCTTCCATTGAAATGCATGGGCTGTGACTTGTCATGGGATTTATGTGTCCAAAGTCACATGACAAGACGCACAAGTGTGAATGGAGCCTAAATCTGTCGCAACCCAACTCATTAACCTAACTCTTACCTTTCAACTCAGCCTTACCTTTACCCCTAAACTTATACAGTGGGGACGGAAAGTATTCAGACCCCCTTAAATTTTTCACTCTTTGTTATATTGCAGCCATTTGCAAAAATCATTTAAGTTATAATTTTTTCCCTCATTAATGTACACACAGCACCCCATATTGACAGAAAAACACAGAATTGTTGACATTTTTGCAGATTTATTAAAAAAGAAAAACTGAAATATCACATGGTCCTAAGTATTCAGACCCTTTGCTCAGTATTTAGTAGAAGCCCCTTTTGATCTAATACAGCCATGAGTCTTTTTAGGAAAGATGCAACAAGTTTTTCACACCTGGATTTGGGGATCCTCTGCCATTCCTCCTTGCAGATCCTCTCCAGTTCTGTCAGGTTGGATGGTAAACGTTGGTGGACAGCCATTTTTAGGACTCTCCAGAGATCAATTGGGTTAAGTCAGGGCTTTGGCTGGGCCATTCAAGAACAGTCACGGAGTTGTTGTGAAGCCACTCCTTCGTTATTTTAGCTGTGTGCTTAGGGTCATTGTCTTGTTGGAAAGTAAACCTTCGGCCCAGTCTGAGGTCCTGAGCACTCTGGAGAAGGTTTTCGTCCAGGATATCCCTGTACTTGGCCGCATTCATCTTTCCCTTGATTGCAACCAGTCGTCCTGTCCCTGCAGCTGAAAAACACCCTCACAGCATGGTGCTGCCACCACCATGCTTCACTGTTGGGACTGTATTGGACAGGTGATGAGCAGTGCCTGGTTTTCTCCACACATACCGCTTAGAATTAAGGCCAAAAAGTTCTATCTTAGTCTCATCAGACCAGAGAATCTTATTTCTCACCATCTTAAAGTCCTTCAGGTGTTTTTTTTAGCAAACTCCATGCGGGCTTTCATGTGTCTTGCACCGAGGAGAGGCTTCCGTCAGGCCACTCTGCCATAAAGCCCCGACTGGTGGAGGGCTGCAGTGATGGTTGACTGTCTACAACTTTCTCCCATCTCCCGACTGCATCTCTGGAGCTCAACCACAGTGATCTTTGGGTTCTTCTTTACCTCTCTCACCAAGGCTCTTCTCCCCCGATAGCTCAGTTTGGCCGGATGGCCAGCTCTAGGAAGGGTTCTGGTCATCCCAAATGTCTTCCATTTAAGGATTATGGAGGCCACTGTGCTCTTAAGAACCTTAAGTGCAGCAGAAATTTTTTTGTAACCTTGGCCAGATCTGTGCCTTGCCACAATTCTGTCTCTGAGCTCTTCAGGCAGTTCCTTTTGACCTCATGATTCTCATTTGCTCTGACATGCACTGTGAGCTGTAAGGTCTTATATAGACAGGTGTGTGGCTTTCCTAATCAAGTCCAATCAGTATAATCAAACACAGCTGGACTCAAATGAAGGTGTAGAACCATCTCAAGGATGATCAGAAGAAATGGACAGCACCTGAGGTAAATATATGAGTGTCACAGCAAAGGGTCTGAATACTTAGGACCATGTGATATTTCAGTTTTTCTTTTTTAATAAATCTGCAAAAATGTCAACAATTCTGTGTTTTTCTGTCTAAATGGGGTGCTGTGTGTACATTAACCACTTGACGACCGCCTCACGCCGATGTACGTCGGCAAAGTGGCACGGACAGGCAAAATCACGTACAGGGTACGTGATTTGCCTTCCGCGGGTGGGGGGTCCGATCGGACCCCCCCCGGTGCCCGAGGCGGTCGTCGTTTGTCCAGCGGCGATCGGTGGTGAGGGGGAGACCATCCGTTCGTGGCCCCCCCCTCGCGATCGCCGCCGGCCAATCGAATCATTCCTTTGCTGCTGTATGCTAAACAGCAGCAAAGGAAATGATGTCATCTCTCCTCGGCTCGGTAATTTCCGTTCCGGCCCGAGGAGAGAAGACATCAATGTGAGTGCACCAACACACACACACACAGTAGAACATGCCAGGCACACAAAACACCCCGATCCCCCCCCCCCCCGATCGCCCCCCGATCCCCCCCCAATCACCCCCCCCCCCCTGTCACAAACTGACACCAGCACTTTTTTTTTTTTTTTTTTTTTTCTGATTACTGCATAGTGTCAGTTTGTGACAGTTACAGTGTTGGGACAGATACTGTTACCCCCCTTTAGGTCTAGGGTACCCCCCTAACCCCCCCTAATAAAGTTTTAACCCCTTGATGACCCCCTGTCACCAGTGTCACTAAGCGATCATTTTTCTGATCGCTGTATTAGTGTCGCTGGTGACGCTAGTTAGGGACATAAATATTTAGGTTCGCCATCAGCGTTTTATAGCGTCAGGGACCCCCATATACTACCGAATAAATGTTTTAACCCCTTGATTGCCCCCTAGTTAACCCTTTCACCACTGATCACCGTATAACCGTTACGGTTGACGCTGGTTAGTTTGTTTATTTTTTATAGTGTCAGGGCACCCGCCGTTTATTACCGAATAAAGGTTTAGCCCCCTGATCGCCCGGCGGTGATATGCGTCGCCCCAGGCAGCGTCAGATTAGCGCCAGTACCGCTAACACCCACGCACGCAGCATACACCTCCCTTAGTGGTATAGTATCTGAACGCATCAATATCTGATCCGATCAGATCTATACTAGCGTCCCCAGCAGTTTAGGGTTCCCAAAAACGCAGTGTTAGCGGGATCAGCCCAGATACCTGCTAGCACCTGCGTTTTGCCCCTCCGCCCGGCCCAGCCCACCCAAGTGCAGTATCGATCGATCACTGTCACTTACAAAAGACTAAACGCATAACTGCAGCGTTCGCAGAGTCAGGCCTGATCCCTGCGATCTCTAACAGTTTTTTTGGTAGTATTTTGGTGAACTGGCAAGCACCAGCCCCAGGCAGGGTCAGGTTAGCGCCAGTACCGCTAACACCCACGCACGCAGCATACGCCTCCCTTAGTGGTATAGTATCTGAACGGATCAATATCTGATCCGATCAGATCTTTACTAGTGTCCCCAGCAGTTTAGGGTTCCCAAAAACGCAGTGTTAGCGGAATCAGCCCAGATACCTGCTAGCACCTGCGTTTTGCCCCTCCGCCCGGCCCAGCCCACCCAAGTGCAGTATCGATCGATCACTGACACTTACAAAACACTAAATGCATAACTGCAGCGTTCGCAGAGTCAGGCCTGATCCCTGCGATCGCTAACAGTTTTTTTGGTAGTATTTTGGTGAACTGGCAAGCACCAGCCCCAGGCAGCGTCAGGTTAGCGCCAGTACCGCTAACACCCACGCACGCACTGTACACCACCCTTAGTGGTATAGTATCTGAACGGATCAATATCTGATCCGATCAGATCTATACTAGCATCCCCAGCAGTTTAGGGTTCTCACAAACGCAGTGTTAGCGGGATCAGCCCAGATACCTGCTAGCACCTGCGTTTTGCCCCTCCGCCCGGCCCAGCCCAGCCCACCCAAGTGCAGTATCGATCGATCACTGTCACTTACAAAAGACCAAAACGCATAACTGCAGCGTTCGCAGAGTCAGGCCTGATCCCTGCGATCGCCAACAGATTTTTTGGTAGCGTTTTGGTGAACTGGCAAGCGCCAGCGGCCTAGTACACCCCGGTCGTAGTCAAACCAGCACTGCAGTAACACTTGGTGACGTGGCGAGTCCCATAAGTGCAGTTCAAGCTGGTGAGGTGGCAAGCACAAGTAGTGTCCCGCTGCCACCAAAAAGACAAACACAGGCCCGTCGTGCCCATAGTGCCCTTCCTACTGCATTCGCCAATCCTAATTGGGAACCCACCGCTTCTGCAGCGCCCGTACTTCCCCCATTCACATCCCCAACCAAATGCAGTCGGCTGCATGAGAGGCATTTTCTTTATGTCCTCCCGAGTACCCCTACCCAGCGAACCCCCCCAAAAAAGATATTGTGTCTGCAGCTAGCGCGGATATAGGCGTGACACCCGCTATTATTGTCCCTCCTGTCCTGACAATCCTGGTCTTTGCATTGGTGAATGTTTTGAACGCTACCATGCACTAGTTGAGTATTAGCGTAGGGTACAGCATTGCACAGACTAGGCACACTTTCACAGGGTCTCCCAAGATGCCATCGCATTTTGAGAGACCCGAACCTGGAACCGGTTACAGTTATAAAAGTTAGTTACAAAAAAAGTGTAAAAAAAAAAATAAAATATATATATATATATATAAAATAAAAAAAAATAGTTGTCGTTTTATTGTTCTCTCTCTCTCTATTCTCTCTATTGTTCTGCTCTTTTTTACTGTATTCTATTCTGCAATGTTTTATTGTTATTATGTTTTATCATGTTTGCTTTTCAGGTATGCAATTTTTTATACTTTACCGTTTACTGTGCTTTATTGTTAACCATTTTTTTGTCTTCAGGTACGCCATTCACAACTTTGAGTGGTTATACCAGAATGATGCCTGCAGGTTTAGGTATCATCTTGGTATCATTCTTTTCAGCCAGCGGTCGGCTTTCATGTAAAAGCAATCCTAGCGGCTAATTAGCCTCTAGACTGCTTTTACAAGCCGTGGGAGGGAATGCCCCCCCCCCCCCCCCCACCGTCTTCCGTGTTTTTCTCTGGCTCTCCTGTCTCAACAGGGAACCTGAAAATGCAGCCGGTGATTCAGCCAGCTGACCATAGAGCTGATCAGAGACCAGAGTGGCTCCAAACATCTCTATGGCCTAAGAAACCGGAAGCTACGAGCATTTTATGACTTAGATTTCGCTGGATGTAAATAGCGCCATTGGGAAATTGGGGAAGCATTTTATCACACCGATCTTGGTGTGGTCAGATGCTTTGAGGGCAGAGGAGAGATCTAGGGTCTAATAGACCCCAATTTTTTCAAAAAAGAGTACCTGTCACTACCTATTGCTATCATAGGGGATATTTACATTCCCCGAGATAACAATAAAAATGATTAAAAAAAAATAAAAATGAAAGGAACAGTTTAAAAATAAGATAAAAAAGCAAAAAAATAATAAAGAAAAAAAAAAAAAATAAATAAAAAAGCACCCCTGTCGCCCCCTGCTCTCGCACTAAGGCGAACGCAAGCGGCGGTCTGTCGTCAAACGTAAACAGCAATTGCACCATGCATGTGAGGTATCACCGCGAAGGTTAGATCGAGGGCAGTAATTTTTGCAGTAGACCTCCTCTGTAAATCTAAAGTGGTAACCTGTAAAGGCTTTTAAAGGCTTTTAAAAATGTATTTATTTTGTTGCCACTGCACGTTTGTGCGCAATTGTAAAGCATGTCATGTTTGGTATCCATGTACTCGGCCTAAGATCATCTTTTTTATTTCATCAAACATTTGGGCAATATAGTGTGTTTTAGTGCATTAAAATTTAAAAAAGTGTGTTTTTTCCCCAAAAAATGCGTTTGAAAAATCGCTGCGCAAATACTGTGTGAAAAAAAAAATGAAACACCCACCATTTTAATCTGTAGGGCATTTGCTTTAAAAAAATATATAATGTTTGGGGGTTCAAAGTAATTTTCTTGCAAAAAAAAAAAACTTTTTCATGTAAACAATAAGTGTCAGAAAGGGCTTTGTCTTCAAGTGGTTAGAAGAGTGGGTGATGTGTGACATAAGCTTCTAAATGTTGTGAATAAAATGCCAGGACAGTTCAAAACCCCCCCAAATGACCCCATTTTGGAAAGTAGACACCCCAAGCTATTTGCTGAGAGGCATGTCGAGTCCATGGAATATTTTATATTGCGACAAGTTGCGGGAAAGAGACACTTTTTTTTTTTTTTTTGCACAAAATTGTCACTAAATGATATATTGCTCAAACATGCCATGGGAATATGTGAAATTATACCCCAAAATACATTCTGCTGCTTCTCCTGAGTACGGGGATACCACATGTGTGAGACTTTTTGGGAGCCTAGCCGCGTACGGAACCCCGAAAACCAAGCACCGCCTTCAGGCTTTCTAAGGGCGTGAATTTTTGATTTCTCTCTTGACTGCTTATCACAGTTTCGGAGACCATGGAATGCCCAGGTGGCACAAACCCCCCCCAAATGACCCCATTTTGGAAAGTAGACACCCCAAGCTATTTGATGAGAGGTATAGTGAGTATTTTGCAGACCTCACTTTTTGTCACAAAGTTTTGAAAATTGAAAAAAGAAAAAAAAAAAGTTTTTTCTTGTCTTTCTTCATTTTCAAAAACAAATGAGAGCTGCAAAATACTCACCATGCCTCTCAGCAAATAGCTTGGGGTGTCTACTTTCCAAAATGGGGTCATTTGGGGGGGTTTTGTGCCACCTGGGCATTCCATGGCCTCCGAAACTGTGATAGGCAGTGAAGAGTGAAATCAAAAATTTTCACCCTTAGAAATCCTGAAGGCGGTGATTGGTTTTCGGGGTCCCGTACACGGCTAGGCTCCCAAAAAGCCCCACACATGTGGTATCCCCGTACTCAGGAGAAGTAGCTAAATGTATTTTGGGGTGCAATTCCACATATGCCCATGGCCTGTGTGAGCAATATATCATTTAGTGACAACTTTGTGCAAAAAAAAAAAATGTGTCACTTTCCCGCAACTTGTGTCAAAATATAAAATATTCCATGGACTCAATATGCCTCTCTGGAAATAGCTTGGGGTGTCTACTTTCCAAAATGGGGTCATTTGGGGGGGTTTTGTGCCACCTGGGCATTCCATGGCCTCCGAAACTGTGATAGGCAGTAAAGAGTGAAATCATAAATTTACGCCCTTAGAAATCCTGAAGGCGGTGATTGGATTTCGGGGCCCCGTACGCGGCTAGGCTCCCAAAAAGTCCCACACATGTGGTATCCCCATATTCAGGAGAAGCAGCAGAATGTATTTTGGGGTGCAATTCCACATAGGCCCATGGCCTGTGTGAGCAATATATCATTTAGTGACAACTTTTTGTAAATATTTTTTTTTTTTTTGTCATTATTCAATCACTTGGGACAAAAAAAAAAAAATATTCAATGGGTTCAACATGCCTCTCAGCAATTTCCTTGGGGTGTCTACTTTCCACAATGGGGTCATTTGGGGGGGTTTTGTACTGCCCTGCCATTTTAGCACCTCAAGAAATGACATAGGCAGTCATAAACTAAAAGCTGTGTAAATTACAGAAAATGTACCCTAGTTTGTAGACGCTATAACTTTTGCGCAAACCAATAAATATACGCTTATTGACATTTTTTTTACCAAAAACACGTGGCCGAATACATTTTGGCCTAAATGTATGAATAAAATTGAGTTTATTGGATTTTTTTTATAACAAAAAGTAGAAAATATCATTTTTTTTCAAAATTTTCGGTCTTTTTCCATTTATAGCGCAAAAAATAAAAACCGCAGAGGTGATCAAATACCATCAAAAGAAAGCTCTATTTGTGGGAAGAAAAGGACGCAAATTTCGTTTGGGTACAGCATTGCATGACCGCGCAATTAGCAGTTAAAGCGACGCAGTGCCAAATTGGAAAAAGACCTCTGGTCCTTAGGCAGCATAATGGTCCGGGGCTCAAGTGGTTAATGAGGAAAAAAAATGAACTTAAATGATTTTAGCAAATGGATGCAATATAACAAAGAGTGAACAATGTAAGGGGGTCTGAATACTTTCCGTCCCCACTGTACATAATTCTACCATCAATAATATTGTTAGGATAAAAACAGTACCAATAATATTACATTTAATCTAAATGTTATTACTCATAATGCTACCAAGCAAGAAAAAGGAAACTGCATACACAAGACAACATAAGCTGTAATATATCAACAGCATAAATTTTGGCACCAATCATAGAATTCATCAAATTATCGGCAAAAAAAAAAAAAAAAATCATTGAATCTATTGCATGCATATCCAGTGATTAATGGAAAGGACTGATGACCAAAGAAAAGGATAGTTGATAGTTGGAGTATATTTATATCTATGTGTGCTAAGGGTACTGACAGAATTCCTCACCTTATTGTCACTAAACAGAGACGTCTGTCTTTTTGATGCCATTGATGTGTCACCTCCCACCTCATCGGCTGAACAAATACCAATAGTTACAGAGTTCCCAGCACCGGCCTTCCTTGATCATTACCACCAGGGCACCAAGTAATTGAGTAAACTAACATCAGAAGGAGCTGAAGGGCAGGGGCACAGGGTAATGAGCAAACATACACAGATGTATCCAGTTATCAATCATACATTATGTCTGGCCACAGGCACAAACATGTGATCGATTTACAATTGTCCAAAGTCACAGCATGGCGTTTGGATGTTAGAAAGCCACTCTAATGCTGCGTACACATGATTGGAATTTCCGTATGAAAAAACTTGGATGGTTTTTCAGACGGAATTCCGCTCAAGCTTGCCTTGCATACACACGGTCACACAAAAGTTCTCTGAACTTTCGACCGGTGACGTACAACATTACGACAAGCTGAGAAAATGAAGTTCAATGCTTCTGAGCAAACCTCGAATTGTTTCCGAGCATGCGTGATTTTTTGCACGTCCGAACTGCATACAGACGAACGCATTTACGGATAGGAACTTTTTCCGACCGAAAAATTGAGAACCTGCTCTCAATCTTTTGCTGGCGGAAATTCCGCCAGCAAAAATCCGATGGAGCATACACACAGTCGCATTTTCCTACCAAAAGCTCTCATCGGTCTTTTGCTGGCCGAATTTCCGATGTGTACGCGGCATAAGAAGCATGAAATGGTGCAACTAATCCAAAATCAGAAATGGTGCAACTAATCCAAAATCAGAAATGGTGCAACTATGACAAAATCAGAAATGGTGCAACTATGACAAAATCAGAAATGGTGCAACTAATCCAAAATCAGAAATGGTGCAACTAATCCAAAATCAAAAATGGTGCAACTATTCCAAAATCAGAAATGGTGCAACTATGACAAAATCAGAAATGGTGCAACTATGACAAAATCAGAAATGGTGCAACTAATCCAAAATCAGAAATGGTGCAACTAATCCAAAATCAAAAATGGTGCAACTATTCCAAAATCAGAAATGGTGCAACTAGTCCAAAATCAGAAATGGTGCAACTATTCCAAAATCAGAAATGGTGCAACTATGCCAAAATTAGAAAGGGTGCAACTATGCCAAAATCAGAAATGGTACAACTATGCCAAAATCAGAAATGGTACAACTATGCCAAAATCAGAAATGGTGCAACTATGCCAAAATTAGAAAGGGTGCAACTAATCCAAAATCAGAAATGGTACAACTATGCCAAAATCAGAAATGGTACAACTATGCCAAAATCAGAAATGGTACAACCTACCAAAATCAGAAATGGTACAACCTACCAAAATCAGAAATGGTGCAACTATTCCAAAATCAGAAATGTTGCAACTAGTCCAAAATCTGACAGTTTGAAAATTCACCTAAAGCTGAACTCCAGGATTGTAAAAAAACAATTTGCAGAGGGTTTCCCATTAACTTGCTTGTTAGGGCCAGGAGGAAATAATTGCAATACTTTTCTTATACCTCACTACCCTGGCAGCCAGTGCACTTCTCTTTCCTCTGAAAATCCTGTAGGTTGTGGGTGGACACTTCCCATCCTCATATACAATGCAGGACTCATGATCCTGCCTTGTATGCAATGATGTCAGTTGGCCATAGCGCCCTATAGAAGAGGCCACAGAAGACCGGTGCAAAGGAAGGTTGTTAGAGTAACTACTACAGCTTATTCCTCATCCCTTAGACCTGGGGTTTTCCAAACAAAGGGCCAGTTTACTGTCCTTCAGACTTTGGGAATGTTAACAATACCCTATCATGGAAGCAAGAAGTAGCAATTATATCACGGGTAAGGTAGCTGCTCCATCCCTATTAAAATATTGAAAACATATTTCTCATGGGACTTTGTTGCAGCAATAGAAATCCCACAATAGAAATATATATATAAAAATATAAAATCTTTATTGAACAATGAATTAAAAAGTAGCTGATCTATACAATTCACGTCCTATTCTGTTAAATATTTCCTTCTAACCTCACAGGGAGTAGGGATACATTTTGTGTAAGAGAGAAAGATTAAAATTAATTGCATAGCCATCAAATCAACCCAACACGTTTCAACTTATACAAAGTCTTCTTCAGGGGGTAGGAAGGTGGAAGCAATCAGAAAGTGGACATGACCAGGTGTCCAGACCAGCAGAGATAGCTAGTGGTGCATACTGTTCAAGTCTCAGCCTGAAATGGGCTCCAAGTCCCACAGAGGATCAGTGGTCCTCAGAGGGGGTAACTGAGGTGGGCATATTGGCTGAATCAAAGATAGGTGACCATATGCGAATGGACTGGATGGTCCAAAAAACAAGTGGAAGGAAAACCCCCTTAAGAAGCCACTCGACCCCAGCAGTGAATATCCCATCATTGGTGTCAGTAGGAGGAACAGTGCCCCATTGTTGGTATCAGGGCAAGGAATACTGCCACATCATTGGCATCAGTAGGAGGAAAAGTGCCCTATTGCTTGTGTCAGCGGGAGGAATAATGCCCCACTGTTGTTATGAGGTCACCACCCGGGGCATGATGGGGCGGTGACATCATCCAGGGACGGGGCCCCTGGATGACGTCACCCGTTGACCCCGCCCCATGCCTCAGTGCGCCCCCCTGCCCCAAAGCACCCACCCCCATGTTGAGGTCATGCGGCCTGGTACGATTCAGGAGGGGGGGCGTTCGCTCGTCCCCACCCCCTTTCCTGAACGGGCCGGGCTGCGTGCTCGGATAAGGATCTGGTATGGATTTTGGGGGGACCCCCACGCTGTTTTTTGGCCGTAGGGGTTCCCCTTAAAATCCATACCAGACCCAAGGGCCTGGTATGCTCTTGGAGGATGGAATCCATGCCGGTTTTTTATTTAAAATTTGGCGTGGAGTTCCCCCTCAAGATTCATACCAAACACAGTGCCTTGTATTGGCGGGGATCCAAGTCGGATCCCTGTTCATTGAAAGTCGGATGTATGTCAGCTTCAAGTAGCAGGGCAAGGTCGGATCCAAAGTAGGATGGCTGTCGTGTCGCACCAGTGTGAACCTGGCCTAAGGCTGATGTCGCAGAGCAAAGGAGGATGACTGTCGTGTAGTATCAGTGTGAACCCAGCCTGAAGCTTGGTTCACACTAGCCTGACTCTAAAGTCGTGCAACTTTCAGTGCAACTTTGGAGTCTGACTTTGATGCGACTTTGATGTGACTTTTTACACTCTGTGGCATTGAAGTTGTATCAAAGTCGAACCGAAGTAGTGCAGGAATCTTTTCTAAAGTCGGAGCCAGTTGTGTAGGATCAATTAAGACAGCTCTCATAGGGAAACATTGAATTTCACATGTCATCCAACTTTCTGTCTTACAAGTGGGATGCTATGTTGCATCAGTGTGAACCGAGCCTTATCCTGCTTGTCTGCGGGATTTTTGCAGGGGTTTACAGCCCCTGATATACAGATAAGCACTAGGAACTAAAAGAACAGCACTGCACACTAACAGTAGCGAGCATCAATGCTGCAACATGATTTTCAATGGACTTCAAGCTATTCTACAGTGGGGTGAGAGTCCAGGAGGCCCTGCTTCCCCTGCCCCAACCCCAGACGGCCTGCTATTTCCTGAGATTAAAGCACCTTATAGAAAACACTCCGAGAATTTCTCCCTGCGTCTTGCTTTGCGCACCAAGTACTCCGGATTTCTGGGGAAGGGAGGGGTGTAGAAAGACTATAATACAGGGATAAGTGGCAGCACTGGGTACAGGGTGAAGGTTGCCTACTAGTTGATCCATATGTTATGCTTCAAAAGCAGCACTTTCCTCCCAATTTCTGTCAGCTCTTTCCATCTTCTATCTATTGACCTTGAATGTGCAATGTCACAATGTAATTTAGCCATGATAAAGAATTTTGTTTAGATTTTTGTGAAACTGTCCCAGTCTGCATGTTATTAAACGTCTGTTAGAGCTTGTGTATGTCACCCTGACTGATAATAACCCCCTATTCATGGTTTTAGCCCTTACATACAAGTAATTGTGCTATAATATTTCATAAAGGGCTCTTGCACATGGACGTCCTGAGCCTGTGCAATGTAAATTCAGTCATTCATGTCTTTGGGCGACGGTATGCAGCACCTGGGCTTCCCGAGTGGGGGAAATAAGCTGGGATTTACATTGCACAAGCTCAGAGCACCCATGTGCAAGACCCCAAATTCTGTTTGCAATGTTACACTAATGGGTAGAACATTCTTTAAAGTGAATTTGTAATGAGAGTTTCCTGAACTAAACTCAAAAAGACAAAATATTCCCTCGGGTTCAGCTTCAGCAGTATTTAAACCTACTAACTTAATTCATCATAGGATAGGATAACCATAATATGTGATAACCTACTAACTTACTTCATCATAGGAAACCATTGATGACAGCCCAATACTGGATGGTGTCTACAGCTTTCCAAAACAAGTCTGGCCCAGGAAGTTGCCATTACGCCAAGGCAAACATGGCTTCCAGGAAAGGTAAAACATGGGTCTGTCTTCACCCGCATCACATATTGCTTAGCACTCCGGCTTCGTGGAGATACCTCCAGATAGTACTCCAGGAAGCTGGAGATACCTCCCAGTACTGGGATGGCACCCTTTGATTTCATATGACAAGGTAAGTTAGTAAGTTGCTATACCTGATGCCAACAGAACAAAGGAATTTCCTGCTCACCTCCGTACTCAATATAGCAGTTTTCATGCCTCCCAATAAGTTGCCCAGTGCTATGCATTAAGGGATGTTGGTGGTGGCATACCTATGCTCAGTCTGGAGCTATGTTTGCCTCCGCATCTTCCTGGGGCAAACCTGTTTTGGGAAGTCAGAGATTAGGTGGCACCATAGCTTCCAACTGTCCCTGATTTCGAGGGACTGTCCCTGATTTGGAGCAATGTCCCTCTGTCCCTCTTTCCTCCTCATTTGTCCCTCATTTTGGTCTGATCCATATAGTTGTGTATAAAATGCACTTTTTATCTTTCTAAAAGTGTTTTCCAGTGCTAAACCTTTCATCCAAATTCTAGATTGCTGCATTTGTCAATTTTAAAAGCCAATATAAAGGAATAGTAGTGGTAAAAAAAAAAGCCCCTGTGGATTTAATTAACTTATTTTTTGGTTAATTCTGCTTTAAGGGGGTGTGGCAGGGGGCGTGTCCTATGACTACATACGTTTGCTAGTAGGTGTCCCTCATTCCCATCTCAAAATATTGGGAAGTATGTGGCACCCCTAATTTCCTTGATGGTGTAGGATTCATTATTGCTGAAGCTGAACCATAGGCAGATAAACAAATTAAAGCGGGGGTCCACCCACACCGCCAAAAAAAAAAATATTAAAAGCCAGCAGCTACAAATACTGCAGCTGCTGACTTTTAATACATGGCCACTTACCTGTCCCAGGGTCCAGCGATGTCGGCAGGCGACGCCGAGAACCCGCTCGGTTCTCGGCAGTTGCCGCCGCCATCCTAGGTGAGGGAATCAGGAAGTGAAGCGTTGCGGCTTCACTTCCCGGTTCCCTACTGCGCATGCGCGAGTCGCGCTGCACGTCCCAAGTGGTCCCCGCTCTCTCCTGGGAGCTGTGTGTTCCCAGGAGACAGCGCGGTGGGGACGGGAAGAGGCGTAGACTCCCATGGGAGTCTATGCCGGAAGTGGGTGCAAATACCTGTCTTAGACAGGTATCTGCACCCCCCTCCCCCCTGAAAGGTGCCAAATGTGACACCGGAGGGGGGGGAGGGTTCCGAAAACCGGAAGTTCCATTTTTGTGTGGTACTCCGCTTTAAGTAGTTGTGTTTATTAAAAAAATGTAACATTCTTTTTATAAGTAACTAATATAAATAATCTGAATTTGTCTTGATATAAGCTTCTTGTATACATTGTCGAAGTGTATCTAAATGACATGATCATCTTTATAGTACTCTGTCACTGTTTAAAGATCAATTAATTAAAAGTAAAGCGGTCACAAACCTGGGAGTTCAAACTGAGCATATAATCAAAAATATATATATAAATATATAAGCGGTTAAATTCAGTAAAAAAATGTATGTGCAAATGGTCACTAAATTCCAGACAGGCTGCTGAAATCATATGCAAATCTTTACTTTTAGCGCCTAGCTCTGTCTCCTCCTGCCCCCCCATTGGACCTTAATGTGATGAGCGGTCTCACTGACCAACGGAAGATAACAGACCAAAGCTCATATTTTACAGGAAAAATTGAGCTGTGCATGTAACTAAATATATAATACATTAAAGCAAACCCTGCTATACAAAAGGGAGTCTTGTCCTCAAACCATCACTTTTGCAACATTCAATAATGACATTTAAAGAAAACGTTAGAGCGTATAATAATGCAATTTGGTGGAGTTGCTTGACGGACACATAGAGGAGACTTTGCATTCATCAAACTGAAATTTTTATCAGTCACGGAAACATAAACTCCCTTCCGGATTCCAATTAGACTTTTCTGGAAGTTATCTTTCCAATCAACCATCAACATGTTCTTTAATAGGAAAGTCCACACCCAGTTGCTGCTGTCTCTTTAAAGAACCTCTTATAGAGCTGATAACAGACCGACTTCCAACACATGATAATGCTGAAAACAAGGCTGAGAAAATGTAGCAAATACCAATGTCCTGTGCAAGAAGAGTGCCAGGAAACAGGGAAACTGTCAACGTCTATATCACCATTTGAAGAATGTGAACGAGATACACACAATATACAGGACCATATCACCCAAACAAGGTGGGGACTCACATTCCACATTTCCTTTAAAACATGAGCAATTGAACAGGATGAGTGTGATGGCATGGTTAGTGGGGACATCACACTGCTGAAATTCACAAGTTTACAAAGCATCTCCAGAAAGCCATGAAAGTAGTACTAAACCCTCATTTTTTAGCATAAAACATTGAGCACAATAAAATAAACATTGCCCATTAAACCATATCTCCCAACATAGGCGTGCGCACAGGGTGTGCCAGCTGTGCCCAGGCACACCCTAATCACCCTGTGCAGCATAGATTCCCCCTACTGCCCTAGCTCCCTCCCCCTTTCCCCCCGCAAAGCTGCTGGCTTCCCTCCTCTCCTCTCCTCTCCTGGTTGCTGATGCTGCAGGGATGTTTTAGGATGAACGAGGGAAGGGGCCGGTAAATATGTAATTTACTGACCCCTTCCCTTTCTGAATGAACACAGTGGGCGATCGGTAGTGTGTGTTTGAGCTTTGGGGTGCACACCCTAATGCAATAGGCTGTGCACACCTATGTCTCCCAACTGTCCCAGAATGGACGGGACCATCCCGAGATTTCATTGAGGTTCCCACAGATCCAGGCTAAATCCCGGAGCCTAGCACTGGGCTCCACTGATCCCCTTGTTCTGATCCGGATCTGATTCCCCTGAAGTGCAGCAGGCTTCTCCTCCTCACCCTCCCACCGGCTGCGCAGCAGGGGAATCTACAGGGTCTGCACTCAGCTTCCTCCTGTGTATCTCCTCCCCCTCTGCTCTGATCCTCCTGTGTGCTCCTGTTCCCCCAAAGCACTGCCAGCTTTACTCCCTATCCTCCCTCCAGCTGCAGAGCACAGGGGGATACGGTTCAGGATGGAGAGCGGGGTGGTAAATATGTTATATATCATATTTACTGGACAGTACATTTTTTATATTTATGTTATATTTGGTGTCCCTTTCCTTTCCTAAATGAACACAGTGAGTGATCAGTACAGATTGCTCCTGTGTTCATTCATAACTGAAGTATAGTAAACTGTGTTTACTATGCTTCAGTTTTTGAATGAACCGGAAGCCGCACAGCACAGAGCACTTCTTGTTAATTCACTGTCCAGTGCAGCTAAGGCTGCAGAGAAAGGGACTGGGCTGGGGAATCACTGAAGTCAGTCCCTTTTTTTTGTCTCAAAAGTGAGACATCAGGGGTCTGTTTAGACACCTGATATTTCACCAAAGCCCCCAAACAGGCCTGTTAAAAAATAAATACAATTATAAACAGGCCTGTTAAAAAATAAATACAATTATAAAAACTGTAAAATAATTATATATATATATAGTGTGTGTGTGTGTGTGTGTATATATATATATATATATATGTAAAGTTAGAATAACAGACTGGAAGGTTTAAAAAGAGGGTGGTGCTTGAAATCATTGTTCTTCCTCTGTTAACCATTGTTACCTGAAAGGAAACTCGTGCAATCATCATTGCTTTGCACAAAAAGGGATTTACAGGCAAGGATATTTCTGCTACTAAGATTGCACCTAAATCAACCATTTATCGGATCATCAAGAACTTCAAGAAGAGAGGTTCAATTGTGAAGGCTTCAGGGCGCCCAAGAAAGTACAGCAAGCTCCAGGACCATCTCCTACAGTTGATTCAGCTGAGGGATTGGGTCACCACCAGTGCAGAGCTTGCTCAGGAATGGCAGCAGGCAGGTGTGAGTACATCTGCACACACAAAGAGAAGACATTTGAAGGATGGCCTGGTGTCAAGAAGGCAGCAAAGAAGCTACTTCTCTCCAGGAAGAACAGGGACAGACTGATATTCTGCAAAGGTACAGGCATTGGACTGCTGAGGACTGGGGTAAAGTAATTTTCTCTGATGTTTCCGATTGTTTGGGGCATCTGGAAAATCCTTGAGTGCTACCATCAGTGCTGTGTCATGTCAACAGTAAAGCATCCTGAAACCATTCATGTGTGGGGTTGCTTCTCAGCCAAGGGAGTGGGCTCACTCACAATTTTGCCTAAGAACACAGCCATAAATAAAGAATGGTACATAAACATCTTCCGAGAGCAACTTCTCCCAATCATCCAAGAACAGTTTGGTGAGGAACAATGCCTTTTCCAGCATGATGGAGCACCTGCCATAAGGCAAAAGTGATAACTAAGCCACTTGGGAAACAAAACATCAAAATTTTGGGTTCATGCCCAGGAAACTCCCCAGACCTTAATCCCATTGAGAACTTGTGGTCAATCCTCAAGGGGCGGGTGAACAAAAAAACCCCCACAAATTCTGACAAACTCCAAGCATTGATTATGCAAGAACGGGCTGCCATCAGTCAGGATGTGGCCCAGAAGTTGATTGACAGAATGCCAGGGTGAATTGCAGAGGTCTTCAAAAAGAAGGGTCAACACTGCAAATATTGAATCTTTGCATAATGTCATGTAATTGTCAATAAAAGCTATTGACACGTATTAAATGCTTGTAATTATACTGCACTATACAATAGTAACATCTGATAAAAAAGACCTAAAAACACTGAAGCAGCAGACTTTGTTAAAATTAATATTTGTGTAATTCTCAAAACTTTTTGAGGTGGCTATACATGCCATGCTTTGTGGTGCTCTGTTTTTAGTTTTAGATAGAGCAGAGAATGGTAAAACCCCAATCAAGTTCTTTTTTGAGTTGTTATTCCTTTGGAGAGATTTACATTCACTTCCGGTTCTGGAGACGCAAAAGGAAATAAGTAGATTTCATCAAAGTAAACAGAATTACATACACTTTAAAACTAATGCCGCGTACACACGGTCGGACTTTTCGTCTACAAAAGTCAGACGGACGCCGACGGACCAAATACGGCGGACAATCCGATCGTGTGTGGGCTTCCCCGGACTTTCAGCGGACTTTTCCAGCCGCAAATCTGACGGACTTTAGATTTGAAACATGCTTCAAATCTTTACGTCGTAACTACGCCGGACCCAGAAATCCGCTCGTCTGTATGCTAGTCCAACGGACAAAAACCCACGCTAGGGCAGCTATTGGCTACTGGCTATCAACTTCCTTATTTTAGTCCGGTGTACGTCATCACGTACGAATCCGTCGGACTTTTGTGTGATCGTGTGTAGGCAAGTCCGTTCGTTAGAAAGTCCGCCGCAAGTCCGCCAAAAGTCCATCGAAAGTCTGTCGGACGGGCTGTCGGACTTTTGTAGCCGAAAAGTCCGACCGTGTGTACGCGGCATTAGGGTCAAGTAGATTTTCTAGCCCCTTGCCATGCATTGCTAGCCCATTCATCATGAAAGAGCTTATTTAACGCAACACATGTTAACATGCAACACACCGAAGCAAAAAGATCTGAAGCCAGCCTTAAAGCGGTGTTCCTCCCAAAAAAAAAAAAAATTAAAAGCCAGCAGCTACACATACTGCAGCTGCTGGCTTTTAACAATAGGACACTTACCTGTCCTGGAGTCCCGCAATGTCGGCACCGCAGCTGATGTTTCCATCAGCTGTCGGGTGCTGTCGCCGCCATTGCGGGTAAGGGTACCTGTCAGTGTAGCCTTACGGCTTCACACCGGGAACCCTACTGCGCATGCATGAGGCCCCACTCCTCTCTACCTACTGGCCCGGCAAGAGGGAGAAGAGGAGGGAGGAGGAGGGAGCCCCGCGGTGGAATCGCGGGCCGCGGCCTGGACTCCCATAAGTGGGAACAGGATACCTGTCAAAAACAGGTATCCTGTGCCCCCCCCCCCTAAAAGTGCCAATTGTGGCACCGGAGGGGGAGAGGAGACAAATGAGTGGAAGCTCCACTTTTGGGTGAAACTCCGCTTTAAGGTTACAAGAGGTACATCAATTTGGTGTTTTTTGTGATCTTTTTACTTCTTCTTTGTGACCCTCAGTGGTTTACACCAGTGTGGCTTTGAAATGATGCTACATCAGCGCGATTTCAAGCCACAGATCAGTGTGATTTGCACCTCCGATTTCATTGCAGCTTGCGACATCTTTTAAACAGAAGTCTATGCACGCCGCAATGAAATCGTAAAAAAAGTAGTGCAGGAACCTTTTTCAAAGTTGCTGTAACACAAGTCAAATCGCAGGACAATTCGCACTGGTGAGGGCTAAAAATGTTTAAATTCATAATTTTGAATTAGGCCCTAGCTGTTCTCTAATAATAAAAGCTACACTTTCTAGTTTCAGTTACAATAGTTACAATAATGTTAAGTACCAAAGTGCTATAATTTCTTTCCGGAGTGAAGTAGGTGTGGTGCACAGTAGACATAACATGGGTCCTTAAAGATTAATTTCACTCAATTTAGTCCTCGGTTTCATTTGAGTTTGACATGCTGGAGGTACAGTGGAGGTTATCGTGTGAAACACAGGAAGGGTTAACGGGAGGGGGTCTTAGGGTATTGTGAAAAAACATACAAGAGAGTTATGTTAATGCAAAGAATTTGGAATTCTCTGCAGCCGCATTTGTGGTTCACACAGTGACAGGCAGTCTAGCCAGATTTTTGTACCTCTGCCTACTGCAAAAGCAACTTTGTTCAGAAACACATCCTGCCCTGTTGATTGGACAATGGAAGTGCAGCATATTGTTACATGTAAAGTAGCTTCTTATAGGTAGACTACATGATTGACATTGTTGTGTAATGGACTAGCCACATGCTAGGCTGCATGTCCTCCACTTGCACTAAAAACCTTGAGGTTGTGAAGGACTCATGTAGGCAGGTGCGGTCTATTTTCTCCACTGCATGTGGTGCTCATCCACAGCAGCAATGCAGGTGGAGGAGGAAGTCGAGAGGAACCTAGTTCTTCTATGGTTTCCTTGATCACAGGGGGGCAGCTATCCAATTGAATGCTGGCGCCTGTGTGGCAGTCTTCTTGGGTCAGGCAGAGTCTATTTAAGACCCTGGCTCCTGGGTTTGACACGCATTTTGTAGGGACAGGTCACCTGTATGTCACGAAGAGTGCTTAACATCAAGGTTCCAGAGGAGTAGGGAATGTGCAGGGACATGTCATCCTTCCTGGAAGCCTCCACGTTTGGTGGTCAGGCCGCATTCCTCTGGTCGAGACAGATGCTGTCGGCACCTCTGGTCCACCACTCCACTGCCGCTTTGCTGTTACAACGTGTAAGTATCCCCGATCTGGCTGCTTTCCCACCAGGTCTGTTTTGTATTGCTTGACTTCTGTTACAATATATTTTTGTTACCGCACTTGGATTCTATGTGTTTTCTGCCCACCACATCATGCTGCACCTTCCCACACCCACTCTTACTCATTTCTGCACAACATATTGTAGGTTGGTCCTCTTAGACTTTCTGGGTACTTTGGACATAGGATCCTCCTCTGGACGCCAACAGGTGAGCAGCTCTGAAAGGGACCAGACTGGCCTTACCAGCACCACAGTCATGCTTTCCCCTGGCCTCACACCAATGGACCCCAGAAGCAGCCTAATCTAGTACATGTTTGTTACCAAAGGACATTCCCAGCTAGAGGTTAGGAAAAGGAAGAGTCCAAACAAAAAAAAAAGACTTTTAACTGTTTACTGAAGCAGATAATTAACATATTTACACCCTTCAGCCATCCTGGAGGTGATGGCAAATTCCTTTAAAGTTGCAAGCAGTGAGTGCCATACTCAAAAGCAGAGAGGGGCAAGTCTGCTACCCTGTATCAGAGTCCTGCTTTGCTTTCCATGCAAAAGGGATGCAAGTAGTCCGAAAGGTCATGTGCCTCGATTCCTGCCAGACTACATATACAGAGCCCTCTTCCCAAGATGCCCTGCACTGGTAGGGGTAAGGCTGGCACAAACTCCCTATCTAGGTAAACTCCACCCACTACACTGGGAACCACTAGTGGTTACCTTTCCTACCTCACTGCAAGGGTTCCTCACCCTACACTCCTGGCCCTCTACACTACAACACTTATTCAGTATAAATTGGGAACATTGGGATAACTTTCCTGGTACTTCAGAACAAACTTGATTTGTACCCTGTGGTTGAAACAAATTTATCTTCTGTTTTTCTTTCTTTCTTTCTTTTCTCTTTCCAACCATTTTGTTTGTGTCTGAACTATTGCATATACCTTGCTAAGGCAACAGACTAACTGCTCAGGCTCAGCTAAGACACCTTGAGAGAACTCAACTGACGAAAGAAAGATAAAACAGATAATTCTCCTAAACAAGTATGCATCCTCCTGGAGCCATTTGACTACATATACCTACACATGCAGTAAACTTACCATCTACTGTACATATGCACACCAGAAACTCTTACCCTGATTCCGATGTAATGCCTTGCACTTCCTTTTCAAAATTTCAAGGCTGTATAACACCTATTTTGCCAATTGTAAACTATTTTGTATTCCAGTTTAAACACCTGTAAAGAAATCATAAAAAGAAGCTCCTAAATCCCTAAAATACCTGAATCTGCCTTCACTTGACCCCTCCCAAAAATGCCTTTTCTGGTGGTGGTCATCAGTGAAGGAAGCAGCTTTCTGTGCAGCCTTCTGGTCTGGTTGCTACCCCTGGCATCATGATGCCACCTCTCCAGCACTACAGGACCCTGTGAGAACTCCTGTGATGGGCACTTTGCCCAGCCAATGGGCAGCATTAATATCACCAAGACCCAACGTGGGCACTAGAAGAATTACCCTGCATACCAGAGGAAAATAGACTTGAGCTGGTCTACCACATGACTACAGTTTCAGTTAACAAAATGGGTCTGATCGCTTAGGAAGGGGCTGGTAAATTTATTTACTGCCCCCCTGCTCTCCATTCTGAACTGAAACTCTGGGATTTCTATGAAATCTTGCAAGGCTTCTGTCCACAGTTGGGAGGTATACTTCTTGATTGATTATTTCTGTACTGAAGTCTGCTGGATCATGCATAAAACAGTGTATTTTGTGGCTTCCCTAAACTTGGCTTTAACTGTACTTTTATAAATGTACATAAAATATTATAGTGTGAGTCTCCTATTATATATATATATATATATATGTATAATATATTGTTGGACTGCCGTTTTAAGGCTGCATTCACATTAGAGCTGTCTTTGGTCTTTTTGTATTGTCGGCTTTTTTGTGAGCATTTGTACAGGTGTTTTTGCACATTTTTGTGGGCGTTTGAGGCTTGAGTTTTTTTTTTAATTATTTTTAGACAATGAAATGTGAGTTACTAGAGAATAAAACATGCAATGTGTGCATTTTCACGTTTTTCAGGTGCTCCAATTAAAGTCTACCGGGGTCAAAAATGCTTGAAGCTTGTACAGTATCTCACAAATGTAAGTACACCCCTCACATTTTTGTAAATATTTTATTATAACTTTTCATGTGATAACACTGAAGAAATGACACTTTTCTACAATGGAAAAGTAGTGAGTGTACAGCTTGTATAACAGTGTATAACAAGTCACATGACATCGAGGGGGGAATTTGGACATTTTCACTTAGGGGTGTACTCACTTTTGTTGCCAGCGTTTTAGACATTAATGGCTGTGTGTTGAGTTATTTTGAGGGGACAGCAAATTTACACTGTTAAACAAGCTGTACACTCACTACTTTCCATTGTAGCAAAGTGTCATTTCTTCAGTGTTGTCACATGAAAAGATACAATAAAATATTTACAAAAATGTGAGGGGTGTACTTTCTTTTGTGACTGTAGCTCAAAAGAAGCATGTGTACTTTTTTGAGCTACAAGTTGCAAGCTTCAAGCAACACTTCCTTCAAATGTAAACGAGCACAATTGAAAACCATGAGATTTTGAATGTTGACTGTTTTGGAGCGTGAAGCTTCAAGCTACAAAACGCTCAAGTATGAATGGGGCCTACAAGAGGTTTATTAAAGACCTGAACCACTGTCGAGTTACAACGTATTTTAAATACTGTGCATCTGTAAATCCTGTTCCCCCTAAGCAAGAAGCCAAGCTGAATTTTACATAATCTATATCATTACATTTACTTATTTAACATTTTATTTGTACAAAGGAGTTCTGTGAGTTGTGTTTCATATTAAGTAAGCTCAGAAAGGTTGGAAACCCATGCTGAATGGATTTCTTCAAAATAAGATAGATTTTATTTTCCATAATAAATGGAAAGTCATTGTGTTTGCATTAACTAAAAAAAGACTTGCGTTATATCCAAACATATCCATTGTGTCATATCATGAATTAGGAACAGAGATGTTATATCTTATTGTGCTGTTATAATGTTTCCCATGGAGAGAGCAGATTGTTATTTAAGCATTAGAATAACAGCGTCTTGCATGACTTCAGTATAACAGAAAAAGCTGAAATGAACTTGGAACACAATGGTTTGGCCGGTTAAACACACCTGCATGCATAAAAGGCTAGCACAAGAGCAGGCCTTGTCAGTGCCTGTGCTGCAGCAAAGATTTATGGGTGATTTATTTTGGCTTAATATCTCTAGGCTGAAATGTTGCTAAGGCCTGGTAAAGTTCAGCAGTTCCCAGCCAGGTCCTAAAAACATTAACTTTACCTTCGTTCTCATAGATGGAAATACATTGCTTGCTATAAAGAAGGACACCTGTTGTGTACCCCACACCTAAACTTAGAGCGGAAAGCTTTTCCTCTAAATGGATTTTGTGTACCCATTTACCATAAATTAAAAACATGAACTGCTTTATGATACCCGCGCTGTCCGTAATGTATTTGATGCCTTATTGAGAAATGCTCACTCATGCAGTGAATCTACTACATCCCTCAGTCCTCCCCTTCCAGTTATCCCAGCGGAGTTCACAGGGGCAGCAAACTGAAGAGGCCAGGCTAGACTTCTGTTTGTCTCTTCCTAAACTAAGCCTTCTTCGGGTAGATTCTGTTTGCCTCTCCATGAGTTCAGCCTCCCTCTGGTAGATCCATTTGCCTCTCCCTGAGCTCAGCCTCCTTCTGGTAGATCCATTTGCCTCTCCCTGAGCTCAGCCTCCTTCTGGTAGATCCATTTGCCTCTCCCTGAGCTCAGCCTCCTTCTGGTAGATCCATTTGCCTCTCCCTGAGCTCAGCCTCCTTCTGGTAGATCCATTTGCCTCTCCCTGAGCTCAGCCTCCTTCTGGTAGATCCATTTGCCTCTCCCTGAGCTCAGCCTCCTTCTGGTAGATCCATTTGCCTCTCCCTGAGCTCAGCCTCCTTCTGGTAGATCCATTTGACTCTCCCTGAGCTCAGCCTCCTTCTGGTAGATCCATTTGCCTCTCCCTGAGCTCAGCCTCCTTCTGGTAGATCCATTTGCCTCTCCCTGAGCTCAGCCTCCTTCTGGTAGATCCCATTTGCCTCTTACTGAGCTCATCCTTCTTCTGGTAGATTTGTTTTGCCTTTCCCTGAGTAAAGCCTCCTTCTGGTAGATCCATTTGCCTCTCCCTGAGCTCAGCTTCTTTCTAGTAGATTCTGTTTCCCTCTCCCTGAGTTGAGTCTCATATGGTAGATTCAGTTTCCTTTCCCTGAGCTCAGCTTCCTTCTGGTATAGTCTGCTCGTCTATTCTTCTTGTAGATTTTGTTTGCCTCTGCCTAAGATTAAATCCCTACTTGTAGATTCTGTTTGCCTCTTCCTGAGCTCTGCTTTCTTCTAGTAGAACTTGTTTGCCTGTTCCTGAGTTTATTCTTCTTGTAGGTTGCCTCTTCCTGAGCTCAACCTTCTTCTGGTACATTTTGTTTGCTTCTACCTGAGCTCAGCCTCCTTCTGGTAGGTTCTGTTTTCCTCTTTCTAAACTCAGCCTCCTTCTAGTAGACCCTGTTTGCCTTTTTCTGAGCCAAGCCTTCTTATGGTGGATTCTGTTTGCTGCTCCCTCTTCTCAGCCTCCCTTTAGCTGATTAAGTTTGCCTCTGCCTGAGCTCGGCCTTCTTCTGGTATACTATTTTTTCTTCTTCCTGAGCTTAGCTTCCTTCTGGTAGATCCTGTTTGCTTCTCTCTGAGCTCAACCTTCTTTTGGTAGATCTGGTTTATCTCTCCTTGAGCTCAACCCCCTTCTGGCACTTTCAGGCCATACTTGAAATATGGTTGAAAACATGTTTGTGTGTGTTGTGTTTCCAATAGCAGTCAGTCATTTTTTCTGTTCTTTTTTTTTTCTTTCATGTTTTGTGGATTTATTTAACCACTTGCTTACTGGGCACTTAAACCCCCCTCCTGCCCAGACCAATTTTCAGCTTTCAGCACTGACGCACTTTGAATGACAATTGCGCGGTCATACAACACTGTACCCAAATGAAATTTTTATCATTTTTTTCCCACAAATAGAGCTTTCTTTTGGTGGTAATTTATCACAGCTGGTGTTTTTATTTTTTGCTAAACAAACAAAAAAAGATGGAAATTTTTGAAAAAAATAAATAAATAATGTTTAATAGTTTGTTATAAAATTTTGCAAACAGGTAATTTTCTCCTTCAATGATATGTGCTGATGAGGCGGCACTGGTGGGCACTGATAGGCTGCACTGATGGGCACGGATAGGCACAGATAAGGCGGCACTGCTAGGCACAGTTAAGGCGGCACTGATAGGCACAGTTAAGGCAGCACTGATGGGGACAGATAAGGCGGTACTGATGGCCACTGATGGGCGCTGATGGGTGGCACGGATGGGTGGCACGGATAGGTGGCACTGATGGGCACTGATAGGTACCACTGATGGGGGACACTGATGGGGGGCACTGATGGGTGGTACTGATGGGCAGTGATGGGCAGCACTGATGGGCACTTATGGGCACTGGTAGGTGACACTGATGTGCAGCACTGTTGTTGCATTCATGTGGGTGCTGATGGGTGGCACTGATGGGTGGCACTGTGGGCACTGATGGGTGGCACTGTGGGCACTGATGGGTGGCACTGATTGATGGCACTGTGGGCACTGATAGGTGACGCTGGTGGGCACTGGTAGGCGGCACTGCTGCCTATTGCTCTGTATTAGAAGATCGCCGTGATCGGGACTGATGTCCCGATCACGGCCGCCGGTGATCGGGTTTTTTTTTCCTCCTCACGCTGTCAGCGCGAGGAGGAAAAATAGCCGATTACCGGCTGTTTACATCACATGATCAGCTGTCATTGACTGACAGCTGATCATGTGGTAAGGGGTCGGGACTGACCCCTTACTCTGATCTGTGATCAGGCGAGTCTCATAGACTCGCTGATCACCGAGCCGCTCGTGCACGGGACGACGCCAATAGACGTTGTCCCGGCAATGTAGATCCGTGCTGTTGCCGTCATTTGGCAACGGCCCAGATCTGAAGGGGTTAAAGAGAAACGAATGCTTGGTTTTGGGCAATGCAAACATTTTTTCTTTCAGCAACTTTCAGTTATGACACCTATACCCATCTGCAGCTTGTTCTTGGTCTGCCTGGCTTCAGCCTCCCAAAAAAGAGTGCCTGGAACAGCTCCAGCATTAAACCCCCCAATCCCTATCTAGGAAAGTTCTCCACGCAATAGATGAATCTCTAACTTGATGAAATCAATCAGATTCTTGATTTTTGATTGCATTATCACTGAATAATGTGTTGATAGGGGAATCCCTCCCACAACGCTATTGTGTTCTGCCAGTGGGGAGCTTTCCCTGCTGGCAAAACACATTGATTAGTGTTGCCAGCTATCTCTGGCAGCAGAGTGTTTGTATACAGCTTGTGTACAACCAGGATGCCCATACATGGATCAAAATTTGGCCAGTCCCTGCTGAACCGGGCAAGTTTTTAGCAATGTATGGCTTTATCACCCTGGGGCACACCTAAGAGTTCTTCTACCAGAGCGAAAAGAACAATGCCAATTCACAAAAAATATCGCTCCATTAGTCTTAGCAAAATATAATTGCATACTCAGATGTGTCTCAGGTAGCCTATATCAGAGAATTTCAGATTAATACATCAGCAATACATTTCTTTTCAGTATTAACTTAACATGTTGTGTCACTGTACAATTTGGCAAGTGTCCATGTTCCAAATTTTAGGTCATTGATCACAAAAGTCTCTGTACAAGCTTACATTAGGAATCAGCAGAAAAGGTCACAGAATCAGCGTCTATGATCAGAGTAGAGTAGGACTTTCCCATCCCCATAGCCCAGTGGTTCTTAATTCCTGTCCTCAGTAAAAAGCCAGATTTTAAGTACTACCTTGGAAAGATGCAGACTAGAATACTGCAATCACTGAGCAGCAAATGATCTCACCTGTGATGTTTTTCAGTTATCTTGCAAACTTGGCCTGTTAGTGGGTCCTGAGGACAGGAGTTGAGAACCACTGCCATAGCCTCACAGTGGTCAGCCAATACAGATAAATCAAACATCTTTGTTAAAGTACATCTGTAATTTCAGCTAACAGTAGTAATACATATGAATTGTTCATGCCACTTAGAAACATGTACTGAAAAAAATCGACCACCACAAGATGCCCCCAGGACACCTCAAACCTTGAACACTTCTAGTATGCAAATACCTACTGCAATGATCAGACTTAAACCTTTGCCATCTGCTGGTTGTTACTCTACCTGGAAGCTCAGTTGTTTGCTGTGCACCTACAAACATCTATAAATGGAACTCAGAACTTCCACCAAAAGATCAAAAGATTAGCTGTTTGCTCATACCCTGGATAGATAGGGTGTCTGTGACCTCTGTCCGAGACAGACTGTCCTTTCCTTGGACTGACCTTTGAACTCTTTTGGATTGTGTTTGTACTCTGATTGTCTATGGTTATCTTGATCAACATCCTGTTACTACTTCATTTGGAACTTGGAAGCGTGTGGTCTGTCTGCGCCTGACCTGGCCATCAGCCTGCTGGCACTGCTACTGTGTGCTCTTGTAACTTCAAGCTAGCCATACGCTGTTATGCCGCATACTCACGATCGGATTTCCTGACAACAAATGTCAGATGTGAGCTTGTTGGCGGAATATCCAACAGTGTGTATGCTCCATGAAACATTTGTTGTCGGACTTTCCGCCAACAAATGTTGGCTAGCAGGTTCTCGAATTTTCCTCCAACAAATTTTTGTTGTCAGACTTTCCGATCGTGTGTCCGTCGCACAAAAGTCCACGCATGCTCGGAATCAGGTACGAACCGGAAGCACTCGGTCTTGTAAAACTAGCATTCGTAATGGAGATATCACGTACGTCTTGTACGTCACTACGTTCGTAATTGTTGGCTAACATTTGTGTGACCGTGTGTAGGCAAGACAAGTTGGAGCCAACAACCTTCAAACAAAAATCCACGGTTTTGTTGTCGGAAAGTCTGATCGTGTGTACGGGGCATTAGAGTGTTGTTTGAAAGTTTCTATGCAAAATCTGAAATATTGTTCATCAAAACATTCGTTCTTGCCATCATTGAGTCAACTAATTGTGTTTGAAAGACCTTGAAACGTCGCCCAGACCTATTTTTTGCATGGAATCCCAGACATATTAAACAGGTTTTACTACAAAATGTATGATTTTTTTTCCCACCCAAAAACCCACATTCACAGTTAGAAATTTAATTTAGTTGTTCGAGAACGAGGCCTTAATGTATATCTTAAGCCAAAACTTTGTTTGTATGGTATGGTAAAGCACCAATAAATATTATCCATGCAAAACAGAGCAGGTTGAGGAATCTCTCGCTTTGTATGCTGGCAACCAGTTGTCAGAAGATCAGAACTGTGTCAGGATGGATGCAGATACTGTTCACCTGACAATTTTCCCCCTATGTCCTTCAAATTTTCAAATAAAAGATATCAGGCAGATTGGTGCCATTAGGATCACCCATTGATCACATTTTCACCAGTTCTTTATGAACCAGACAAAAGTTTGTTCAGTGTGTGGCCAGCTTAATGGAAATCTTCTCTTATGAAAGTGTCCCTGTTTGAAAATTTCCCCTCTATTCTTGTCCTGGTGACAAACTCAAAACTTTTAGTTGCAGTGACACCACAATGGACCTCAAGAGGGATATAGACAGCAAAAAAAATCCTCTCAGAGATTCTAACCAGTCACCTCTATATACAAAGTGGCTTTAGATATACTTTAACTTTGCCTTTAACGAGAAACTGAACTGTGAAAGCCATGTCCAAGAAAAGACGGGCAGAAGACAAAGGACTACTCACTAGTATTGCTCGTGGTCTCCAAACAAGAGGTAACGGGCGCGCTGTTGGTAAGCAATTTTTTGCAGGCAATTTATCGGGGCAATGGCTGGTGTTGGCGCTTCAATCACCCCTTTATCACGGTTGATATATTGTTAGGGTGATTGAAGTGCATTATTTCTACTGTTATATTGTAATATATAATGAAGTGGTTCAACTCACCATATTGCAGAATCAGTGAGACCCCCGGGCGTGTCACTTGCCATGTCGCCTGCCACCAGATGCATCTTGCCACGTCACCTGCCACCAGATGCAGCCTTTCTCTTGTCACCATCGCCTACCATTGTCACCTGGCACCAGATGTGGATTGTCACTTACCACCATAACCTGCCACCAGATGTGGATTGTTACTTGCCACATCGTCTGCCACCAAATGCAGCTTGTCACTTGCCACCAGATGTGGATTGTCACTTGCCACGCTGCCTGCCACCAAATGCAGATTGTCACTTGCCATGTCACCTGCCACCAAATGTGGATGGTCACTTGCCAAGTCACCTGCCACCAGATACAGATTGCCACTTGCAACGTCGCCTGCCACCATTTGCGGATTGTCACTTGCCATGCTGCCTGCCACAGATGTGGATTGTCACTTGCCACATTGCCCGCCACCAGATGCTGATTGTCACTTGCCACGTTGCCTGCCACCATTTCTGGATTTCACTTGCCACGTTGCCTGCCACCAGATATGGATTGTCACTTGTCACGTTGCCTGCCACCATTTGCGGATTGTCACTTGCCACGTCGCCTGCCACCAGATGCGGATTGTCACTTGCCACATTGCCTCCCATCATTTGTGGATTGTCACTTGCCACGTCATCTGCCACCAGACGTGAATTGTCACTTGCCATGTCGCCTGCCACCAGATGTGGATGATCGCTTGCCAAGTCGCCTGCCACTATTTGCGGTTTGTCACTTGCCATGCCAGCCAGTGCCACCAAATGTGCATTGTCGCTACATTGTTGGTAGCACTGGTCTATTTAGCACAGAGGCAAGTTCAGTGGTTGGTTCTGAGTGAGGGCAGGAGAGCGGTGATGCGGGGCGGGCAATGAGAGATGATGTTATCTATCTGCTCCCCGCCGTACCTCTAAGGGTCGGTTCACACAGGGGCGGCACGACTTGCAGGTCGCCTCACCGAGGCGACCTGCACACGACATGCACGGCGACTTGCAAAACGACTTCTGTATAGAAGTCTATGCAAGTCGCCTCAAGTCGCCCCAAAAGAAGTACAGGAACCTTTTTCTAAGTCGGAGCGACTTGCGTCGCTCCGATTAGAACGGTTCCATTGTACAAAACGGGAGGCGACTTGTCAGGCGACTAGGTCGCCTGACAAGTCGCCCAAGTGTGAACCGGCACTAACAGTGAAGAGGCCCGGCTGTGAGGACAGAAGAGCAGTGATGTGGGGCAGACGGGGAGAGATGATATCCCCCTGCTCGCTTCTCTCATCCGCCTCCCCGGCTCTCTCATGCAGCCCACCTGCCGCACCCGCGGCCTGGTTGCAGAGAGGCCATGGCCCAGTGGTTAGGGAACCCTGTAGTAAGAGACTCTGTGCTATGGGCCCCAGATTCGGGACTATAGCCCCAGAAGCCACCCTCTAGCGATGCCACTGGCTATATGTAACATGTTCCTGCTGATGTATATATAAGCATCAGCACAATGGGTGAGCCTTAACCCTGGCTGTACACTTATATTGTATGCATTAAATGGCTTTACCATTATGTGCTGAGAGCATGCCCCCCGTAACCATTTATGATTGGAAGTGGCTCCCAATGATGTTAACTCTGTTACAGCCAGGTTTCAGGGCCCCTGGGGTTTATTCATTATAGGTACTTATATAGCACTTAATCAATCTCTGCATCGCTTTACCTATATATTGTACATTCACAAGCCCCTGCCCTTAAAGCGGCTCTTCAGTCATTTTTTCAATTTTCCATCTTTTAAATCTTCAGCCCTTGTTGTTTTGACTTTGGATAGTAAAACATTTTTTTCTGCCAGTAAAATACCTTATACAGCCCAATTCCTGTTTCTTGTCTGGTAATTAGCCTAGGCTAATAACATCATGCACAGCTCTCTCTCTCTAACTCTTGTGAGAGTTTGCCAGCAAGGGGGGGGGGGGGGTGAGTCATAGGAGGGTCAATGAGAGCTGCAGAGCTGGAGGGGGCTGCAGAGATCCATGTGTATTCATCCACAGAGGAGAAATGTGCAAGCAAGCAGAAGTGTGAGTGTGTGTGTAATGCCCCGTACACACGGTCGGACTTTGTTCGGACATTCCGACAACAAAATCCTAGGATTTTTTCCGACGGATGTTGGCTCAAACTTGTCTTGCATACACACGGTCACACAAAGTTGTCAGAAAATCCGATCGTTCTAAATGCGGTGACTTAAAACACGTGCGTCGGGACTATAAACGGGGCAGTGGCCAATAGCTTTCATCTTTTTATTTATTCTCAGCATGCGTGGCACTTTGTGCGTTGGATTTGTGTACACACGATCGGAATTTCCGACAACGGATTTTGTTGTCGGAAAATTTTATAGCCTGCTCTCCAACTTTGTGTGTCGGAAAATCCGATGGAAAATGTGTGATGGAGCCTACACACGGTCGGAATTTCCGACAACAAGGTCCTATCACACATTTTCCGTCGGAAAATGCGACCGTGTGTACGGGGCATATGTACATACCTCCCAACTTTTGAACTTCAGAATGAGGGACACTTGAGGAAGGAAGTAACCTTGCATAGCGCGCTGCGGCAAATGTGGGCGTGGTCAAACTTTTGATAGTGGGAGGAGCTTAATGGGCATCATTAAACAAAACTTGGGCTTCCTTGTATCTATAAAATATGCTTTTATTATTGTTGCACAAGCAAGAGTCTCATGGATACATACATATCCCAGCACATTCATTTAAAAAAAAGGATAAAAGAATGCAGTGTTTGGAGTGCATTACGTACAAAGTGCAGGGTTGTAGGATGAGCTATATACAGAGTGCAGGGTTCTGGCATGAGCTATATACAGAGGGCAGGGTTGTAGGATGAGCTATGTACAGAGTGCAGGGTTCTGGCATGAGCTATGTACAGAGTGCAGGGTTCTGGCATGAGCTATGTACAGAGTGCAGGGTTCTGGCATGAGCTATGTACAGAGTGCAGGGTTCTGGTATGAGCTGTGTACAGAGTGCAGGGTTCTGGCATGAGCTGTGTACAGAGTGCAGGATCCTGGCATGAGCTGTGTACAGAGTGCAGGGTTCTGGCATGAGCTGTGTACAGAGTGCAGGGTTCTTGCATGAGCTGTGTACAGAGTGCAGGGTTCTAGCATGAGCTGTGTGTGTACAGAGTGCAGGGTTCTGGCATGAGCTGTGTACAGAGTGCAGGGTTCTGGCATGAGCTGTGTACAGAGTGCAGGGTTCTGGCATGAGCTGTGTACAGAGTGCAGGGTTCTGGCATGAGCTGTGTACAGAGTTCAGGGTTCTGGCATGAGCTGTGTACAGAGTGCAGGGTTCTGGCATGAGCTGTGTACAGAGTGCAGGGTTCTGGCATGAGCTGTGTACAGAGTGCAGGGTTCTGGCATGAGCTGTGTACAGAGTGCAGGGTTCTGGCATGAGCTGTGTACAGAGTGCAGGGTTCTGGCATGAGCTGTGTACAGAGTGCAGGGTTCTGGCATGAGCTGTGTACAGAGTGCAGGGTTCTGGCATGAGCTGTGTACAGAGTGCAGGGTTCTGGCATGAGCTGTGTACAGAGTGCAGGGTTCTGGCGTGAGCTGCGTTCAGAGTGCAGGGTTCTGGCGTGAGCTGCGTTCAGAGTGCAGGGTTCTGGCGTGAGCTGCATTCAGAGTGCAGGGTTCTGGCGTGAGCTGCATTCAGAGTGCAGGGTTCTGGCGTGAGCTGCATTCAGAGTGCAGGGTTCTGGCGTGAGCTGCATTCAGAGTGCAGGGTTCTGGGGTGAGCTGCATTCAGAGTGCAGGGTTCTGGGGTGAGCTGCATTCAGAGTGCAGGGTTCTGGGGTGAGCTGCATTCAGAGTGCAGGGTTCTGGGGTGAGCTGCATTCAGAGTGCAGGGTTCTGGGGTGAGCTGCATTCAGAGTGCAGGGTTCTGGGGTGAGCTGCATTCAGAGTGCAGGGTTCTGGGGTGAGCTGCATTCAGAGTGCAGGGTTCTGGGGTGAGCTGCATTCAGAGTGCAGGGTTCTGGGGTGAGCTGCATTCAGAGTGCAGGGTTCTGGGGTGAGCTGCATTCAGAGTGCAGGGTTCTGGAGTGAGCTGCATGCAGAGTGCAGGGTTCTGGGTTGAGCTATGTACAGAGTGCAGGGTTCTGGGTTGAGCTATGTACAGAGAGCATGGTTCTGGGGTGAGCTATGTACAGAGTGCAGGGATCTGTGATGAGCTGTGTACAGAGTGCAGGGTTCTGGCATGAGCTGTGTACAGAGTGCAGGGTTCTGGCATGAGCTGTGTACAGAGTGCAGGGTTCTGGCATGAGCTGTGTACAGAGTGCAGGGTTCTGGCATGAGCTGTGTACAGAGTGCAGGGTTCTGGCATGAGCTGTGTACAGAGTGCAGGGTTCTGGCATGAGCTGTGTACAGAGTGCAGGGTTCTGGCGTGAGCTGCATTCAGAGTGCAGGGTTCTGGTGTGAGCTGCATTCAGAGTGCAGGGTTCTGGCGTGAGCTGCATTCAGAGTGCAGGGTTCTGGCGTGAGCTGCATTCAGAGTGCAGGGTTCTGGCGTGAGCTGCATTCAGAGTGCAGGGTTCTGGGGTGAGCTGCATTCAGAGTGCAGGGTTCTGGGGTGAGCTGCATTCAGAGTGCAGGGTTCTGGGGTGAGCTGCATTCAGAGTGCAGGGTTCTGGGGTGAGCTGCATTCAGAGTGCAGGGTTCTGGGGTGAGCTGCATTCAGAGTGCAGGGTTCTGGGGTGAGCTGCATTCAGAGTGCAGGGTTCTGAGGTGAGCTGCATTCAGAGTGCAGGGTTTTGGGGTGAGCTGCATTCAGAGTGCAGGGTTCTGGGGTGAGCTGCATTCAGAGTGCAGGGTTCTGGGGTGAGCTGCGTTCAGAATGCAGGGTTCTGGGGTGAGCTGCATTCAGAGTGCAGGGTTCTGGAGTGAGCTGCATGCAGAGTGCAGGGTTCTGGGTTGAGCTATGTACAGAGTGCAGAGTTCTGGGTTGAGCTATGTACAGAGAGCATGGTTCTGGGGTGAGCTATGTACAGAGTGCAGGGATCTGTGATGAGCTGTGTACAGAGTGCAGGGTTCTGGCATGAGCTGTGTACAGAGTGCAGGGTTCTGGCATGAGCTGTGTACAGAGTTCAGGGTTCTGGCATGAGCTGTGTACAGAGTGCAGGGTTCTGGCATGAGCTGTGTACAGAGTGCAGGGTTCTGGCATGAGCTGTGTACAGAGTGCAGGGTTCTGGCATGAGCTGTGTACAGAGTGCAGGGTTCTGGCATGAGCTGTGTACAGAGTGCAGGGTTCTGGTGTGAGCTGCATTCAGAGTGCAGGGTTCTGGCGTGAGCTGCATTCAGAGTGCAGGGTTCTGGCGTGAGCTGCATTCAGAGTGCAGGGTTCTGGGGTGAGCTGCATTCAGAGTGCAGGGTTCTGGGGTGAGCTGCATTCAGAGTGCAGGGTTCTGGGGTGAGCTGCATTCAGAGTGCAGGGTTCTGGGGTGAGCTGCATTCAGAGTGCAGGGTTCTGGGGTGAGCTGCATTCAGAGTGCAGGGTTCTGGGGTGAGCTGCATTCAGAGTGCAGGGTTCTGGGGTGAGCTGCATTCAGAGTGCAGGGTTCTGGGGTGAGCTGCATTCAGAGTGCAGGGTTCTGGGGTGAGCTGCATTCATTGTGCAGGGTTCTGGAGTGAGCTGCATGCAGAGTGCAGGGTTCTGGGTTGAGCTATGTACAGAGTGCAGGGTTCTGGGTTGAGCTATGTACAGAGAGCATGGTTCTGGGGTGAGCTATGTGCAGAGTGCAGGGATCTGTGATGAGCTATGTACAGGGTGCAGGGTTCTGAGATGAGATTTATACAGGGTGCAGGGTTCTGGGATGAGCTATATACAGGGTGCGGGGTTCTGAGACGAGCTATATACAGGGCACAGGGTACTGGATGAGCTGTATACAGGGTGCAGCAGAGGCATAATTAGAACCTTCAGGGGCCCTGGTGCAAGAAACCATGAAGGGCCCCCCCGACCTCCAGCATGGGCCATTCCCTTCGAGCCCAGAGCCCTTCCCACTGATCCCATCACCCTTCATGGTCCCACAGCAGATTGGGCCCGGCCATGGGGGCAGAAGGCCAGGGCCTAGTTGCAAGTGCAACCTTTGCTGGTAGTTCCGCCAGTGGTGTCAGTGTGGACTGTGAATGGTGTCAGTCAGTAGGGCAGTGGACATGGTCAGTAGAGCAGTGGAAGTGGTCAGTATGGCAGAGAAAGTGGTCAGTATGGCAGAGAAAGTGGTCAGTAAGGTAGTGGACATGGTCAGTAGGGCAGTGGACGTGGTCAGTAGAGCAGTGGACGTGGTTAGTAGGGCAGTAGACATAATCAGTAGGGCAGTGAACAGGATCAGTAGTTTTTTTTTATTGTTGTTATTTTATTTTTGTTATTATTTTTTACCATTATATTTTATCCATTTTATTTTTTAGAGTTTTTTTACAGTTTTTGATGGGAGTTGGTGGCAGTGGAGGGCAGTATGATGGGAGGGGGTGTCAGTGGAGGGCAGTATGATGGGAGGGGTGGCAGTGGAAGGCAGTATGTTGGGGGCGGAGGCAGTGGAAGGCATTATGATGGGAGGGGAGGCAGTGGAGGGCAGTATGATGGGGTGGAGGGCAGTATGATGGGGTGGAGGGCAGTATGATGGGAGAGGAGGTAGTGGAGGGCAGTATGATGGGAGGAGGCGGTAGTGGAGGGCAGTTTAATAGGAGGGGGGGTTAGTGCAGGGCAGTATGATGGGAGGGATGGTAGTGGAGGGCAATATAATGGGAGGGGGTTTAGTGGAGGGCAGTATTATGGGAGGGGTGGTAGTGGAGGGCAGTATGATGGGAGGGGGGTTAGTGGAGGGCAGTATAATAGGAGGGATGGCAGTGGAGGGCAGTATAATTGGAGGGGGGCAGTATGATGGGTGGGGGTGGCAGTGAAAGGCAGTATAATGGGGGGGTTAGTGGAGGGCAGTATAATAGGAGGGGTGGCAGTGGAGGGCAGTATAATAGGAGGGGGGGCAGTGGAGGGCAGTATAATAGGAGGGGGGGCAGTATGATGGGATTGGGGCAGTATGATGGGAGGGGTGGTAGTAGAGGGCAGTATATGGGGGGGTAGTGGAGGGCAGTAAAATGGGAGGGGGGCAGTATAATGGGGGGGGGGTAGTGGAGGGCAGTATGGGGGGACTGTACAGCATGACTGGAGAGGGGCAGTGTATGGGAGGGAGCAGAGTTACCATGAGTGTACTCAGAGTCAGGGCAGTGCAGGGAGCATTTCTCCTACCTTTATTCCAGCGCAGGAACAGCCTTCGGGGAAGACCCGGAGTCGGGGGCGGAGTCAGGGGCGGAGCCGGGGGCGGAGCTTAGGCGCGAAGAGGACTCCTCCTTTGGCTAAATGCTGGGGCTCCACTCAGGGAAGACCCGGAGTTGGGGGCGGAGTCGGGGGCGGAGTCAGGGGCGGAGCTTAGGCGCGAAAAGGACTCCTCCTTTGGCTAAATGCTGGGGCTCCACTCAGGGAAGACCCGGAGTCGGGGGCGGAGTTAGGGGCGGAGCCGGGGGCGGAGCTTAGGCGCGAAGAGGACTCCTCCTTTGGCTAAATGCTGGGGCTCCACTCTCCTCCTTGTCGTGACGTCACTGGTTGTTAGACGCCAGGCGGGCCATGCCTAGCAACCAGTTGTTTTGGCAGTGAGCCAGGCAGCGTCTGGGGGTGAAATGAAGCGGTCGCGGCCAAAACTAGTACAGCAGGCAGTGAGGGACAGCGGCAATGCGGCAATTTTTAGGGGGGCATCAGATCGGCCAGTGGGGCAATTCCGGGACATTGTATTGTCCCGGAATGAAGCTGCCCGGGACGCGGGACAGACCTCCCACAGCGGGACTTTCACGGGCAATCCGGGACGGTTGGGAGGTATGTATGTATGTATGTGTATTTGTGTGTGTGTCAGTGTGCCTCTGTGTGTCTGTGTAAATCCAGGAAGTGAACAGGCAGCAGCTTCAGTTTCCCACAATTAAAATGGTTGCAGCCAGACTCAGTAGACGGAGATTTCTGCAGCATATTTGGCAAGTACAGATTCACAGTATGCGTATATAAAAATAATATGCAAAGTGGTTGGAGGGAAGCTTCAGAATGGCAAAGATGTTTTCATTACAAATTATGTGAGCTGACTGCAATTCCTCATTAAGGAGCTTACAATCTAAGATCCCTAACATACATATACTAGGGACAATTTAGACAGGAGCTAATTAACCTACTAGCATGTCTTTGGAGTATGAGAGGAAACCAGAGTACCCAGGGGAAGCCAACACAGGCACAAGGATGTAGTCAGGTGCTAGCTAAATTGCCTGCAGTTAACTAAAGGGATATTATTCCCTCCAGCACCCAGCTTGGATACTAGAGTGTCATATCCTAAATGCAGAGCGGAACTTGATAGAAGAGCAAATGATTATGTAGTCCAGGGTGCCAAGCTGACACAGGGAGCAGATCGTAGCGAACTACAAGTTCCAGCTTGCTGGATGTAGAGAACAGAATGCTGGGAGAGGAGATAAATAGGCTGGATTGGGGATGAGAAGGTCTCTTGGGACTGCAGCTTTCAGCTGCGAGCAGGGACCCAGACGCTTGGAGGGCTGCGGGAGGCAGCGCAGCGTAGCCAGTGTGATGGACACGTCGCCTAGGTGAGCGGAACACCATTTCCAGCTTCCTGACGGCTGAGAGATCCTCAATGGGGTCACCTTGATCGCTCTACACTCAGACCCTGCTGGACTCCTGCGGCGCAAGGTGTGCAGCCTGACACCTTTTTCTCTGATGACATATCGCTGCAGGGACCTGTCCTGAGACCCTCTATTCCTGAGAGCTTGTTATCGTTTGAAATGGTGAGCGGACAAAAGGCCTATCTTCTATACACCCTAAAAGAGCAGACACCTGATTTCACCTCTTTTGCACCAAAGTTCACAAGGAGAAACTTTTCACATGCTATTCACACTATTGGATACTTGTACACAGAGATTCTCACTGGGCTCTTGTTAAGCTAGCTGACGATACCGGGTCTTTACATCATCAGGGTTTCTTCACCATCCTTTTCTTCTCCCCCCACCACAAAGGACTTTGTGCATAATATTCACACAGTTAAAGGGGAACTCTTCTCTCTTGGGAAGTTGAAGGTTACAGTTCTGATGTTATACTGTTGACACTTATTTACAAAGGTTCTGGGCTTGTGACACCAGGAGTTGGAGGGTGCTATCTGACAGAGAGAGAGGTCATTAGTCTCCCTTTTATGCCTGGACTCATAGATTCTTAAAGGGTAACTCCACTTTTGTGGGGGGGAAAAATAGCAAATAAAGAAAAAAATAATATAGCACATATAATTATGACACTAATCATATTGTAATTGAATGTTATTAAACATTACCTTTCCTTTTCAATCTGCAGCCGCTGTAATTTTCTGAGAATACATTGCAATATGGCTACCTGGAGTTGTTTTGTACACAGAGTGTGTACTGACCACTCCCCAGAAACATAATTTCCTGCTTGTCTGATTGGCTCACCAATTTTCCCAGAAGTCTGCCTAAGATACAAGTCAGAGTTCAGGCATCCCCTGCAGCAAAAATGTAATTTTTGGAGAGATACTTTCAATGGGAACAGATCTAAAGGGATGCAGGCCCAGCAGATTTCCTCATTAGTGCCCTGCAGCTGCACACCTGACAGTTAATTATGAAACCACTCCCATTAGACCCACTCAATACAGAGGCACAGACAAACACACATGGATTTCTTCAGAATAACAAAAGTTAGGAATCTGCAACAAAGGTTATTATAATCCTTGCAATGTACATAGATCACCCAGGGGGGGATGTTTTTCCTCAACAAAAGTGGAGTTATGCTTTAAGGATTTGTAAACGTTCACTTTAAAAAAAAAAAAAAAACATGTTATACTTACCTCCTTTGTGCAGTTGGTTTTGCGCAGAGTGGCCCGACCCTCCTCTTCTGAGGTCCCTCAGTGGCGCTCCTGGCTCCTCCCCTTCTCGAGTGCCCGTCGGAGAAGCGCTCTTGCTTTTGGCATTAGTGCAGGTGCGCTCCCGTGTCCTACTGCTGCATTCATTGACACAGACAGCAGGACTCGGCTCCGCCCCCGGCTCCTGCGTCATTGGATTCGATTGACAGCAGCGGGAGCCAATGGCAATCCAAAGCACTCTTATATCAAGGCAAATTTCCTCATAAGAAATAATGGAAACCCAGCTGATTCGTTCCACAACCATTTATTCATAAGTCCTTCAGTTTATAGTCCATATAAAAAGATTATAGTAATGTGAAGGTTGTGTAACCATAAAATGTCCATCCACAAATGGCAGCCTCCACAAGGGGCATAAAAGCAAAATCCAGCAGGAGCTACAGAGTAAAAAAAAGAAGAGAGGTGCCTCTAAGTAGTAACTGTGACTTTCAACGGCCAGCCGGCCAGCTGTTTGGTGGACATTGGATCAGAAGTCACTACCATGGCATCTCACTTCTACCAGCACCATTTTGGCAACGCCCCAACTCAAGATCCTTCCTGGCTAAATCTGAAAGCTGCGAATAACTTGCCTATTTTGGTAGTAGGGGTCACCTGGATGTCCATAAAAGTCTATGGGCAGACCCTCACCCAGGTCAGGATGGTGGTGACCTGTGTCGCTTCCTTCTCAGATATTACAGTGGTGTTGGGCATGAATGCCCTGAAGGAACTAGACTTAAACTGCCTTCTTCAGGAAGCTTCTACAAAGGGGTCTAAACTGCCAGAAACGCAGCTACAGAATCTGATTAATGCTTGTCGGACTGTTTAGACATCATGTCACAAATATATAGAGAAAGTTTGGGTCATCTGCCTTACCCGCATGCCAGCGGGTTACTATACAATCCCATCAAGAGCTGGTGTGCCCCCTTCCTGTGGTGTCTAGAAGGCACGTAGAAGGAGCCACTGTGATGGTAGAACCACAATGCAATCTAGAAATAAAAGGTGAATGGTTAATAGCCAGGACTTTGTCTGTTGTCCAGCAAGGACAAGTATTGGTGCAACTTGTTAACATGTGGTCTGCCCCTCTCCACGTACCCACTGACTCGGCTATTGCAGATGTGTATACAGGACCTAGAAACTGAATCACTGATCCTTGCCCTGTGGAAGGTACATGTGCTTCTTTGCAATCTGCTCTGCCTGATGCGGAGGACTCCTATATTTTGAAGTTATTAGCAGAACTCGCACTTCCAGTTCAAAAGATAACTCCTGATCAATTAACCAAAATACAGCAGTTGGTTCACAAACATCTGATTGCATTCTCACAGGGCCCCCGAGGACTATGGCTGTACTACTGCTTTGGATGATCCAATCCACACTGGGGACACTACTCCCATCCATGAAAGGTATCGTAATATACCCCCTGCCCTTTGTCATGAAGTTAAAGACTTACTACGAGGAACGCTATAAGGGGGGGTGATACGATAGAGTTGCAGTCCTTGGGCTGCTCCCATAGTTCTTGTCCGAAAGAAAGATGGAAATGTATGTTTTTGTGTGGATCATCGCAGACTGAACTCATATACTCATCAAGATGCTTACCCACTGCCACGGGGTGAAGAATCCCTAAGGGGGACAGGGTCTGACTTGCATCACTGGTTATTTAGAACAATTTATACGTAAGTATTCCAGGAAGATACACATCTTGTTTCCCCTTGCCCCTACCTTCTTTTATTCTATCTGGGCAAAAAAACATTAGATCCTATTTGGTACCTTTTTTCAATCTATTCAGATATGCTATGCGTTTTCTCCTGATCAGTGGCAAATGGCCACGAAATGCGTCAAGCCTATCAATGTCAACATGTTCCCAACACATAGCTTGACCTCAACTGTGATTAATTTTTATCCTATAATCCATTTGTATCCATTACTCAATAAGTATTTGGCTTTTTATACTAGTTACATCCATGGGATACTATGCGATTTCAGATGTGTGTGTGTGTATATATATATATATATATATATATATATATATATATATATATATATATATATATATATATATATATATATATATATCTATCTATCTGAATACTCAAAAAAACTCATGTTCTACCATGTATCACATGTTTATGAGGTATGCTTTGTTTATGCTTTGTTTATATGCCAATTAAACAATTTTACAATTTCTCCTACCACATGTCTTGTGCCTCACTCAAAGTCTCAAAAGCACCTTCCTTATTTCGGCCTGACTAATGCCCCCAGCACTTTAGAAAGGCTAATGGAACGTTGCTTGGGAGACTTGAACTTCTTTTCCAAAATGTTTGAGGACCATTTGGATCAAGTTCTCTCTCGGGTAGCTCAATATGGACTTAAGCTCAAAACAGAAAAATTTCATTTTATGAGGACCAAAATCTTGGGGCTATTACCGCAGATTCATTCTGAACCTTGCTAGTGATGCGGCCCCACTGACCCAGTTGCTGTGTGGTCAACCTGCCCATAAAAAGGGAAAATCTTCCCCAAGTATTAATGAGAGTTGGGGGGCAGCACAGAGTGAAGCGTTTGAGACCCTCAAGGCAAAGTTGATTTCTGTGCCCATACTGGCTTACGCTGACTACCGTAAACCCTTCCGGGTGTACACCGATGGCAGTCTCCAAGGCTTGGGGGCTGTGCTTGCTCAGGAGCAAGATGGGACTGAATGAGTGCTGGCATACGCTAGTCGCAGCTTGCGACCTACAGAACGTAATCCAGCCAACTACAGCTCTTTTAAACTTGAGCTGTTAGCGGTAGTCTGGGCTATCACCGAAAAGTTTGATGAGTATTTGGTCCACTTGGTGGACAAGTGGACATCTATACTGACAACAACCCTCTTGCCTACCTAGATGTTGCTAAACTTGAGGCTTTGGAGTAACGCTGGGTGGCCCGGTTTGCCCAGTTCAACTATACTATTCACTACATGCCAGGGCGCTCCAATGGCAATGCAGACGTCCTGACGCCACCCACGGGTATCTACGCCACTTCCCGCCCCCCCCCCTGCTGTCTTCTGGGAGACACACGGGTCCCAGGAGACAGCAGGGACCAGTAGGAATGCGCAGCGCGAGTCGCGCATGCGCAGTAGGGAACTAGGAAGTGAAGTCCATCACTTCCTGATTCCCTTACTGAAGATGGTGGCGGCAGCTCCCGAGAGCCGAGGGACAGATCGGCTTCGGGTGCCGACATCGCAGGCGCCCTGGACAGGTAAGTGTCCATATTTTAAAAGTCAGCAGCTGCAGTATTTGTAGCTGCTGATTTTTAAAAGAAAAAAATTAGCGGAACTCCGCTTTAAGCAGTGGAATAAGTTGGAAAGATATAATGGACTCTTGTACCAAAAGACACGCATACCAGGAGAACCACGGATTATCCATCAACTGATCATCCCTCAGTCAGTGGCCTTAGAGGTCTGTCAGGTCTTTCATGGTACTGGAGGACACTTTTGTGCGGAACGGACAGATGCTTTTGTTCGTAAGTATGTTTTTTGTTCTGGACTGACTAAGTCGGTGCTGAAGGTGTGGAGTGTCAGAGTTGTGCCACTCACAAGGGAAAAGCAGAGTACCACCACCCTGTGGTGGTAAGCACAGGATATCCCTTTGAATTACTGACCATAGACTTTCTGACAGTGGCTGAAACATCTGGGTTTCACTATGCCTTGGTGTTCGTGGACAACTTTTCTAAGTTTGCCATTGTCGTGCCAACCAAGGATCAGACTGCCATTACCACAGCTAAACTGTTCTGGAAACGTGGTGCAACCCTATGGATGCCCCAAAAAGATTTTTATCTGACCAAGGCCCAAACTTTGAGTCTTATGCCGCGTACACACGAGCGGACTTTACGGCGGACTTTGCCCGGCGGACTGGATTTCGTCGGACAATTCGATGTGTGTGGGCTCCAGTGGACTTTGTTTTCTCAAAAGTTGGACGGAATTAGATTTGAAACTTGTTTAAAATTTATCCTTTGAAATCGAGTCCGGTCGAAAAGTCCGCCGTCTGTATGCTAGTTCGACGGACTAAAAAGCCACGCTAGGGCAGCTATTGGCTACTGGCTATGAACTTCCTTGTTTTAGTCCGGTCGTACGTCATCACGTACGAATTCGACGGACTTTGGTGGATTGTGTGTAGGCAAGTCCGTTCATTCAGAAAGTCCTTCGGAAAGTACATCGAAAAATCCGCCGGGCAAAGTCCGCCGTAAAGTCCGCTCGTGTGTACGCGGCATTAGGTGTTTTTTGAACTGTGTCGCTTTAGTGGCATTTGAAAATCTCATACCACCCCCCCTATCATCCCCAAGGGAATGGTGTCTGTGAGCTCTTTATTAGCATGCTGTTGGGGTTGATTTGCACCTTGGAGCAAGGAGAAAGATAGCCACAGTATATTGGTGATGTTGTCTGTGCCTATAATCAGACGACAACTGGTTATACTTCCCATTTTTTGATGTTTGGCTGTTGCGGCCATTTACCTGTGGACTTAATATTGGAAACTCCAGTGCCCATTACATCAAGGACCCCTGATGAGTGGGTCCAAGACCATTGGCATTGCTAGCACGAGCTAAACAAATGGTGCTGGGGAGGCATCGGGATCTGGCTGACGAAAGTACTGTCAACTTGCTGCCACAAATACTAGGAGACAGGGTTTTGGTGTGCAACCCCAGACACATTAGAGGCAACAAGCTGGAGCCCAAGTGGGAGCCCTGCCCATATTGGGTTGAGAAGATACCTTTTCCTGGACAGCCTGTGTATGATGTTGTTTCAGAGAAGCCAAATGGGCCTTGCAAGAGGCTGCACCGTAACCTACTTCGCCCATGTGTGTTCACTGCTGATTCACTGTCGGCTGAACCTGTTCCTGATTTTCCTCCATCTGCCAGATGGGAAAGCAGCCTAGAGATCCTCAATAGTGATTCAGCAGTGGTACTTACCCCCTCTGCCACCAGTAGAGGAGTTATCCTCAGCTGAAAGAGCTACAGATAATCAGGCTTCTTCCACTCCTGTTGAAGCTGAGCCTCTTGTGGATGAAGTTTCGCCTGTTGATCCCGATGCAGAGGAGGAACATTGCTCTTTGTCCCCAGAGGGAGATGAACAGTTGCAAGTTCTGGACCCTTGCTTACCCAGGTGCACTATCAGGGGACTGAAACCTGTCAAGTATTCTGATTAATGACTTGAACTGTTATGACTGTTTTTCTGCTTGTTATGCTTTTGCTCTGTTTAATTGCTTTTACCTAGGTGAATGCCGAAGACTGCATTCTTTAAGTGGGGGGAAAATGTAGGTAGCCTTATCACATACAGTTAACTATGACAGGACAGTCTTACTGGCTGAGAGGAGAAGTGGGACTACAATTGTATTATACTTACTTTCCCATGCAGAAATGTCATGTTATGTTCAGAATGTGTTTGTGTTTTCCTGCTGTTTAGTGAAATTCTGTTGAGGCTGTAACTGTTCTCTGAACTTGTCTCCAGCAGCCATCTTGGAGAAGCCTCATGCTCTAATTGGTACCAAGTTCTCTTGAGATTTTATCCACCATTTTCTGTTAGCTTTGATATAAAAGAGAGCCCAACCACCATTTTGAGAGACATGTGTGAAATTAGTGAGGAAAACATACACTGCTTGTGAGGGAAAGCTAGACTTTACTCGGGGAGAGTGTTCCAGCCTGCAGGGACAGAACAGGGATCCTCAGGAGTCCTGCCTATCATCACTGCTGCTGTGCTTGTGATTGAAGATCATCGGAGACAGTGTATCTTCCTGTTAAATCATCTCTGCTGCATCGGTGGAACCTGCTTATGGACACCAGCCTATGGCATATAGTCAATATGTGCCTTGTATACCACTGCTGGGCCTGAAGAGAGGAATAATAACTACAGTGCCAGTTTACTGAGCTGCATTCTGTATCTTTGGTGAATGGACTGTGAATCTGTGCCTTATATGCTAACAAGAGAACTGTTTACTCCACTTTTGTAAATATCATTTTCCACTGCTGCTTATCTGGCAATTAAAGTTACTTCATTCACAATACCACGTAGTGAGTTTCCCTCTATAATACAGCCACGCTAATTCCCCTACTTACAAACCAAGTGTAGCACCCTATAGTTAGGTAGGTGCTAGAGTGAGGGTTTTTTGGAGAGTAGGAAAATGTAGGCATGCCTGGCTGATGGCTAGGCCTGTTTGTTTTCATTCTGGGCTGGGAGTGGCTCAGGGTAGCAGCTGGTGACTCACTGGCAGCATCTGGGACGGGACAGGCACTTCCCATTGATTGGTGTTTTGCAAGCCCCACTCTGCCTTATGTAAGTACCTATGTTTTAATAAACTTTGGCTTTGTTTGAAAAACTACTACACTATGTGGCATCCCCTTCTTTCTATTTACGGCCCCTGCACCCTATGAGGGACATAGATGCTGGGAGAATGAGTCTCGGGTCCAGAAGTATTATCAAAAGGAGCCAGTATCAGCTTTGCTGCTAACGCTGTTACCTCAGTAACATGAGGTAAGGGGCCATTACCTACTAGTGTAGGATCTCTGTCACAAAGGAGATTCTTCCCTGGTTTACACACATCACGGTGTCCTTCTACCTCATAAAACACTGTGTGGAGGAATTGTTTTCTATATGTACACTCACTGGATGTGACACTAGCACAATATGGACTGAACTCTTTGTCACCTGTTTTATTGCACTAGGCACTGTATGTACTGACCTGGTGTCTGAGAATTGGGAAATATATACAGTATAGAGATCTATCACCGTGCTGTGGTTGTACACTGGACATTTTGCTGTAGCACGCTCCTGTGCATGCATGACACGCACAATACCGTACAATTTTGCACTGCAACTTTTTACTTACTATGCACCACTATTAGCAATGTATTAGTATTGGATTATATTAGCGTATAACTCTATAATTATATTAGTACACCTTTATATGTGAATTACACGCATATTACTGCCATTTCTTGCACTGAACTGTTCTGCACTCTGTCACTTTTGAATCTAATATGCACTATTACTATAGCATGTAATTTTATAAATATTGCAGTACGCCTTATATGTGAATTAGACGCATATTATTGTTATTTCTTGCACCTTACTGGTCTGCACTTTGCCACTTTTTGAATTCTATATGCACTATTATTTTTTAATATATTATCTATATTCATAATAGTTATTTATTGTGTTGCACTTTGCACTTTTATTTGTGTCCAGCAGTTTGATAATTTAAAAATTATTTTTTGATTGTAACATAATCAGCTTTTTACTAGTGACATCTGCACTTTCAATCTACTGCTATCCTCAGTTTACCTGTTATTTCACTCTAGGATTAGCGCAGCACCATACTATATACTGATTTGATTGTTTTTGTAGGGTCTACTGGGACCCTATTCGGTGCAAGCGGCTTTTCCATCCTTTTTATATACCTACACACGATAGCGAGGGAATAACCATTTTTTAGTTCACTGGCAGCATCACTGGGACCTCCCTCTTCTTTCTAGAGTCTTCTAGAAAGATCTGAAAAGAAAGGAGGAGAGGAGAGGTGGAGCTGTCTGGGGTGTCTTGGGGAGCCTTGAGCAATCCCCAATCTGGATTGGCAGGGGACAGGCCTCCTCAAATACCCAGGGTCAGCCCAGCTGGGGAGGAGTTATCAGGTGGAAGAGCTAAAGTAAGGGAGTGTGGAGGCTGTTGACGCCCACGAGGAGCTCCCCAGTCGGGGGGTGACCCTGGGCCGGGGCTCGGGTGGATCCAAGAGGAGTGACGAGATCCTGGAAGGAGAGGCACATGAGAGAGCAAGGAGAGGACAGCAGGAGAGAACACATTTAAGAGTCTCCAGGGAGGACAACTGGTCGCAGCCAGGAGGGCTGGTGAGTGAGCACAGTCGGGGGGACTGGGGAGGCACACCTGAGAGAACTGGGAGCATGCACTTTGAGAGATGGGTGCAGAACCAGAAGAGAGGACCGTGGGAAGGGCAGTGGAAAGAGGTCTTTGCAGCCAGGCTGTTTGGTAGGGCCTGAAGAGAGCTATATAGGAGTGGTAGCTGAATAGAGGACAGCTAACACCTGAACTAGTCTACACCACAGGGGCCCGAGGTCCCTGCCCGCAAAAAAGGCAGTTTACTGAGGTCTGTTTACTGAGGTCTGACTGAGGTTGTGTCAGGGCTAACCATACGGTGCTAGCTAGTCTGGAGGAGTACCAGTCTGCAGCAAGTGAAATGCTGGTGGAGTAACAGTCTGCAGCAAGGGAAGTGCTAGAGGAGTAATGTTATGAACAAGTGAAGTGCTGCAAAAGTGAAGTATAAGAGGCCTTGGAGTGTATATACTGTATATAGAAGTCCCAAGCAAGTTTGAACTGAATATTCCTGGGCATCCCATAATTCCCAATTTCCCATCCAAGTTTAATCCCCTCAAATAAAAAAAAACAAAAAACAAAGCTGATGGACTCTTCTATGTCTCTGAATGAATGTAAGATGGATGTCTGGCTGGGCAGGGTGACAGATGAACCACTACATTCAGGAACCCCTACGGGGGCATGGCTACACAAGTTACTCTCAATCCAAGGTTTTACTGTACTTACTTTCAACAATATACTATATGCATGTAGTGGTACCCCTGTAGGGGCTGCTGGATATTGCGGTCCACCTGTCACCCTGCCCCAGCCCGGCATTCACTTCCCAGTCACTCTTGAGACAATGAACAGTCTGTATGTATGTTTTGTATTTTTATTTCGGGATTTTAAACTTGGATGGGGTAAGAAAAATTATGGGATGCCCAGAATCAGTAATGGATTCAGTAAGATGATCGTTTGGAACCTCTAGACTTCTAGAGTTCCAGTCTCCTGCAGCACAACGCTTATTTGTATACTGTTCCTCTCTCACCTGTACAATACTTGATTCCTGGTACAGCTAGCACATGGTTAGGCCTGACTCTGGTTCCAGCTAGGCCTTAGCAACTGCCATTTGCAGGCAGGGATTGCCGGCCCCTTTGGTGTAGCAACAAAAATAGGATAGTCTTTAGTGCTAGCTGAACTACTGGACTACTGCTCCCAGTCAGCCCCCTTCAGGCCCTGCCAACCCTCCTGGCTGCAGCTGCCCAAATTTACTGCCCATGACATCACAGTCTCCCCTGTAGGCTCTACATCCATCTCAGACTACACTCTCCCAGTCCGCTCCGGCATGCCTCCCCAGCTCTCCCAACTGTGCCTGTCACTCACCAGCCCTCCTGGGTGCTCTCCGGTGAATCCCTCCTGGAGACTTGCCTGGAAACACTAGCTCCCACTGTCTTTTTTCGGTTCCTCTTTGTGCCTCCTGTCCAGATCCTCCTTTGTTACTCAGGTAGGCTTCGTCTTGCACCCGAAACCCTAAGGCCCAAGGTCACCCCTCCCAGACTGGGGAGTGCCTCAAAGGCCCCGACAACCTAGTGCTCCATCTTCAGCTTCTTCCACCCGACAACCCCTCCCCAGCTGGGCTGACCCAGGGTATATCAAGGAGGCCTGCCCCCTGCCATTCTTAGTTGAGATTGGGCAGAGCTCCCTGAGACACCTTCAGACAGCTCCACCTCTCTTCCCCTCCTCCCTTCTAGAATCCTCTAGAAGCCAGAGGGAGGTAACCGAAAGATGATGCTATCTGTGAGTCACCAGCCTACACTGAGCCACTCCCAGCCCACATAGCTCAAAACAAACAGGCCTAGCGTATAGCTAGGCCTGAATAAATTTACCTGCACTACAAAAATCCTACTTCTAGCACCTAAAGTAGAGGGTGCTACATGAAAAATAATGTGCAGTTAATGTCTGTATTTTGGTCCTGGCCCTTATTAAATGTTGGTAAAAATGACATTTTCATAGATACATGTGATTCGTATGTAACCTGACAGTAAGTAGTGATTTAGGGTACAGACTGTAATCTGTAGGAAAGTGTATGTCACAGGAATGTGCTGGCCCATGTAGAGGACTGCATATTTCTAGTGCAATGCCTTATGTACTTCATGGGTTATGCATTAGTAATAGCAGTGTTTTGGTTTGAGAAAAGCAGAACCAATCAAGTCAGGTGAATAGATGATATATTGTTTCGGTTTTATGGACATTTTGACATATTCTGTTGGAATAACACAGCTGAGGAATCCGATTCCTGGAAATTCCTTTATACCAAACATTCTGCTGGGATTGTTCAAACAGTGAAGAGCGCACCGTTACTATAGCAAAATGTCTCTACAGTCAGCTCATTGTTTCCTCTCTTTTGGGAAATGTAAATGACATAGATATTGCCTGTAAATATTCCTCTGTGTAATTTTAAAGGGAAATTATAGTGAATTCTGTACACATTTGGAATAAATTTTTTTTTCAATTTTGTATTTTACAATAATATTGTTGAATCATACCTCCCAACATTTTGATATGGGAAGGAGGAACACCTACTAGCAAATGTATGTAGACATAGGACAAGCCCCCAGCCACACCCCCTTTAAAGCAGAATTAACCAAAAAAAAGTTAATTAAAACCACAAGGGACTTTTTTTTACCACTACTATTTTTTATTGACTTTTAAAAGTTTATTGTCATGCTGGAATACCCATCCACGACACATTTTCAATGCCCTGGCTGAGGGAAGGAGGTTCTCACCCAAGATTTGACGGTACATTGCCAAGTGGCGGTGCGTCCATAAGGGCGCACAGGCGCCCGTCCCCTCTCTCCAGCCAACCCCTCTATGACTAATGGATAGATTCATGCATAGCATGAATCTATCCATGGCCGCCGCTGCCACCCCCTATTCTGGCGCCCAGGCACTTTTTGCCCTGAATTACAGTGGCAGGTGGTGTTTTTGAACCACCTGATTAGAGCCATAGGCTCTAATAGGCTTTAAAATAGATGAACTGCAGTCCACTTAGGTTTGTTAGAAAAGCGAATGAATATTCGCTTTTCTAACACTGAACCGCCTCTCCGCCAATCCGGTGCTCGGGTCTGTTACCCGTCACCTGATTGGCTGAAATGACAGGCGCTGTGATTGGACGCCTATCAGGAGGAGAGGACAGGAGAAGATAAAGGGAGGAGATGCATGGAGGACACCACTCGCCGCCATCACCCACTGCCCCACTGAGACAGGGTAAGTGCCGGGCAGCGAGCGGGTGGGTCACAGTGGCGGAATTTGATGGCACAGCAGCAGCATTTGATGGCACAGTGGTAGCATTCGATGGGCACAGTGGCAGCATTTGATGGCACAGTGGCAGCATTTGATGGGCACAGTGGCAGCATTTGGTGGCACAGTGGCAGCGTATGATGGGCACAGTGGCTGCGTTTGATAGGCACAGTGGCAGCATTTGATGGCACAGTGGCAGCATTCGATGGACACAGTAGCAGAGTTTGATGGGCAGAGTGGCTATGTTTGATGGACACAGTGGCTGCATTTGATGGGCACAGTAGCAGCATTTGATGGGGACAGTGGCAGCATTTGATGGCACAGTGGCAGCATTTGGTGGCACAGTGGCAGCGTATCATGGGCACAGTGGCTGTGTTTGATGGGCACAGTGGCAGCATTTGATGGCACAGTGGCAGCATTCGATGGACACAGTGGCAGCATTTGATGGGCAGAGTGGCTACTTTTGATGGGCACAGTGGCTGCATTTGATGGGCACAGTAGGAACATTTGATGAGCACAGAGGCAGCATTTGATGGGCACAGAGGCAGCATTTGATGGCACAGTGGCAGGGTTTGATTGGCACAGTGGCTGTGTTTGATGGCACAGTAGCTGCAATTGATGGGCACAATGGCTGCATTTGATGGGCACAGTGAGGCTGCAATTGATGTTTTTTTTCACAATTTTTCAGTTTGTTTATGCCCCCCCCCCCCCCCAAATAAATTTTGTACACCAGCCGCCACTGCATGGCCCTGCCCATCATCCCCTTCATGCGGCAAGGTTGTTCTGTCCCCTTAGCAGAAAAACACCTCCAAAGCATAATGTTTCCACCTCCATGTTTGTCGGTGGGGATGGTGTTCTTGGTGTCATAGGCAGCATTCCTCCTCCTCCTCCAAACACGGTGAGTTGAGTTAATGCCAAACAGCTTGATTTTGGCCTCATCTGACCACAACACTTTCACCCAGTTCTCCTCAGAATCATTCAGATGTTCATTAGCAAACTTCAGACGGACCTGTACTTGTGCTTTCTTGAGCAGGGGGACCTTGCGGGCGCTGCAGGATTTCAGTCCTTTATGGTGTAGTGTGTTGCCTATTGTTTTCTTGGTGACTCTGGTCCCAGCTGCCTTAAGATCATTGACAATATTCTCCCGTGTAGTTCTGGGCTGATTCCTCACCGTTTTAATGATCATTGAAACTCCACGAGGTGAGATCTTGCATGGCCCCAGACTGAGGGAGATTGACAGTTATTTTGTGTACCTTCCATTTGCGAATAATCGCACCAACTGTTGTCGCCCTCTCACCAAGCTGCTTGGCGATGGTCTTGTAGCCCATTCTGGCCTTGTGTATGTCTACAATCTTGTCCCTGACATCCTTGGACAGCCATGGTGGTCTTGGCCATGGTGGAAGGATTGGAATCTGATTGATTGCTTGCTTCTGTGGACAGGTGTCTTTTATACAGGTAATACGCTGAGATTAGGAGCACTCCCTTTAAGAGAGTGTTCCTAATCTCAGCTTGTTACCTGTATAGAAGACGGGGTGAAGAAAGGAAGCGCCACCTGAGTGCAGTATTAGTGGGTATGTTTAATGACACATAATAAAGTAACAGTTATTAACGTGTTACTTTATTATGTGTCATTAAACATACCCACTAATACTGCACTCAGGTGGCGCTTCCTTTCTTCACCCCCTCTTGCCTACCAAAGAGCCAGCTCTCTGAGGACAGCAGCCGCCTCCTAGATCTACCACTCCACCAATCTACTTTACATACTCTGAACTGTCAGATCCTAATTAACCTCTGGATTGCCAATACCATAGCCATGGACTATACGCCTGGCTAACCTGATATACTCTGATTATGGTATGCTTTTTTCTGTATATGCGCTTATAGTTATTATTACTTTTATCTACCTGTATAGAAGACACCTGGGAGCCAGAAATCTTGCAAATTGATAGGGGATTAAATACTTATTTCACTCATTAGAATGCATATCAGTTTATAACTTTTTTAAATGCGTTTTTCTGGATATTTTTGTTGGTATTCTGTCTCTCACTGTTAAATAAACCTACCATTAAAATTATAGACTGATCATTACTTTGTCAGTGGGCAAACGTACAAAATCAGCAGGGGATCAAATACTTTTTTCCCTCACTGTAGCACTGTCATTCGGAGGGTTCATGCCCCATTTTCGAAACAAAATTGAGTCAGGCTAAGTTCTACTCAGCCATTCACAGGAAGCCTTGTATGTTCTCAATAAATACAAGGCTTCCTCTGATTGGCTGCGTTAGAGATAGGTACATCTTCCTCCCAATCAGAGGAAGGCTTGTATTCATTGATAAAAATACAAGGCTTCCTGAAAATGGCTGAGCAATGTTCAGACCAACTCACTTGGTTCCAGCAGCAGGGAAGTGTCTGTACTGCTGCCAAAACACAGCTCTGTATACTGTATGTAGCTGATGATATATACAGTTTATACATCACTCATAGCAGCCACATTTCTTAGTAATGGAAATAGTTTGTTTGGCCAGCTTGGCCTAAAGAAAGAATTTACAGCAGGGGTTCCCAACTATGGCCAGTGGGCCAAATCTGACCCTCTGCAAGATTTTATCTGGCCCTGTGATGTAAGAGGGGACTTAGATGGGGAACCTGATGTAAAAGAGGACTTTTATGGAGCAGCTATAATGTAAAAGGGAACTTTCATGTAGGAGCAACTCAGGGTGACTCCAATATAAAGGGGAATTGGATTCAAAGTAATGTAAAACCTGGAGTTAGGCTGTAAGCCCGCCTGTCTTTATTGTACAGAGTATTGCAATTAGGTGCTAGAAGCTTATTGGATGCAGAGAATACTTTACTTAATGGAGGAATATCAGAACTTGTCTTTACATCATGTCTTTATCATGGAGAGAGAAAACAGGAAGCTAAAATCAAACAAGTGCACACTTAGATACAGAGGGTACTTCCTCTCATATCATAGAATACATGAACTATACACTATAATACTACAGTGCCACCTACTGGTATAGATAGGTATAATGCATATATATAGTTCACAATATAGAAAGCTACTTGCTGTTGCTTTTTCCAACACCCCTTCTCAACAGCATGTGCTTTGTCAAATTATATTCAGCTTCTTCTGGAAATAACTATGACGTTCCTACAACAAAGGCTTGGTGAGTGCAAACATCTCCTCCGATGGGCAGTATTGACTGTCAATAAGACCCCTTTCACACTGGGGTGCTTTGCAGGCGGTACAGTGCTAAAAATAGTGCCTGAAAAGCTCCCTGAAACAGCCGTTGCTGTCTCTCCAGTGTGAAAGCCCTGATGGCTTTCAAACTGGAGTGGTGCGCTGGAAAGACGATAAAAAAAGTCCTGCTAGCAGCATCTTTGGAGCGGTGTGTATACCGTTCCTCCACCGCTCCTGCCCATTGAAATCAATGGGGCAGCGCTTTACGGGTGGTTTTAACCCTTTTTCGGCTGCTAGCGGATAAAAGCGCCCCGCTAGCGGCCGAATACCTCCACAAATAAAACGGTAAAGCGCCGCTAGAAATAACGGCGCTTTACCGCCGACGCTGCCCCCACCCCAGTGTGAAAGGGGCCTAACACTTTGCTCTTGATTAGTTCTCAGCAGGTGATACTTGACCTCAATGAGATTGAGGTCAAGTATCTCTTTCTGATTCCGGAAGCTTTATAGAACCCTGGTTGTCTTCAAAAATGGGACTTGGTTTTGACATGTTTATCCCAATGTCCACAAAAAGTTGACAAATCCATATCGCTTCTTGACATGCGTGTGCTGCTGCAATGTACTCTTCTTCAGTTAAAGATAGAGCGACAGTTGTTTGCTTTTGACTAGACCAACTTATGGTTCCTTCCCCATACTGGAAAATGAATCCACTTGGGGATTTGCAGTCTGTGCAGTCCCCGGCCCAATCAGCATCGACATATCTGGATGTTGCTGGTAACCGAAACTTTATCTGAAGTGTTTCTTTGAGGTACTGTATCCCTCTTTTTATTGCATTCCAGTCACGCTGACAGGGAGCTGAGACTTTCCTGCATAGTATGCCCACCGATTGCCGATTACCGATTGCTCTGCGATACGTGTCATTGTTGGGTAGCAAGTTTTCTGCTTCATTGCTCTTTAGATAGCCAGGTTGCTTAGGAGTTTTCACTTCCTTTGCATCTTGCATATGGAATTTTTCCAAGATTTCAGAAATTTTCTGGGATTGGTTGAAAAGATATCTTCCATCTTCTTCTATCTCTATTTGGATTCCCAGATAGTAGCTAATGTTCCCAAGTTTCAAAACTTTCTTTCAGCTTGTGAACTATCTGATTGTAATCCCCTTCTTGTTCAAAACAGGTTACAATGTCATCAACATAGATAAGGATGTATATCCATCTGTCTTCTTGATTCTTGGAGTAGAGACAGGGGTCTGCTTTACTTCTTGAGAATCCCTCTCTAGTAAGTACTTTGTTCATTTTCTCATTCCACATCCTTGCAGATTGCTTCAGACTGTAGATCAGGGCCGTCTTTAGCGCAGGGCAAACGGGGCACTTGCCCCGGGCCCAATCTTTGTTGGGGGGCCCGCGCTAGCCGTGAATTGGGGCCCCGATGACAGCTTTGCAGAGCGCACAGAGGACATGGGAGGATGTATTCCTCGTTAGCCAGCTGAGAGGGGGCGGGGCCGGGAGCTCCACTGACGCTCTGACCCCGCCCACGTACAGCCTGTGTACTCGGAAAAGAGCTTCTGTGTTGAGAGCCAGTGATCGGAGTGCGAGTGTCAGTGGAGCTTCCGGCCCCGCCCCCTCTATACTGGCTGGTGAATACAGAGGTCCGGGGGCGGGGCCGGGAGCTCCAATGACTCTCTCACTACAGGCGCTCTATACCCAGTGCACAGGCTGCACGTGGGCGGGGTCAGAGCGTCAGTGGAGCTCCCGGCCCCGCCCCTCTCAGCTGGCCAGCGCGGAATACATCCTCCTATGTCCTCTGTGCGCTCTGCAAAGCTGTCATCAGGGCGACAATTCATGGGTGATGTGGGCCCAGGGCCCACCCAACAAAGCATCAGTGGAGCTCCCAGCTGCTTTAGTGAGAGCAGAGAGTGGAAGCCCCGCCCACAGTCCTGAATGTATGTAGTGAGTTTGGCTGGCCAGGTATGTCCTTACACCCATAGAATGCCTGACTGTTTAAACCCTGAGCTGTGTTATTTAACTGTAAATCTGTGCATTGCTGAAAGTTCTCTGACCATCCCTTGTATAATGTCCGCAGTCTCTGATTGTCTCCTGCAGTATGTCCGCAGTCTCTGATTGTCTCCTGCAGTATGTCCGCAGTCTCTGATTGTCTCCTGCAGTATGTCCGCAGTCTCTGGTAATCTCCTGCAGTATGTCCGCAGTCTCTGATTGTCTCCTGCAGTATGTCCGCAGTCTCCGATTGTCTCCTGCAGTATGTCCGCAGTCTCTGATTGTCTCCTGCAGTATGCCCGCAGTCTCCGATTGTCTCCTGCAGTATGTCCGCAGTCTCCGATTGTCTCCTGCAGTATGTCCGCAGTCTCTGATTGTCTCCTGCAGTATATCCGCAGTCTCTGGTAATCTCCTGCAGTATGTCCGCAGTCTCTGGTAATCTCCTGCAGTATGTCCACAGTCTCCGATTGTCTCCTGCAGTATGTCCGCAGTCTCCGATTGTCTCCTGCAGTATGTCCGTAGTCTCCGATTGTCTACTGCAGTATGCCCGCAGTCTCTGTTGTCTCCTGCAGTATGTCCGCAGTCTCTGATTGTCTCCTGCAGTATGTCCGCAGTCTCTGATTGTCTCCTGCAGTATGTCCGCAGTCTCTGATTGTCTCCTGCAGTATGTCCGCAGTCTCTGATTGTCTCCTGCAGTATGTCCACAGTCTCTGTTGTCTCCTGCAGTATTTCCACAGTCTCTGATAATCTCCTGCAGTATGTCCGCAGTCTCTGATTGTCTCCTGCAGTATGTCCGCAGTCTCTGTTGTCTCCTGCAGTATTTCCACAGTCTCTGATAATCTCCTGCAGTATGTCCGCAGTCTCTGATTGTCTCCTGCAGTATGTCCGCAATCTCTGATTGTCTCCTGCAGTATGTCCGCAGTCTCTGATTGTCTCCTGCAGTATGTCCGCAGTCTCTGGTAATCTCCTGCAGTATGTCCGCAGTCTCTGATTGTCTCCTGCAGTATGTCCGCAGTCTCTGATTGTCTCCTGCAGTATGTCCACAGTCTCTGTTGTCTCCTGCTGTATGTCCGCAGTCTCTGAACCTCTCCTGTTGTATGTGTATTAATGTGCCCCTTTACTTGCTCAATTATTTGGGATTGCTCCACTGCTCAGTGAGAGGTAATGATGTGCATGAACCTCTAGCAACCAATCAGCAAACAGTAGTGATCTGCTTTAATCTCTACCAACCAATCAGTAAGTGCTAATGATGTGCTGTAACCCCTAGCAACCAATTAGTGAGCGCTAATAATGTACATTAATCTCTAGCAACCAATCGGCAAGCAGAAATTATGTGTTGTAACCTCTAGAAACCAGTCATTGAGCAGTAATGATAGGCTGTAACCTCTGGCAAACAATTGCAATCGCTGCATGATCTGCTGCAGTAAACTGATTTTGAGTCTAGCTGCTATTTTTTGTATGTCTCAGAATGGAGGGGGGGGGGGCCCAAGAAAATGTTTGCCCAGGGCCCAATCAAAATTAAAGACGGCCCTGCTGTAGATGCTGTTCTGAACTTTACACACAAGGCTGTCTCCTTGCTCAAACCCTGGTGGTTGCTCCATCCAGCGATCTCCCTTAATGTCTCCATATAGGAAAGCAGTTTTAACGTCTAGGTGTTTGACTTGCATGCCCTTCCCGGCTGCAACATTAAGAAGCCTTCTGATGGTGGAGTGTTTTATGATGGGAGCAAATGTTTCATAGTAATCTTGACAGAATTTCTGAGAGTAACCCTTGGCAACTAGTCTGGCTTTATATTTGTGGATATTCCCTTCTGCGTCTGACTTTACTTTGAAAGCCCACTTACTTCCTATAGTTTTGTGGTTAGGAGGGAGCTCTGTGAGGGTCCAGGTTTTATTTTCTTGAAGTAACTTTAATTCTTCTTCTGCTGCCTTGCTGCATATATTGATTTCATATTTTGGCAGTTTTTCTATGTCTTCCCATGATGTTGGTTCAAGTATGCTGTGTGTTTTGACAGTGTATGGCAGCTTGTGGGGTGGTATCCCCTTTGTAGTCTGAGTGGACCTTCTGATTTCAGGTAGTTCTGCAGGATCTGGCGGGGAACTTGATTTAGGCAATGTGAGTTCCACTTCTTGCTCTGACTCCTATGCAGGTTTGCTTTGGTTGACCTTTTCTTCTGGTTAGTTTGGCATTTTCACTTCACAGCTTTCATGGACTCACATCAAAATAAACACTACGGCTTATTGTCACTTTGTAAGTCTTTAGGTGTATGATTCTGAAACCCTTAGTTTGCTCACTGTAGCCTACTAGAATGCCCTCTATGGCTCTGTTCTCTAGCTTGGATAGCTTTTCACTTGGAATATAGGCATATGCTTTACATCCAAAACACTCTGATGTGCCCTATGCTAGGCCACATTTTGAAAGGAGTACTTTTAAAGGCTCTTGAGGGTAGTCTGTTCTGTGGGTAGATTGCAGTCATGACTGCTTCTCTCTCCCCATTACTTGTGAGGTAGGTTGGCACCTGAAAACATGCATCTGGCCATTTCTATAAGAGTGCAATTTTACCTTTCTGCTACACCGTTTTGTTCAGGAGTGTATGGTGTGGTTTTCTGGTTTACTATTCATTCTCTTTTTGCTTATGTATTCTCCTCCATTGTCGGTGCGTATTATTCCTGGTTTGTGTTGGAATTTGTTGCTAGACATGGCAAAGAACTCTTGAAGTTTCTCTGATGTTCCATTCAGGGTAACAGTATGGTTAACTTTGATGTCCTCCCTGATGGCACGTAGTTGCTCTATGATTTCTAGCATAGCATTTACAAGGTCACACATTTGCTGTCCTTCTTCTAGTCTTATCTTATATAGCTTTCGTAGCAAAAACAGTTTGCTGTTTAGACTTGAATGCTCATGCAGTCTCTGTAATGAAGTCCACATACCTTTGGCCGTTTTCTCTGTTCTTATGTGGATAAGCTGCTCTTCCACCAGCTTATAATTGCTTTTGCTTGTCTATCTTTCCTATCCTATTCCTCCATCTCTCCATCTGTGGGTCTGTCTGTATTTAGCACTTGCCACAAGTCATCCTTGCTGAGAAACACTTCCAGTTTAAACTTCCATAGCTGGTAATTGGCATTGTTCAGCTTTGCAATTGCAAACTTCACATCTGAAACACTTGCCGCCTTTCAGCTGTTTGCATACAGTACGCACAGACTTCTCTGAACTCACTGAGTATCCTCTCTAGTGCCTGGACTTGTAGAATCCTCTCCAATGCCTGGGTCCCATAACCTATTGTGCAGAGTATTGCAATTAAGTGCTAGAAGCTTATTGGATGCAGAGAATATTTTACTTTATGGAGGAATATCAGAACATGTCTTAACATCATGTCTTTATCATGGAGAGAGAAAACAGGAAGCTAAATACAAACAAGTGCACACTTAGATACAGAGGGTACTTCCTCTCATATCATAGAATACATAAACTATACACTATAATACTACAGCGCCACCTACTGTTATAGATAGGTATAATGCATATATATAGTTCACAATATAGAAAGCTACTTGTTGCTTCTTCCAACAATCTTTTCTACTTTGTACTGTGCCTTTAAGAAAAGCAGTTTGATTTGGTGTTTTTTTCTCAGAGGTTCCAAACTGCCACATCAAAGAAACATCACAATGAAGGGTGGGTCAGTGAACTGTCATCTACATACCGCCTTCATAATTTTAGATGCAATTTAATTAAAGGTAAATTATTAAAATGGCCAACAATCATGTTGAAAAAAGTAGAGTGGACAGGAGTGCACAACGGTGTGTTTAATGAAAGCCAGAGGATAAGTCAGCAGGACAGTAAACTGCATAGATATAAATATTAGTAGATAAAAGGGAGAAAGGTTACAGAGCCTCATAAAAAGGTCAGCCTTAGACCTCACTTAGAGGATTCTGTTCCCTTCTGCTCACTATGACAATTATGGAATACCATATTTCACAAGCAATAAAGACTCAAGCACACAGGCCTGCTGTCGCATATATTTTTTTGTAGATACAGGTTTTTAGCATTATGCTGTAGAGAAAATGTATTTTTCTGATGTATGGAAAGTAAAATGTCCAGAAATCACACTGTAAGTAACCAGCAGGGATCATACTGTATAAACAAAAGCTATAACTTGCATAATAAATTGTTACTACAGCTCTGTATTTCAACCACTTGAGGTCCTAAAAACCCTTATATACTTAAGCCTTCAATTGGAGTGCGTTAATGCATATGCCGTAACGTGCAGCTCATTCATTAATTATGAATGGGCTGTTAACACATCACAATGGATGAAAAAATGCATATGACCCTTTTTAATGCAGTGAACAGTATACGTGTTGTGTTGGACTGCTGTGCATTGGGCTCTAGTGCACAACGCATTGGGGTGCCATTCACAATAAATAGCACTGCAAAGCAATGCACCACACATAGGGCAAGTGCTGTGCCATGCTTTGTGAAAATATGAGTTGCCATATCATACAAATGTGAATGGCCCCTTAATCTTTCCTATACAGGTGCAAACATACTCTTATGCTGGCCCCCTGTGGGGTTTATATCCTTGTCCTTTGTGCAGTAACATCCCATAGACTTGAATGAGAAGTTGCTCCAACAGTATGGGAACAAGGGAAGCACCTCACCAGATTTTTCTAAAATATAAACAATACAGGAGGCTGCCAACATCAGAAGAGGTAAGTAAGCACCTGGGTAGGGGTTCTTAGCCTAAAGCTGAACCAAACCCCCAGAAATACTTACTTCCACCTTCCAGAGATGCAGTGGTCACATCCCTCGCCAAACACTGTCATCTTCTGCCCCCCGTGTTCCTGAGTGCAGGGTTTCCAGCCTCTAGAATGTTGTCATCCTGCGTGTGCATACAGGAGTCAGTCATTCCGGCATTGCTGACATGTGCTGGGAATGCACACTGGGCTGCACATGCTTGGCTCAATGTACATTAAATAGAAGACTGCGAATAGGCAGGCAAGTGTTTGTTATTGCATAGCAAGTCTCTTCTTCAATTAAAAAGTTGCCTGCTCACAGTTATTAACTACTTTAGTTTTTAGCTCCACTTTAACGTAGTTTCAAGGGTTTGGGAAGCAGGGCTGGGATGTTTTAAAGTGGAACTGAAAGCAAACCCTCTTTTTTTCATTTAGATTTTTACCATCTGTGTCCCATTGGGGGGGGGGGATTTCCCTTCATTTCCTGTCCCATAATCACAACAGGAAGTGAGATAAATTCCCTCCAAAAATCCCGGGTTGTCACCAGAATTAGTTTCCCAATTGGAAGATATCCTGTTCTGGTCACCACTTAAGATGTGGGATTCTCTTCATGTTGGGCTTTAACAGCCACCAGGACAATTAACGTTATTATTAGTTATTCTCACTGGTCGCCATGGACAGTGCATTTCTATAGTCAGACAATTATGATACAAGACCTGCTGTGTTTGATACATAATACAAAGAAAGCAAAATAGTGGAGGTGTTACATGTAGGAACCTATCAGGTGTCTGAATTCATATTCTTCCTTGCAATATAAATATGACAGATGGAAACTGGTTGTTGGTATAAACAACACTTCCTGCCCAACCCAGTATCCCTTTAAAACATTTTAAATGCCCTGGGGGGCAGGAAAAAATGGTGATCATGTGACCACTGTGATTGGTTGTCACAGGGGCCACATGATTGGGAACCGGTCCCACTGGCTACCAGTCGTTAGTGGGGACCAAGAGCTGTTTTTGAAAGCCCAATTTCTGTGCTGGGAGTGCGCTCTCAGCACAGAAACATCGGCCATACAAAAATGTGTATGTGCGGTGTCTGGGCATTAAAGCCCTCCATTTTGCTGCCACACATATGTGTCACGTGGGCGGCAACAGGTTAAAAATGATCATCATTTTATCTTTGTAAGGTCATGGCTAGGGTACCCCAGATGTCTTCAATCCTGTACATAGTTGCCACATATACCTCCCCCACTTTACTAAGAACAAATGACAAACAACACCAAGCTTGAGAAAATTTGGCCATGTTGGCCTTTTATTAATAAATAAACAAGTACAACATTCCTTAAAACAGAAACAATATACATAATCCAGCACCCGTAACATAAAAGGTTGCCGGTCTTGGGAGGCACCAAAGAACCAAATTCAAGTTACATATCTGCGTTACAAGTTAACGATCTCCGTGCAACACCAGCTCTGGGACAAACACACTTCTCTGCAGATAACTCACTGTTACCACTTCCCAGTTAATCCACAATTAACTGGGATCCAACAAAGGACGCCATACATTAGATCAGCGGTTCTCAACCTGGGGGTCGCGACCCCCTGGGGGGTCGATTGCCGATTCTCCAGGGGGTCGCGGATGCTGGCCGAGATGCTGCCTGAGATGCTGGCCGAGACGGACCCGAAGTTACTGCCGGAGTCCGTCTCGGCCAGCGAGATGTCACTTCCTGCAGAGGAGAGACTGCACGGAAGTGACGTTCCGTCGCCGCCATCTTGGTACTCTCGTCCACAGTAATGCTTAGACTTAGAAGTCGGCAAGCGGACATCTTGTTACACCCACCGAAGTCCGCTTGCCGTGGATGAGTGTACCAAGAGGGAGGCAACGACACACCTGAAGAAGAACACCTGTGTCACTGTGACATCTGGTAAGTCAGACACACAGGAGAATCTGAGAAGATAACATTTTTTTCATTATGTTACTTAACATTTATATATATATATATATAAACGTATATATATATATATATATATATATATATAAATGTCCCAGTTGGTTCCTCAAAAGTGTTTATTCCGTGCCAGTGCTAGATACATGTTTGGGTGCTATACACTTTGTGTATCTAGCACTGGCACGGAATAACCACTTTTGAGGAACCAACCGGGACGTTTATATATAAATAAGTGGTGGGGGCGCAAACAAACTGAAAAAATCTGAAAATAAAAACCCCCATTAAAACGCCGCAACTGTGCCTTTAAATGCAGCCACTGTGCCCATCAATTGTCACCACTGTGCCATCAAACGCAGCCACTGTGCCCTTTAATTGTTGCCACTGTGCCAAACACAGCCACTGTGCCCATCAATTGTCGCCACTGTGCCAGCAAACGTCGCCACTGTGCAGCCACTGTGCCCATTAATTGTCGCCACTGTGCCATCAAACGCAGCCACTGTGCCCATCAATTGTCGCCACTGTGCCAGCAAACATCGCCACTGTGCAGCCACTGTGCCCATCAATTGTCGCCACTGTGCCCATCAATTGTCGCCACTGTGCCAGCAAACGCCGCCACTGTGCCATCAAATGCAGCCACTGTGCTCATCAATTGTCGCCACTGTGCCAGCAAACGCTGCCACTGTGCCATTAAACGCACTAACTGTGCCCTTTAATTGTTGCCACTGTGCCAAACGCAGCCACTGTGCCCATCAATTGTCGCCACTGTGCCAGCAATTGTCGCCACTGTGCAGCCACTGTGCCCATCAATTGTTGCCACTGTGCCCATCAATTGTCGCCACTGTGCCAGCAAAGGCCGCCACTGTGCCATCAAATGCAGCCACTGTACTCATCAATTGTCGCCACTGTGCCAGCAAACGCTGCCACTGTGCCATTAAACGCACTAACTGTGCCCTTCAATTGTTGCCACTGTGCCAAACGCAGCCACTGTGCCCATCAATTGTCGCCACTGTGCCAGCAAACGCAGCCACTGTGCCCATCAATTGTCGCCACTGTGCCAGCAATTGTCGCCACTGTGCAGCCACTGTGCCCATCAATTGTCGCCACTGTGCCCATCAATTGTCGCCACTCTGCCAGCAAATGCCGCCACTGTGCCATCAAATGCAGCCACTGTGCTCATCAATTGTCGCCACTGTGCCAGCAAACGCTGCCACTGTGCCATTAAACGCACTAACTGTGCCCTTTAATTGTTGCCACTGTGCCAAACGCAGCCACTGTGCCCATCAATTGTCGCCACTGTGCCAGCAAACGTTGCCACTGTGCCCATCAATTGTCGCCACTGTGCCATCAAACACAGCCACTGTGCCGATCAATTGTCACCACTGCCAGCAACACCGCCACTGTGCCATCAAATGCAGCCATTGTGCCCATCAATTGTCACCACTGCCAGCAACACCGCCACTGTGCCATCAAATGCAGCCATTGTGCCCATCAATTGTCGCCACTGTGCCAGCAAACGCCGCCACTGTGCCATCAAATGCAGCCACTGTGCTCGTCAATTGTCGCCACTGTGCCATCAAACGCAGCCACTGTGCCATCAAATGCAGCCACTGTGCCCTTTAATTGTTGCCACTGTGCCAAACGCAACCACTGTGCCCATAAATTGTCGCCACTGTGCCAGCAAACGTCGCCACCTGTGCCATCAAACGCAGCCACTGTGCCCTTTAATTGTTGCCACTGTGCCAAACGCAGCCACTGTGCCCATCAATTGTCGCCACTGTGCCAGCAAACGTCCCACTGTGCAGCCACTGTGCCCATCAATTGTCAGCACTGTGCCCACTGTGCCCACTGTGCCAGCAAACGCGACCAACGAAAATAATTTTACTGTTAGGGGTCCCCACAACTTGGGAAATTTTATCAAGGGGTCATGGCACTAGAAAGGTTGAGAACCACTGCATTAGATGGATCAAACTATGAACTGTTCAACAAATGTTAAAGCCTCCAAAGACCCCAATCAACAAGACTTTAAGAACAGCAGTTCAACCAACACAATACAGGGCGGAAGATTCCTTCTCAGCTGTTGCTCCAAAGGATTTTCCATGATTTCTGATCTCCCCCTGCATACCTACCAGCAGCCCCATCTACACTCTAACCACTAGCCAATAATGGTAAGACACCACCCATCCAACCATATTCAAAATTAACCCTATTCTTTCTTGTTTCCCCTGCCCTCCCTCTGTCTTGGGGCCTTTAAACTATATATTTTTTTTCCGCTTCGGGCCTATCTTTCTGGTAGTAATGGGCTCTGAATCCCATTTCTTAAATGGTTAAAGTAGAACTGGCAAACCTTTGCAGCATATACTATGTACAGGATGACTAGTTATGGAATTTCCAAGATTCAAACAAACACATGGCAATTTTATTTTATTGTAAGACTAAATCTTTTTATCGTTTCCACCTTGATATGATTTCATGTGTTTCAGATCTTAAGGAATTAAATCATACACATATGCAATATGCGTTGACTAGTTTGGCTCATTATGCAATACTTGTACCTCCGGAAAACGCATACAGCGATGCTGAAGTTAATGAACCAATCAAATTGCTTTAACTGAACAAAACTCTAATCCCAATTCACTGCAGCTTTCACAGTTACCACATGCAGAACTTTGGTTTATGAGGTAACAATATTCAGGCAGTGATTCGTGAACTGACATGACAGCTAAATGATTATAATGACACAGTCTACATCAGATTATATATAATGGGAATAATTTACCCCCTACTGTAAGAGGCCACAGAAGAGGTTAACGACCACAGTGCAGAGAACGCAGCTCTTATGTAGAGATGAAATTCTGAATTGGTTTCAAATGTTCTGTATTTTTTACATATTTCATTATGAAAGGGGCCAAATGGCCAAAAGAAGGAGAATGTCAAGTAGACACATTACAGTGCACGTACTGTATATTTTATTTGTAGGTTGCGTGTTGAGACCTCAGGACTCCTTGCTGCTTTTTGTGCCTCAATATACATGTGTGGGATAAGTGGTTGAGTGGACAACATTACCAACAAAAGGCTGGGGTTCCTGTTTTTAACATGGCTTTACTTCAGTTAATTTTTTTTGGGGTTCTTTTTTGCTGCTATCCATGAATTACATGTTTAAAGGACAACTTCACCTTAGTGAAATTGTCCTTTTTTAAGATAACTGTTTATTTAAGGTAATCTTTTCAAATGTTTACTGAATTAAAAAGGAAAGAGTCATTCCAGATTTGGGTGTGGAGAGGATTTGTCTTTATTTCTCCTCCAGATTTTTTTTTGTAAAGGACATCGGCTTGAGAGAGTCCCCATATGGAGCATTAATAGAGGAGCTTAAATGTAGGGAGTTGGGGTGAATGGGGGCCAGCTATAGCTTCCCCAACTCTATTAAGTTGTTAAAAGATGGGTATAATTGTCTTTTAAAGTGGTAGTAAACTGCTGGGTGTTTTTTTTTAACCTGAAAGATAATGTCATAATGTGCTAGTATGCATCGCATACTAGCACATTATGCTAAACTTACCTGAAAATGAAGCTTTCCAGCGCCATGCTGTCACCGCTACACTTCCATCTTCACCGGGCCTTCCCTCCGGGTTTGACTCTGGTGATGACAGAGCCGCGATGACACCGTTAACGGCACAGGACTCTGTAGGACCAGGGTGGTCGTTCCTTCAGAGAGTATGCGCCAGTGACCTCGCCGGATACATGTACAGTAAATATCTCCTAAAGGGTGCACGTTTAGGAGATATTTACAGTACCTATAGGTAAGCCTTATAGGCTTACCTATAGGTAAAAGTAAGTGATGGAAGTGTTGGAAGTTTACTCCAACTTTAAGTAACTTCCCAACAAAGATGAGTTCAGGTGTGTTCAGATCCTAGTCCAAATCTACCTGAGTTAATCTGCTAGTAAGCTGTCACTGTTCTGGCCCAACTGTAAGTGGCTGGGGCATTCCCCACCCAACAAACACGCATGTTTATACATGCTGCTGTGGGGTGGGGAATGCCTTGGCTGTTCAGGATTGGCTTTGTGACAGCGACCTTGCTTTAGAAAGCTTCCCAGGGGAGTCCTACTCCTACTGCACACACATGCAATGGCCCTATTCATTCCTACCAGTGAACTGCACAGTAAAGGGAACATTTGCAAAAGAGAATGCATTGACCTGAACATTAAAGGTGTTCTATGGCAACAGTTATATTTGACAATCTAATAAAGCTTATTGGAAAAATCTCCTTTCATGTTGTGAGCTCTGCCTGTCTGCTGGTCATCTCTTTCCACATCTTCACGGATTCCCTGCATGCTTTGCAGCTTCTCCTCAGCTGTTCACTTTCCATTTGCTAAGGACTACATTTCCCATGGTGCTATGCTGCCTGCAAGCAGTGATTTGTGTACTGACTCCTCCTCTCAGCACCCCTGAAGATCAGATGGCAGGCTCTGTGAAATGTGTGACACGGCAGTGCCTACTTACTGGGCATTGTGAATAGAATGTCACAGAATTCAAAGAATCACATATGTTGGAGTCTTCAGAAAAGTAAGAATATAAACTTCAAGATCATTTAGATTAATAGGAGTGGACCAGAAATAATTCAAATACAATGCAGAAATGGATATATGATTTTACATTTTGACCTTATATACACTTTAGTATCTGTGGGTAATGGCCACAGAAGACTCTGTAGCCAATATCATTAAATCTACAACATTATTAGATCTTCAAAAGTTGGGGCAGTTCTTTTAAAAGAGGGATCCAGGGCTATTGTGTAGTCACAAGACCCTTTAAAGCTCAGCTATAATGCAGATATTACCTTTAAATTTTTTCGCTCCTGCCTAATGCGCTTTCCAAGTCACTGTACATAAGTATATAAATCATACATATTAATAATGAGTAACAAGTTGATCTGAATACTATTTGAAAAAAGTATTATCATACTGCACTCTTAGAAGCTGGAAAACAGTGTGTGGGGTCAAGTTGCTGGCTGTCATGTAGATCAAAGGACATCAATTAAAAAACAATACGTCCTGTGCACGTAATACGACCAGTAACACTAATTAAGCTGCTTACCACCTGAGCATCTAAAGTAAGGAGTAAGTCATAATTGCAGGGCTACACTACGTGATAAATGCAAATATTAAGTGCTATATATGGAAAATTCTAATTCATACAAACATATTTCCATAAATTCTGAAAAAAAGGTTATTTAAGTGTAGCACCCTCTAGCTTGGTGCTAGTGTATATAGTTGTAAATGTAGGAAAATTTGGCCTGGCTCAGAGCCAGGCCTGGGTTAAATCTGGGTCAGGGCTGAGTGACTCAGGGAGGCTGGATGACTCAGCAAGCAGCTCCTCTGGTAACTCCCCTGCTCTCTGGAACCTTGGAGAAGCTGCCAGAAATAGAGGATGTAGTTTAGAAGGAGCTGCTTGGAGTATTGATGAGGGCCCCAGCCAATCCCCAGAAAAATGGGCTGTCAGGGGGCAGGTACCTTATAAATACTCATGAGTCATGCCAGCTGAGGAAGCTAGGGGGGTGGATTTTTACACACCTAAGGGGGCCTCAGGTTCCTGCCTGCAAAGGGGCATTGCTTAAAGTCTAACTGAGTGCTTTGTGTCAGATTAACCATCAGTGTGCCAGCTGAAGTTCTGCAAGCAAGTTAGTGCTGGAGGAAGAGTAGGAGTGTATATAGATTGTACATAGAGAAGTTGTCCCTGAAGTTGTTTGAAGTCAAGTGGGCATCCCATAATACCCCTACTCTCCAAGTTGTATCCCCTCAATAAAATACAAAAACAAAGCACTGGACTGTTTTCTGACTCAAGTATGCTTGTGGAGATTCGGTGTGCCTGGCTGTGCAAGATGGGGGATCCCTTTTCACCTATGGCTCCTGCATGGGGTGTGCTACATAATAATAGAATAAAGGATAATAGTGTTATAGAAACCCATGATATTGTGCAGAAAATGTGAAATGTTAATTAGAAGCATAAGAAATTTTCCTCCTCCTATATGATGCTGCTGGACCCAGAGTACTTATAAAGGAAGATTATAACAGTGCATTTGACCCATTTAGTCTTTATGGTTAAAAAACCTCTAGTGAGTGAATAATAAATTGGGGTAGATCACGGAGGAGTGAAATAAGTTGCAGCACAGTTTGTAAATTGGAGTGTTGAAGATTGCACTGGAATTTGGAAGGACTTTTTTGCTTATTGCACTTTAGAGGGACAGTTTTGCAGTGGACAGTTTTTCTTGCACATTTGCATTTTATGTTGATAAAACTGGTATGGCTGTTGTCGTAATGCAATTTATAACGGTATACGTTTCTAACATTTTGAATTTTTGCACATGTAGCCCCCTTGTCCTAAACAGGGGCTACTATGTCAATTTCGTTTTTGGCCAGGTTGTAGTTAGCTCAGACTGATTGTATCGTTTTTTCACCTGGTTTTCCCTAAGCTTAAGTTGGCTTGTGCTTTCTCACTGTCACCAGTTGATGTCACCGGTATCACCGGTCATTTTCTTCAGCCAATGCAGTGGGTGGTTAATGCCACTGGTGCATCTTGGGGGAGGATATAAATATTTGAAACAGGCCACGTGCTCGCTCTCTTCCCCTGGTCCGGGACCTAGGGAAGTGCTGCTGGATGGAGCTCTGGTGTTAGGCACAATAGTCTGTTTTGGGGCCTAATGTGTGCTGAAGTGGTCCTGAAGCTGTCCTGCCTGGTCTGGAGGAAGCTGTGCCGAAGAGGAGACCGGGGGGGGGGGGCCTTGCTGGGGAGACACAGAAAGAAGGCTGATTTCTCAAAAGGACTGGTGACTCACTTGGAAGATGCATTGAAATTTGGAGACGTGCTTACAGTATTGCTGGGTCGGCTAAAAAGTTCTGACCCTGTGAAACCGAACATTGATTTGATTTTGGAGAGTCTGTAAGGGATCTGCTACAGTATCTGGGACCCCTAACCCTCACCTTCTTAACTGTTATGCAATAAAACTTTAAAAAGACAAAAGTGACTGCCGCCCAATATGCTTGCTTGGTCCCCCCATTTTAACCATGGTCCATGGTTAAAATGGGGGGACCAAGCCCCTGGAGGTGCTATCCTGCCTTTGAGGTGTCAGAGGGTTGCTACACACAATAATAACAATTTGTGGAATGGTATGAATGTTAATTTTTTTGTACTTCACAATTAGTGTAGCGATGCAAAGGACATCAATATTGTTAGCATACAGTGGATTATACATATCAGATGTTCTGACTTCACTCTGATGTTTTTTGCTACATTCCTATTTCAGATCTGTGACTCAAAGTTTGAAGCCAGAACCAGACAGGCAACTACTATTTTCAGAAGGAAGTCAGTAACAGCAGCTCCCATATTCTTCTACTCACGGAATTTCTTGAAGCGTCAAGCTTAGATGGAGTAAGTAAACTAAATAAGGGGGGAATGTACATTTTTCATATAATAAAATTCATAAAATAGAATTTCATAGGAAGACTTTTCCACATAAATCTTTAGTTACAATAAAAGGTCAATCCACCCACGTGATTTTTATTTGTATAGTTTTAGGTTGAGGCTAGTGGGCTAAGCCAGCTCCTGTCTTCTTATAAGTCTTAGAGCAAGGTCTCTGTGCAGTGGTGGGCATAGTTAGCAAAAGGCCCAAGTGGAGAAAATGTTATGGGCCCCCTTACCCATTTAGAAGGAATGATTAGGGTAACAAGAAGAATATCTCTTGCGTCTCACCTGCCTTAGGTGTGAAAAGGTATATCTGGTAGCTGAGCTTCATTCAGCAGCACTACCCTAGGCCTCGGACCAGGGCAAGAGAGCGAGCACACAGCCTGTCTCAAATATTTATATCCTCCCCGAGGATGCACCAGTGGCAAAAAAAACCCTACTGGATTGGCTGAAGAAATGATTAGTTGGTTGCGAAATCTCATACTGTGACCAGTATACCAGTGAAATCTACTGGTGACAGTGAGAAATCACAAGCAAACTTAAGCTTAGGGAAAACCAGGTGAAAAACTATACAATCAGTCTGACCTAACTTCAGCCCAGCCAAAAATGAAAACTTCTGCCCCATCCAGTTCTTGTGTAAATTTACCCCTGATGCCACGTACACACGATCGGACTTTACGGCATACTTGGTCCGGCGTACCGGATTTCGTCGGACAATTCGATCGTGTGTGGGCTCCAGCGGACTTTGTTTTCTCAAAAGTTTGACGGACTTAGATTTGAAACATGTTTCAAATCTATCCGACGGACTCGAGTCCGGTCGAAAAGTCCGCTCATCTGTATGCTAGTCTGACGGACAAAAACCGACGCTAGGGCAGCTATTGGCTACTGGCTATGAACTTCCTTGTTTTAGTCCGGTCGTACGTCATCACGTACGAATCCGTCGGACTTTGGTTGATCACGCGTAGGCAAGTCCGTTCATTCGGAAACTCCGTCGTAAAGTCCATTGAAAAGTCCGCCTGGCAAAGTATGCCATAAAGTCCGGTCGTGTGTACGCGGCATTAGTCCCAGATGGTCCTTATGCAATTGCACAGTGCCCATCTCTGCCATAATTAATGACTCTGTCCTTGCCCACTTGGGAGTTCTGGGTGTTCTAACCTACTTTTGTGTGTTCCAGCTCCTGATGTTACATTACCAGTAAAAAAATGAATTCTCAAACAGGGAGAATAGGCACCCCTCAGAGTGGTAAACTCACACAATGATAAATGATGGTGAACCCCAGGAACTCAAGCACAGATATATCACTGATAGGGTCTCTGAGAGATATAAGAGATATAAGAAACTGGCAGCTGGTTTAATTTTCCATCACTTACCAAAAAGCTGAAATAAGAGTCAGAACCTTTAAAGTGGTTGTACACCCTGTACAACCACTTTTACCTATAGGTAAGCCTATATTAAGGCTTACCTGTAGGTGCTGGAAATATCTCCTAAACCTCCACGGTTTAGGAGATATTTACAATAAAGCCGTGCGCCGATGTCTACGGTGCATGCGCACTTTAGAAAGGGCAGATTGTGCTGTTTCTAAAGGGGGTCATGCCGTGACTGGCGGCTCCCGCGTGCATAAGCCGGAGTTTGCAGCCCTGGAAGGAAGAGGGGTGAAGATGGACGCTCGTTGCTAGTGGGGACAGCAGTGAGATCGCAGGCTTCATTTTCAGGTAAGTGACACATAATGGGCTACTATGTGGTGCATAGTAGCCCATTATGCTTTACCTTTGCAGGGAAATAAAGAGGAAGTAAAACCCATCAAGGTTTACTTCATCTTTAAAGCTGCATAGTCACTATCTTGCATAAGCATAACTGTAATTCTCTTAAAGAGGAACTGGATTCTGGAAGACAGGCAGAGGGCAAAGGACTATTTACCAGTTTTGCCAAATTTTTCCCTATTACTGACTTGCCATGCTTTCTTCTGCACTATTTCACTGTATAGCGGCATTGTGGTTGAGGCAGGGCTTTGCTTCCACATGCAGAGCCTCCAGGTAGGAGAACAGTAAATAAATACAGTAGTGATATCACCAAATGTCACTCCAAATCTCCTCAAAACTAGCAGTCATGGGCAGAGCCGTCTTTATTATTGATTGGACCCTGAGCAAACATTTTATTGGGCCCCCACCCAGCTAGACTCAACATGAGTTTACTGCAGCAGATCAGGCAGCGATTGTGATTGGCTGCCAGAGGTTACAACACATCATTACTGCTCCCTGATTAGTTGCTAGAGGTTACAACACATAATTTACACTCACTGATTGGTTGCTAGATGTTACATAACATCATTACCACTCACTAATTGGTTTCCAGAGGTTACTACACATCATTATCGCTCACTGATTGGTTGCTAAAGATAACTGCACATCATAACCTCTGCATTAAATTGTGGGTGTGGACAAACTGCACTAGCATTAAAGGGTGCGCTATAGACAGAGTGCAGGTTGAGGGGTGCACTACATAAAGAGTGCATAGTTGAAAGGTGTGCTACATACAGAGTTGAAGGGTGCACTATGTACAGAATGCAGTGTTCAGGGGTACGCTAGGTACAGAGTGCAAGGTTGAGGGGGTGTGCTATGTGCAGAGTGCAGGGTGCGCTGGAGTGTGGGGTGCTCTATGTGCAGAGTGCAGGGTTGAGGGGTGTGCTGCATGCAGGGTTGAGGGGTGTGCTACATGCAGAGTGCAGGGTTGAGGGGTGCGCTACGTACAGAGTGCAGGGTTGAGGGGTGCACTACGTACAGAGTGCAGGGTTCATGGGTGCGCTATGTACAGAGTGCAGGGAACATGTGTGCACTACATGCAGGGGTGCGCTATGTGCAGAGTGCAGGGATGCGCTAGGTGCAGAGTGCAGGGGTGCGCTAGGTTCAGGCGTGCGTTAGTTGCAGAGTGCAGGGGTGCGCTATGTGCAGAGTGCAGGGGTGCGCTAGGTGCAGAGTGCAGGGGTGAGCTAGCTGCAGAGTGCAGGGGTGAGGTAGGTGCAGAGTGGAGGGGTGAGGTAGGTGCAGAGTGGAGGGGTGAGGTAGGTGCAGAGTGCAGGGGTGAGGTAGGTGCAGAGTGCAGGTGGTGAGGTAGGTGCAGTGTGCAGGTGGTGAGGTAGGTGCAGTGTGCAGGAGTGACGTGGGTGCAGAGTGCAGGGGTGAGGTGGGTGCAGAGTGTAGGGGTGAGGTAGGTGCAGAGTGCAGGGGATGAGGTGGGTGTAGGGGTGAGATGGGTGCAGAGTGCAGGGGTGAGGTAGGTGCAGAGTGCAGGGGTGAGGTGGGTGCAGAGTGCAGGGGTGAGGTGGGTGCAGAGTGCAGGGAGTGATGTGGGTGTAGAGTGCAGGGGTGATGTGGGTGTAGAGTGCAGGGGGTGATGTGGGCGCAGAGTGCAGGGGGTGATGTGGGTGCAGAGTGCAAGGGGTGATGTGGGTGCAGAGTGCAGGGGTGAGGTGGGTGCAGAGTGCGGGGGGGAAGGTGAGTGCAGAGTGCAGGGGGGGAAGGTGAGTGCAGAGTGCAGGGGGGGAAGGTGAGTGCAGAGTGCAGGGGTGATGTAGGTGCAGAGTGCAGGGAGTGAGGTGGGTGCAGAGTGCAGGGGGTGAGGTAGGTGCAGAGTGCAGGGGGTGATGTGGGTGCAGAGTTCAGGAGTGATGTGGGTGCAGAGTGCAGGGGTGAGGTAGGTGCAGAATGCAGGGGGTGATGTGGGTGCAGAGTGCAGGGGTGATGTAGGTGCAGAGTGCAGAGGGTGTTGTGGGTGCAGGGTGCAGGGGATGATGTGGGTACAGAGTGCAGGGGGTGAGGAGGGTGCAGAGTGCAGGGGTGAGGAAGGTGCAGAGTGCAGGGGTGATGTGGGTGCGGAATGCAGGGGGTGAGGTGGGTGCAGAGTGCAGGGATGAGGTAGGTGCAGAGTGCAGGGATGAGGTAGGTGCAGAGTGCAGGGGTGATGTGGGTGCAGAGTGCAGGGAGTGAGGTGGGTGCAGAGTGCAGGGGTGATGTGGGTGCAGAGTGCAGGGGGTGATGTGGGTGCAGAGTGCAGAGGGTGATGTGGTTACAGAGTGCAGGGGGTGAGGAAGGTGCAGAGTGCAGGGGTGAGGAAGGTGCAGAGTGCAGGGGTGATGTGGGTGCGGAATGCAGGGGGTGAGGTGGGTGCAGAGTGCAGCGGGTGATGTGGGTGCAGAGAGCAGGGGGTGATGTGCGTACAGAGTGCAGGGGGTGATGTGGGTACAGAGTGCAGGGGATGAGGTGGGTGCAGGGGTGATGTGGGTGCAGAGTGCTGGGGGTGAGGTGGGTGCAGAATGCAGGGGGTTATGTGGGTGCAGAGTGCAGGGGTGCACGCCCCCCCCCCCCCAGATTCCAGTACAGAACTCCACCACCCCCCCCCCAAGTACAAGGCTTTCCTCCCACAGACCACCCCTCCACCCCCGGATTCCAGTACAGAGTTTTCCTCTGTCCCAAATGCTACTCACAGCGTGTTGTGTGATGTCCCACTGGTTCCAGAGGCAGCTTCCCCATGCAGATTCCCCGCCCCTTCCTCCTTTGCTCTCAGAGATCAGTATGTATAACCGAGATTCAGAGCGGCCCCTGGAAGAGGAGCACTGTCACTGTCTTTTCAAGTGACAGTAGCGAGCAGCCAGCATGCGACCAGCCCTGGCAGTAGCCGAACCCTGGCGGGCAGTGCAGGGCTCAAAGGGCGGGCAGTGCAGGGCCCCCCAACAATGACAGGGCCCTGGGTAGCTGCCCCTTTTGCCCCGCGTTAAAGAAGGCCCTGGTCATGGGCAGCAGTGCCTCAGATCTCACACTGAAGATATAAATATATGGGGTTGTAGGTATAGGAGTGCCACAGTCGTTTACCAGAAAGTGCACTGCTTTCAGGAAAATCCAGGATACTGCTTAGACACAATCTTATATATATATAAATCCTACTCTTCTGGGAAGACTTTCCACAAGGTTTAGGAATGTGTCTATTGAAATGTTTAACCATTCTTACAGAAGCGCATTTGTGAGGTCAGGCACTGATGTTGGACGAGTGTATATACATTTTTATACACACATGTCTATATACAGTATCTCACAAAAGTGAGTACACCCCTCACATTTTAGTAAATATTTTATTATATCTTTTCATGTGACAACACTGAAGAAATGACACTTTGCTACAATATAAAGTAGTGAGTGTACAGCTTGTATAACAGTGTAAATTTTCTGTCCCCTAAAAATAACTCAACACACAGCCATTAATGTCTAAACCACTGGCAACAAAATTGAGTACAACCCTAAGTGAAAATGTCCAAATTGGGTCCAAAGTGTCAATATTTTGTGTGGCCACCATTATTTTCCAGCACTGCCTTAACCCTCTTGGGCATGGAGTTCACCAGAGCTTCACAGGTTGCCACTGGAGTCCTCTTCCACTCCTCCATGACGACATAACGGAGCTGGGGGATGTTAGAGACCTTGTACTCCTCCACCTTCCATTTGAGGATGCCCCACAGATGCTCAATAGGGTTTTGGTCTAGAGACATGCTTGGCCAGTCCATCACCTTTACCCTCAGCTTCTTTAGCAAGGCAGCGGTCATCTTGGAGGTGTGTTTGGGGTCATTATCATGTTGGAATATCTCCCTGCTGCCCAGTATCTGAAGGGAGGGGATCATGCTGTGCTTCAGTATGTCACAGTACATGTTGGCATTCATGGTTCCCTCAATGAACTGTAGCTCCCCAGTGCCAGCAGCACTCATGCAGCCCCAGACCATGACACTCCCACCACCATGCTTGACTGTAGGCAAGACACACTTGTCTTTGTACTCCTCACCTGGTTGCCGCCACACATGCTTGACACCATCTGAACCAAATACGTTTATCTTGGTCTCATCAGACCACAGGACATGGTTCCAGTAATCCATGTCCTTAGTCTGCTTGTCTTCAGCAAACTGTTTGCGGGCTTTCTTGTGCATCATCTTTAGAAGAGGCTTCCTTCTGGGATGACAGCCATGTAGACCAATTTGATGCAGTGTGCGGCGTATGGTCCAGGCACTGACAGGTTGACCCCCCACCCCTTCAACTTCTGCAGCAATGCTGGCAGCACTCACATGTCTATTTCCCAAAGACAACCTCTGGATATGACGCTGAGCACGTGCACTCAACTTCTTTGGTCAACCATGGCAAGGCCTGTTCTGAGTGGAACCTGTCCTATTAAACCGCTGTATGGTCTTGTTCACCATGCTGCAGCTCAGTTTCAGGGTCTTGGCAATCTTCTTATAGCCTAGCCATCTTTATGTAGAGCAACAATTCTTTTTTCAGATCCTCAGAGAGATCTTTGCCATGAGGTGCCATGTTGAACTTCCAGTGCCCAGTATAAGAGTAAGAGAGATAACACCAAATTTAACACACCTGCTCCCCATTCACACCTGAGACCTTGTAACACTAAGGAGTCACATTACACCATGGAGGGAAAATGGCTAATTGGGCCCAATTTGGACATTTTCACTTAGGGGTGTACTCACTTTTGTTGCCAGCGGTTTAGACATTAATGGCTGTGTGTTGAGTTATTTTGAGGGGACAGCAAATTTATACTGTTATATAAGCTGAACACTCACTACTTTACATTGTAGCAAAGTGTCATTTCTTCAGTGTTATCACATGAAAAGATATAATAAAATATTTGCAAAAAATGTGAGGGGTGTACTCACTTTTGTGAGATACTGTATACTGCATATATATATATATATATATATATATATATATATATATGTGTGTGTATATGTACACACAGTAGATATACACGCACACACATTTTCTAACATCTAATACAGTACATTCTAAACTACTAACTTTTTCACAATTTGCAGGATGAAACCCCATACTTACAGGAAGAAGGAAGGGGGGATCATATGCTATGATTGTAATATTCAGGACAAGAGGCATTTCTGTGTGAAATTGGAATGCTGGATAACATTACCTGGGTTCAAAGGGCAAAAGACTAAAAGGTAACATGAATAGTAGGGACGATAAGGTCTAGATCACAGCCAAGATACTGGGCTAACATTATTAAGGAATTCAAGCGCATGAAAGAATTTTAATAAGAAAATTGCTTGCTTAGATTGTCCATGAAATTCTTTTTCTTGGAAAACTATTTAGCAGCTTGGTCAACACCTCAGTGTGAGTGGCCATATTATAACACAGTGCCACACTGTTTTGTAGGATATGGACACCTAATCACTAAAATTTAATTCAATTCAAGCTTTAACATGTCAATATCATTTCACAGGTCTTTTTCATTTTTTTTAATCTTCAGAGCTTTCATTAAACTAGTACTTGGTGATCATACCATTAAAGGGGTTCTAAGAGTGTAGCGTCACATATGGCGACCCATCACATTTGGCTACCCACTGGAGTGCGCAAGCGCGATGCCGCCATATGCGCTCCAACACTTTTAGGACAAAACAGCACACTAATGCCCCGTACACACGGTCGGACTTTGTTCGAACATTCCGACAACAAAATCCTAGGATTTTTTCCGACGGATGTTGGCTCAAACTTGTCTTGCATACACACGGTCACACAAAGTTGTCGGAAAATCCGATCATTCTGAACGCGGTGACGTAAAACACGTACGTCGGGACTATAAACGGGGCAGTGGCCAATAGCTTTCATCTCTTTATTTATTCTGAGCATGCGTGGCACTTTGTCGGATTTGTGTACACACGATCGGAATTTCCGACAACGGATTTTGTTGTCGGAAAATTTTATATCCTGCTCTTAAACTTTGTGTGTCGGAAAATCCGATGGAAAATGTCCGATGGAGCCTACACACGGTCGGAATTTCCGACAACACGCTCCGATCGGACATTTTCCATCGGAAAATCCCACCGCGTGTACGGGGCATAAAACCGGCTCCACCCCTAAGTCCAGGTTCAAGCCCCACCATCCAAGTGGACATAGAGTTAGATTACAATTATGCCGAGCGAAGCGAGGCTGTGCATGAAGCGTGAAGAGCAAATCGAGCCTGCGAGGGGCCCTGTTGCAAAGTGGTGACTTACAATGAATAATTATACAGAAGAAGAGCTTGTCTGTAACGTCACTTCTGTGACATTATCTGACGGTTTCACTGCTCCGTATTGCTGTAAAAACTTTTGGAACGCATATCGGCTAGTTATGCATGCGTAGTGCGACATTTCTCAGTGGATCGTCATTTCCGTAGCCAAATGTGATGTGTCGCCATATGTGACGAAACAATGGCAGATGTTTTTTTTTCTACCTTAATGCATTCTATGCCTTCTGCATGCAGCTCCCCCAGCCCACCTAAATACTTAACTGAGCCCAATCTCGATCCAAAGGTGTGCACGAGAGCAGTGGCTCTCTCAGCTCTCTCTTCTCATTGGACAGAGAGGCAGCAGTGAGAGACATAGGCTCCTGCTGCTGTCACTCACAGCCAGTGAGGAGAGAGCAGAGGGCAAGGCCAAGCCACGGGATCGAGCACACATGAGTGCCCCCATAGCAAGTGGCTTTCTACAAGAGCACTAGTCAGGAGGAGCCAGGAGCGCCAGCCGGGGACCAAGAAGAGGAGGATCAGGGGGGCTCTGAGCAAAACCATTACACAGAGCAGCTAAGAATAACATATTTGTTATTAAAAAAAAAATGTTGCCTTTACAAACACTTTAAGGTCATTGTTTAGACACTTCTTGTTGTGACAAAGCTCTGTCTCTGTACCCCAATTGTGCACTTGTGTTGTCACCCTGGCCATCTGAATGCAATATACAATGGTCCACAGTTTTCATCACCAGGAAACCTGTCCTGAAAAAAATGCTATGTAAGAAGTGGTTGCAAAAAGGGTGCAGGAACTCAGCATCACTGACTTGCGTCAAGGGATGAAAAATGGCAAACACAGATAATTTAAAGAAAAAAACATGATCGCTGTTTTAGAAATAATACAGTGCTTAAGCAAACTATATAATTCTGTAAGAGTTTACATCTACTTTAAATGGATTTGAAGGAATAAAATGAAATATCCCAAGAAAAACACATTAGTTTGGTCAGAGCCAACAATATCATGAACGTAATTGATTTGTCTTTGTCTAAAATGTTAATTTTAGGAATTTTATTTGGTGTTAAAAGAAATCTGTGCTAAAAGAAATATCTGGGTGGCCATTGCTGACCTCCTTCGAAACTACTAGCTGCTTGGTGGTCCCCGTATTTCATACTTTCCAAGTGACAGACCTGTATGCAGCCAGATAACTCAGGACCCCTGATCTAAAAATATATAGTCAGTGATTCAGAAAATAAGCCATTGGATGAGCATGACAGCCAGGAGACTATCTATTTTAGAAGAAGTCAACAATACCGTGAATAGTAGGTTATATTGGCCCGAGTCATGTGCCAGGAGAGTTCCAGGAGAGCTCCCTGAGAGAACGGATTGATGTGAATGTACATATGTAAAAAGTACTGTGTATATAAAATACTACAAGGGTTAAATGGTCATTTGTCTAGGACAGGGGTCTCCAAATTTTCTAAACAAAGGGCCAGTTTACTGTCCTTCAGACTTTGGGGGGGGGCAGACTGTGGCCATTGAGAGTAGGAAAGGTCCTGATGTCAGTGGGAGAAAACAATGCCCCATCTTTGGTATTGTGTCCCATTGTTGGTGTCATTGGGAAAAATCGGGCCCTATTGTTGGTGTTATTGGGAGGAATTGTGTCTCATTGTAGTCACTGGGCCCCACTGTTCGTGTCATTAGAAGGAATTGTGTCCCATCATCGGTGTCATTGGAAAGAATTGTGCCCCATCATTGGTGTCATTGGGAGGAATTGTGTCCCATCATCGGTGTCATTGGAAAGAATTGTGCCCCATCATTGGTGTCATTGGGAGGAATTGTGCCTCATCATTGGTGTCATTGGGAGGAATTGTGCCTCATCATTGGTATCATTGGGAGGAATTGTGTCCTATCATTGGTGTCATTGGGAGAAATTGTGCCTCATCATTGGTGTCATTGGGAGGAATTGTGTCCTATCATTGGTGTCATTGGGAGGAATTGTGTACTATCATTGGTGTCATTGGGAGGAATTGTGCCCCATCATGGGTGTCATTTGGAGGAATTGTGCCCCATCATTGTTGTCATTGGGAGGAATTGTGCTCGTTCATTGGCGTCAGTGAGGGAAATTATGTCCCATTGTTGGTATCAGTGGATGATATAGTGGGGGGAGCGAAGAGAAAAGCAAGCAAAAGGCCACATCTGGTCCCTGGGCCGCAGTTTGGAGACCACTGGTCTAGGAGGATATGACTCTACACAATGTTTACCTAAATCCTTGCACTAATCTTCTGTGCTCTCCAACAGTCCTGGAATGTGGGGCAAGCTCTGGGCATGCTCACACATGATAGCAGAGAAAAAAATAGCTCCTACGCACAAGTGGATAACCAGACAGGTAGTGCAAAGACACAGGCCTTGCTGCCCTCAAGGATGGGGAATCCTAATAGACAGCAAGAAAAAAAGAAAATCAGTGATAAAAAGGAACAAGGAAAGGAAAGGAACTAGGAAAAAGGAACTGATAAAAATGACCTCTATGACCTTTGGAAGGTTCCGCTCATCCTAGACCGCATGCTGCTAGTCGGTGTACTTTCACATTGTCTAATCTTCTACAACTGCTTGTGAGTAGTTTCTTTTTATCACGATTTTCAATAAAAAGTTTCCAAAAGATTATGCACATGGCTGGTGCGCCCTGTTTTGTTTTTTTTCTTGTATGCTCACATATGATGCAGGACCACTGGACTGTGATGGTGTTGGAGAGCAGGCACCAGTTGGGGCAGTGAAGAGAAGTGGCTTTGGGGGACCAATCTTACATAAAGGAGGAAGCCTCGAGGGGCAAGGAATAGCTATTTTACCTTATTCCTATTCACTTAGCCAAAAATTACTATTTAACCCTTGCAGTGCATGTGTGGGTTGGGGATGGGTGCTTGGCCACCACCAATGGCGTCCCTAGGGGGCGGCAGAGGGAGCCCTGACCCTCCCAACATTATGCTGTGCCCCACCATGTGCCCCCCCGATTAAAAAAAAAATGTTTTATTTTTTTTTACAAAAAGGCAATGTCTAAGAGGGAGAGCATCCCCAGTCAGCTCCTGCGGGTAATTCCTCCCCCTCCCTCTGCTCGCTGACACTGCATAATGCGAGTGCTCACACAACCACGGCCGCCGATCTGCTCCTTCCCCTGCATCCTCATTGGCAGGGAGAAGAGAGAGTTGTAGGAAGGACTCCACCAGGACTCTCAGTTACTGAAAAAACAGACTGATTTCTCCCATCCTTAGAACAGGAGAACCAGCCTGTAAATTCCAAGAGATGCCAGACCAGCGCTGTCAATAGCAGGGGCAGGACAGCAAGAGGAGGCCGTGGAACCCCACAGTGGCAGAACACCAGGGCCCGGTGGCAAGACAAACTTTGCAACCCTGATAGTTCTCCCACTGCTTTGGACCCTTATATTTTCTTGGTATGCTGGTGACATATATCTCTTGTTTTCTGCCACCCTGGGGGGCCCCAATACAGTAGGAAGGGAGCTTACTGCAGAACATGTGAAAGGGCTGTTGTGGGATCGTAGTAAACGGCCCCAGGATATATATATATATAATTGCATTTTATAGCTGCCCGCCTACTTTTGTCCCTGTCCCCCCATGTGTCCCCCTAAATATGAAAGCTGGAGATGCCACTGGCCACCACTGCAATAATTTATTCTGCTGCCTGGAGTTGAGCTTTAAAGGATCCTGCCACCTAAAACATCTATTTCAGTTAAGCCTGGAAACTAGTGACTTGAATACCCACTGACCTCTAAAAGGTACACTCAGTTTAACAAGAAAATTTAATCTTGAATCAGGGCAACCTGTTTTGAGCTGTTTTTTATTTTGGCAATGTGCCAATCTCCAGGCACTACGGCTGTCACCTGCACGGTGGGAAGAGTGTCATAACCCCGTAAGTCTCAAATTGGTTGAGCTGGAGCTTACAAAGGACTTCTTGATTTTACTCCCAGAGGCGGAACAGAGCAATGGGGGGAGCGAAGAGAAAGTTTATGCAGCTGGGGAGGCCGGAAGTTAAGTGAACCCATTTCTTTACCCTAAATGGGGCGTCTGGCATGATGATGTCAGTGTTAGCATGGAAACATGTACATTTAAAAATGGACATAAAGTTTTATTAAGGAGATCCACACAGAGTGGGACATTAGGTAAGTGCATTTGATTTTTAAAGCAGATATGACATTTTATGAAAAAAGCACGATAAGCTAACTTAGCTTTTAGGGGCAGACCATCTAAAACATATTTTTTTAATATTGGGTACAGACTGGCGATCTTACTCACTAATGGATTTCTTATTTTTACTTGCAAGTCGTATATGTTCCACTTCCACGTCTTCTAGATGGCAATAAAAAAAGGTTGCGGTCTGTCTTCTGGATTTTACATCTATTTAGGAGAAGTGAGTTTCCATAGGTGGGGGGCAGGAGAGTGTCTTGGAACCCCCAGTAGGGAAACTTTGCCATTGAGGTTTCTGTTATATACAAAGCCAGTGGGAGAGTCAGCCCACCAAAACACACACCTAACCAGAAGATTCATTTTGGCTACAGAATGCACAAGTGACAGGTACACTTAAAAGCCTGTTTTATTACGGTCGGGTTATCCTGATTTGCCTCCAACATTGAAAAGCAGTTTAATGTTTGTTTAAATTCTCCAGTACCATCTTGGGATTACTGTAATTAATGATTGGCTTAAATTGATGAGTTGGATGTAAAGTTAAACACTGGGGGATTATTGCCAGTCACTATTTTTTTTTCAGGCTTTTCCTCCTCCTTAATTATTAACAGGAGTTTCCTCTTTCTCCTCGGCAATTAGCTTATTCTCTACCCCCACCTACCAGAAGAAACAATCGACTAGGATACTTACCACACAATTGACTCTTTTTACAATGACTGATGTCACGCTGTAAAACAAACCACACAGAAAGCAGAGTGGCAAGTTTTAACAGTTCGGAGGTTTGTAAACCTCTAATAATGAAACACATGGGAATGGTTTTAATCAAGTCATTGCCTAGAACTGGGTGCAGACCATAAGGTTCCTCATACAGCTTGTAAACTGAAAACAGGAACTTAAAGAGGTCCTTGAGAAGTAAGAAGGTACTTCATGGCCATCCTAAAAAGATTTATGTTGATCATACTTGAAAGTACAAACAAAATTAATTAAAATAATTGGTGGCAAACATTCATACTGGTGGCAATATGGTTTGTTCAGCAGTAGCAGGCATGTTTACTAGATCTAGTTCTATTGGTTGAAACTACAGGACACCTTCTTCACTGACCACTAATGTAGGGGGACACTTCACTGACCACCAATTTAAGCAGCAATTTTCCACTTACCATTAATGTAAGGTGGTCCTTCTCCTACTGGTTACCAATGCTACAGGGAGCCTTCTCCACTGACCACCAATGTAAGGGAACACTTTACTAACCATCAATATGTAAAGCACTTTTCCACTGACTGTTAATTATTATTATTATTATGCAGGATTTATATAGTGCCAACAGTTTGCGCAGCGCTTTACAACATTAGGGCAGACAGTACCGTTAGGCCGGGTTCACACGACACGCCAGTCGTACCACTTTGGATCCAACTTTGCCCGGCGACTTGAAGTCTGACATGCGTCTGACTTCAATGAACAGGGATCCGACTTTGATCCCCGACAATACCAAGGACTGTGCCTGGTATGAATCTTTATGGGGAACGCCACGCAAAATGTTAAAAACAAAAAATGACATGGGTTCCTCCTCCAAGAGCATTCCAAGCCCTTCGGTCTGATATGGATTTTAAGGGGAATCCCTGCGCCGTTCCCCCCCCCCCCCAAATCCATACCAGACCCTTATCCAAGCACGCAACCTGGCAGGTCAGGAAAGGGGGTGGGGCAGAGCGAGCGCCCCCCCCCTGAACCGTACCAGGCCACATACCCTCAACATGGGTGGGGGGTGGGTGCTTTGGGGCGGGGGGGGCCCAAAGCAGAAGACAGCGGAGGAGACAGCAGAGGAGACCCAGCAAAAGACAGCAGATAGAGGGAGAAGAACCGGAGAGAGAGCGAAGAAGAGCAGGAGAGATGAGAAGAACCAGAGAGGGGAGAAGAAGTTGGAAGAGACGCCGGAGCTTCTTAATAAATTGCTTTAACAACCTGTGTACTGTGTTTTATTTTTGACACTTTTTTTAGGTGAATGGGTAGGGGTACAATGTAGGCACATAGGGTGGGGGGCCGGGATCTGGGGGCCCCCTTGTTAAAGGGGGCCTCCAGATTCCGATAAACCCCCCGTCGGCAGACTCCGACAACCAACGGCCAGGGTTGTCGGGAAGAGGCCCTTGTCCTCATCAACATGGGAACAAGATGCTTTGGGGCCCCCCTGCCCCAAAGCACCCACCCCTAATGAGGGCATGTGGCCTGGTATGGTTCAGAGGGGGGACGCTCGCTTGCCCCCACCCCCTTTCCTGACCTTCCAGGCTGCATGCTTGAATAAGGGTCTGGTATGGATTTTAGGGGGGACCCCCACGCCATTTTTTCGGCATGGGGGTTCCCCTTGAAATCTATATCAGACTGAAGGGCTTGGTATGCCTTGGAGGGGAACCCATGCGTTTTTTTTTTCATTTGGCGTGGAGTTCCCCGTCAAGATCCTCAGAGAACAAGTCGCATGCCAAAGTCGGGTCAGTTAAGACAGCGATCCGACTTTGATCCGACTTCAGTGATAATCAATGGGCTGAATTAGGATCAAAGTTGGACCAAAGTAGTGCAGGGGTCATTTTCAAAGACGGACCGACTTGTGTCGGACCAGTTAAGACGGCTCCCATAGGGAAACATTGATTTTCACACGTCATGCGACATGAGCTCCCAATGTCGGAGCGTTTGTCGTACCAGTGTGAACCCGGCCTTACAATACAATTGAATACAGGAGGAATCAGAGGGACCTGCTCGTTAGAGCTTACAATCTAATGCTGGCCATACACTATACGAAAAATCGGCCGAAAAATCGTTCGAATGGACACTTCGTTCGTTTTTCGGCAAGTTAGTGGGTACAAATCGATAATCGTTTGTGACGTTTTTGTGGAAAAAAAACGAACGGCATGTTTGGAAAATTTCTGCCGAACGTACGATAAATTGCAAGGTTAATGTGTTTCCCGTCCGAACTTTCTGCACTAGGTATATGTAAAAAAACGAACACAAAATTATTTATTCATGTCCACTGAACAGATTATCGGTCATTATATGATGGCACGATCGTTTGCGGTCACGGTCGAACGTTCGTTTTTCGAAAAGGGGTTCGGACGATTTTCTGTATAGTGTATGGCCAGCTTAAGAGTAAGTTGGTCCTTCTCCCTTAAGCTGGCCATACACTATACAGAAAATCGTCCGAACCCCTTTTCGAAAAACGAACGTTCGACCGTGACCGCAAACGATCGTGCCATCATATAATGACCGATAATCTGTTCAGTGGACATGAATAAATAATTTTGTGTTCGTTTTTTTACATATACCTAGTGCAGAAAGTTCGGACGGGAAACACATTAACCTTGCAATTTATCGTACGTTCGGCAGAAATTTTCCAAACATGCCGTTCGTTTTTTTTCCACAAAAACGTCACAAACGATTATCGATTTGTACCCACTAACTTGCCGAAAAACGAACGAAGTGTCCATTCGAACGATTTTTCGGCCGATTTTTCGTATAGTGTATGGCCAGCATTAGACCATTAATCTACAGGGGCCTTTCTCTGCTGATCACCATTGTATGGGGACACTTAATTAAGCACCAATCTAAAGGGCACTTTTCCACCACAAACTTTAATGTAAGGGAACATTTTTCCACTGGCTACCAGGGAAAAAATTTAATTTTCAGAATTTTCTGGACAAATTACTGTTTATTTCATTTCATTGTTACTATTGAAAAACATTTTTTTTATCAATATATTTTTGCATTAGAGGTACTTACCGGTATATAGTGATAACAATTTATGCAGTGCTTTTAAATATACTGTATATGTTTTGTACATTCACATCAATCCCTGTCTTTAAGGAGCTTACAATCTAAAACTGCGTACACACGATTGGATGGGAAATGTGTGATCACAGGCTGTTGGCGAAAAATCCGACTGTTTGTACGCTCCATTGGACAATTGTCGGATTTTCTGCGGACAAATGTTGGATGCCAGGTTTTAACATTTTCAGCGGACAAATGTCTGTTGTCGGATTTTCTGAGCGTGTGTACACAAGTCCGTCAGACAAAAGTCCAAAGTACAAACACGCATGTTCGGAAGCAAGAACGAGCCAGAAGCTGTCGGTTTTGTAAACTAGCGTTCGTAATGGAGAGTTAACATTTTTGACCTGGCAAATTATGAAATCTCGAAATGCAGAGCACAATTCTCTTCTTCTTTAACTGCTTGCTGACCGCCAGCTGTCAATTGACGGCCAGGCGGCGCAGCTCTCATTACGGGCGGGCGTCATATGACGGCCTCCCTTTCCCGGCCCACCAGGGGGCGCGCGCGCGGCCGACGGCGATCGCGCGCGCTCGCCGTGTCACTGGGCACCCGGTGCGCGTGCTCGGAGGCCGCGATGTCTGCCGGGCACCCGTGATTGCCTATAACATTTATACAGTAATCAGTGCATTTTTATAGCATGGATCGCTGTATAAATGTGAATGGTCCCGCCATTACTAGTAAAAAAAAAAAAAAGTTATAAATCTATCCCCTATTTTGTAGACGCTATAACTTTTGCGCAAACCAATCAATATACGCTTTTTGCGATTTTGTTTACCAAAAATATGTAGAAGAATACATATCGGCGTAAACTGAGGAAAAAATTTGTTTTAAAGAAAAAAAAATTGGATATTTATTATCGCAAAAAGTAAAAAATATTGTGTTTTTTTCAAACTTGTCACTTTTCTTTTATTTATAGCGCAAAAAATAAAAACTGCAGAGGTGATCAAATTAGACCAAAAGAAATCTCTATTTGTGGGGAAAAAATTATAACAATTTCATCTGGGTACAGTGTTGTATGACTGCGCAATTGTCATTTAAAGTGCGACAGCGCTGAAAGCTGAAAAATGGCTTGGGCAGGAAGGGAGTGAAAATTCACTGTATTGAAGTGGTTAATGGGATAATAATGAAGCTGCTTTGCTGGTGATACTGATGGAGTTATTGCAAACAAATTTTCAAAGGCTTTTTTTCTAGTGATATCAAGAATAATATTATTATGCTTTTTTTTGGGGGCAAATTACCACAACACCATTATCCCGTAGTTTTTAAGATCAAAGATACAACATATGTTGGTGTCCCTTGTCAATTTTACAATGTATTTTTTTAAATGTAACTGCCTACTCCCAAACTGTCATTTGAAGTAAAACACATAGCCAAGTATTATTCTCCACAATTTTTTATTGTGCATTAAAAAAAGAAAACAAATAAAATTAGACAAGCTATTAGAACTTAACAATAGAACTTAACCAAAAAGTGCATTCTATGCATCCAAAAATATAGAAAATATAACAAATCAAATCATTATTATTCAACCAAAAAATAAAATAAAAGCCTCATGCATGTGTCCTGCTTCTTAATATGACACATAATCACACATAGGTTGGACTTGATGGACTTGTGTCTTTTTTCAACCTCACCTACTATGTAACTATGTAAATATAGGGGGTCAACAATTCCAAGAGTTGGGGTCTGTCATCCAGAGATAATTCCAAAAAATATCTGGATTATTCTCCTGGAGCTCCCGCAGCAAAGGCATATGACATAATTGGCCACGATTAATAAAGCAACCAATTTTTGGTCCAAGAACTCCTCCTCCTCCTGTTCCTGGACTGGACATGGGTCAAAGCAATAACTCCAAGGCCAATAATAAATAACACGCTATCTCCTCCGATTCCGCAACATGTCTGGTTGACGAACGGGCGTTCAGAAACGAACCGAAAAGCACGAAATGAAAAGCACGAACTGAAAAGCGCTAAATGAAAAGTGTGAAATGAAAAGTGCAAATCAACACTCACTAAACTTCTACTAATACGAAATTAGCAGAAGGAGCTCAAAGGGTGGAGCTAAAGAGCTGAAAAACCACGTAGTACGTCACTAACTTGGCCGACAATTCCTTGCCGTTTGTATGCAAGGTTTTGTCTGCGGAAAATCTGATGTACGAGGGCTTAAGGTCCCTAACTCACATTCATACATACACATACTATGGCCAATTTAGTCAGGGGTCGATTAACCTACCAGCATGTCTTTGGATTATTGGAGGAAACCGGAGTCACCAGAGGAAACCCACGCAGGCACAAGGAAAACATGCAAACTCCAGGCAGGTAGTGCCGTGTTTGGGATTTGAACTGACGATCCTAGTGCTGCCAGGCAGAAGTGTGGTTGTCAAATATGCGAAGTACGCCACATTCCTTTATTAAATGTCAGTTTACTTCTGATTCTAATATACTATGAGATGTAGATCTAGGTATTAGCAGGGGTTACCCGAGGCCTGAAAATGATTTCAAAGGGTTCTTCTTTGTTAATAAGGTAGAGAAAGACTGGTCTAGAAAATCCTATAAAAGGGAATGTGCTAAGGGGAGGGAGAGACAGACAGGAAATATTCTGGTTTTACATGAAGAAGTATCCCCTGCATTCCTTTAGATAAGCATACTCACCGCTCATCTCTAGCTGTAAGCTAGCTTTGAGAACATACACTTATGACAGAATGCCCGGTATATTGCTATTCAGGGTGCCTGTAGATGTTATCTGGAAGGAAATGTGAACTGGCAATGGTGAGAGCAAATATTTAGAGTTTTGCTTGATTTCTCATGATATACTAAAGGATCCATGGTATTTTTAAACGTTGCTTATTCTTAAAGCTGAGATTTAATCTGCTTATATTTTGCTTTCCCTTGGCTCTGCTTTCCCCTTTCCATAATGCGATAATAATTTTTAAACAAAACTTTTCCGTTTTCATTACAGAGGTGGTCTCTGACTTGTTATAGCTTCTAATACAAATAGTGAAAAGCTCACAGTGTGCAGTGAAATCAGAGTAAGCAATTTAGGTGCAGGAGAGTAAATTGTCCAACTGTGCAAGACTGATGGTAAAGCCTAGTACACACTAGTAGTTTTTTTCCGTTCAACGCAGCAGAGCTGAACGAAAACAAAAACTGACAGCTCAGGTCGGAGCTGCTGTACTAACTATCCAACGTTAGTACAGCGATCTCCCCTGCTGTTCTATTGTGTTCTAAAAGGGGCGTGGCCCCTCCCGCCAGAACACTCATTTTCTGAGAGTGCTGATCAGGAGCCGATCGGCAGACTTTTTTCAGTCTTCCCCCTTCGACAGAAGCCAGCCATTTGGCCAGCTTCTGTTGGACCGACTGCAGTACACTCGGGGTGAATGCCACCCCAAAATTCAGCCCATGTGTACTAGGTTTAAAGTGAAGCTCCACCCAAAAGGGGAAGCTCCGCTTGTCTGCCTCCTCCACCCTCCACTGTCACATTTGGCACCCTTTGGGGGGAGGGGGGAGCAGGTACCTGGTTTTGACAGGCACCAGCTCCCACTTCCGGCTGAGTTTGCCAAGGTGAACCCCCTCCTCCTTCCCCCCACAGCCGGCCCCTTCACAGAGCGCAGCGCGATTCACGCATTGCTTCAATGATGGTTTCCCATAACCGATATGGCGGCACCAGCACCGAGAGCCGATTCAAGAATCGGCTCAGGTGAGGACACCGCTGAATCCCTGGATTTGTAAGTGCCCTAATAGTGAAAGTCAGCAGCTACAGTATTTGTAACTGCTGACTTTAGTTTTTGGAGGGGGTGGTCTGAACGTCACTTTAAAACTGGAGGTCAGCTTTAACCACTTGACGACAGCCTCACGCCGATGTACGTCGGCAAGGTGGCACGGACAGGCAAAATCACGTACATGTACGTGATTTGCCTTCCGCGGGTGGGGGGTCCGATCGGACCCCCCCCCCCGGTGCCCGAGGCGGTCGTCTTTTGTCCAGCGGCGATCAGAGGTGAGGGGGAGACCATCCGTTCGTGGCCCCCCCCCTCACGATCGCCGCCGGCCAATCGAATCATTCCTTTGCTGCTGTATGCTAAACAGCAGCAAAGGAAATGATGTCATCTCTCCTCGGCTCGGTAATTTCCGTTCCGGCCCGAGGAGAGAAGACAGGTATGTGAGTGCACAACACACTACACACTCAGTAGAACATGCCAGGCACACTAAACACCCCGATCCCCCCCCCCCCGATCGCCCCCCGATCACCCCCCCCCCCCCTGTCACAAACTGACACCAGCAGTTTTTTTTTTTCTGATTACTGCATAGTGTCAGTTTGTGACAGTTACAGTGTTGGGACAGTTAGTATTACCCCCCTTTAGGTCTAGGGTACCCCCCTAACCCCCCCTAATAAAGTTTTAACCCCTTGATCACCCCCTGTCACCAGTGTCACTAAGCGATCATTTTTCTGATCGCTGTATTAGTGTCGCTGGTGACGCTAGTTAGGGAGGTAAATATTGAGGTTCGCCGTCAGCGTTTTATAGCGACAGGGACCCCCATATACTACCTAATAAATGTTTTAACCCCTTGATTGCCCCCTAGTTAACCCTTTCACCACTGATCACCGTATAACCGTTACGGGTGACGCTGGTTAGTTCGTTTATTTTTTATAGTGTCAGGGCACCCGCCGTTTATTACCGAATAAAGGTTTAGCCCCCTGATCGCCCGGCGGTGATATGCGTCGCCCCAGGCAGCGTCAGATTAGCGCCAGTACCGCTAACACCCACGCACGCAGCATACGCCTCCCTTAGTGGTATAGTATCTGTACGGATCAATATCTGATCCGATCAGATCTATACTAGCGTCCCCAGCAGTTTAGGGTTCCCAAAAACGCAGTGTTAGCGGAATCAGCCCAGATACCTGCTAGCACCTGCATTTTGCCCCTCCGCCCAGCCCCCCCAAGTGCAGTATCGATTGATCACTGTCACTTACAAAAGACTAAACGCATAACTGCAACGTTCGCAGAGTCAGGCCTGATCCCTGCGATCGCTAACAGTTTTTTTGGTAGTATTTTGGTGAACTGGCAAGCACCAGCCCCAGGCAGCGTCAGGTTAGTGCCAGTACCGCTAACACCCACGCACGCAGAATACGCCTCCCTTAGTGGTATAGTATCTGAACGCATCAATATCTGATCCGATCAGATCTATACTAGCGTCCCCAGCAGTTTAGGGTTCCCAAAAACGCAGTGTTAGCGGAATCAGCCCAGATACCTGCTAGCACCTGCGTTTTGCCCCTCCGCCCGGCCCAGCCCAGCCCACCCAAGTGCAGTATCGATCGATCACTGACACTTACAAAACACTAAATGCATAACTGCAGCGTTCGCAGAGTCAGGCCTGATCCCTGCGATCGCTAACAGTTTTTTTGGTAGTATTTTGGTGAACTGGCAAGCACCAGCCCCAGGCAGCGTCAGGTTAGCGCCAGTACCGCTAACACCCACGCACGCACCGTACACCACCCTTAGTGGTATAGTATCTGAACGGATCAATATCTGATCCGATCAGATCTATACTAGCATCCCCAGCAGTTTAGGGTTCCCAAAAACGCAGTGTTAGCGGGATCAGCCCAGATACCTGCTAGCACCTGCATTTTGCCCCTCCGCCCGGCCCAGCCCAGCCCACCCAAGTGCAGTATCGATCGATCACTGTCACTTACAAAAGACTAAAACGCATAACTGCAGCGTTCGCAGAGTCAGGCCTGATCCCTGCGATCGCCAACAGATTTTTTGGTAGCGTTTTGGTGAACTGGCAAGCGCCAGCGGCCTAGTACACCCCGGTCGTAGTCAAACCAGCACTGCAGTAACACTTGGTGACGTGGCGAGTCCCATAAGTGCAGTTCAAGCTGGTGAGGTGGCAAGCACAAATAGTGTCCCGCTGCCACCAAAAAGACAAACACAGGCCCGTCGTGCCCATAGTGCCCTTCCTGCTGCATTCGCCAATCCTAATTGGGAACCCACCACTTCTGCAGCGCCCGTACTTCCCCCATTCACATCCCCAACCAAATGCAGTCGGCTGCATGAGAGGCATTTTCTTTATGTCCTCCCGAGTACCCCTACCCAGCGAACCCCCCCAAAAAAGATGTTGTGTCTGCAGCAAGCGCGGATATAGGCGTGACACCCGCTATTATTGTCCCTCCTGTCCTGACAATCCTGGTCTTTGCATTGGTGAATGTTTTGAACGCTACTATGCACTAGTTGAGTATTAGCGTAGGGTACAGCATTCCACAGACTAGGCGCACTTTCACAGGGTCTCCCAAGATGCCATCGCATTTTGAGAGACCCGAACCTGGAACCAGTTACAGTTATAAAAGTTAGTTACAAAAAAAGTGTAAAAAAAAAAATATATATATATATAAAATAAAAAAAAATAGTTGTCGTTTTATTGTTCTCTCTCTCTCTATTCTCTCTATTGTTCTGCTCTTTTTTACTGTATTCTATTCTGCAATGTTTTATTGTTATTATGTTTTATCATGTTTGCTTTTCAGGTATGCAATTTTTTGTACTTTACCGTTTACTGTGCTTTATTGTTAACCATTTTTTTGTCTTCAGGTACGCCATTCACAACTTTGAGTGGTTATACCAGAATGATGCCTGCAGGTTTAGGTATCATCTTGGTATCATTCTTTTCAGCCAGCGGTCGGCTTTCATGTAAAAGCAATCCTAGAGGCTAATTAGCCTCTAGACTGCTTTTACAAGCCGTGGGAGGGAATGCCCCCCCCCCCACCGTCTTCCGTGTTTTTCTCTGGCTCTCCTGTCTCAACAGGGAACCTGAAAATGCAGCCAGTGATTCAGCCAGCTGACCATAGAGCTGATCAGAGACCAGAGTGGCTCCAAACATCTCTATGGCCTAAGAAACCGGAAGCTACGAGCATTTTATGACTTAGATTTCGCCGGATGTAAATAGCGCCATTGGGAAATTGGGGAAGCATTTTATCACACCGATCTTGGTGTGGTCAGATGCTTTGAGGGCAGAGGAGAGATCTAGAGTCTAATAGACCCCAATTTTTTCAAAAAAGAGTACCTGTCACTACCTATTGCTATCATAGGGGATATTTACATTCCCCGAGATAACAATAAAAATGATTAAAAAAAAATAAAAATGAAAGGAACAGTTTAAAAATAAGATAAAAAAGCAAAAAAATAATAAAGAAAAAAAAAAAAAAAAAAAAAGCACCCCTGTCGCCCCCTGCTCTCGCGCTAAGGTGAACACAAGCGGCGGTCTGTCGTCAAACGTAAACAGCAATTGCACCATGCATGTGAGGTATCACCGCAAAGGTTAGATCGAGGGCAGTAATTTTTGCAGTAGACCTCCTCTGTAAATCTAAAGTGGTAACCTGTAAAGGCTTTTAAAGGCTTTTAAAAATATATTTATTTTGTTGCCACTGCACGTTTGTGCGCAATTGTAAAGCATGTCATGTTTGGTATCCATGTACTCGGCCTAAGATCATCTTTTTTATTTCATCAAACATTTGGGCAATATAGTGTGTTTTAGTGCATTAAAATTTAAAAAAGTGTGTTTTTTCCCCAAAAAATGCGTTTGAAAAATCGCTGCGCAAATACTGTGTGAAAAAAAAAAATGAAACACCCACCATTTTAATCTGTAGGGCATTTGCTTTAAAAAAATATATAATGTTTGGGGGTTCAAAGTAATTTTCTTGCAAAAAAAAAATAACTTTTTCATGTAAACAATAAGTGTCAGAAAGGGCTTTGTCTTCAAGTGCTTAGAAGAGTGGGTGATGTGTGACATAAGCTTCTAAATGTTGTGCATAAAATGCCAGGACAGTTCAAAACCCCCCCAAATGACCCCATTTTGGAAAGTAGACACCCCAAGCTATTTGCTGAGAGGCATGTCGAGTCCATGGAATATTTTATATTGCGACACAAGTTGCGGGAAAGAGACACATTTTTTTTTTTTTTGCACAAAATTGTCACTAAATGATATATTGCTCAAACATGCCATGGGAATATGTGAAATTACACCCCAAAATACATTCTGCTGCTTCTCCTGAGTACGGGGATACCACATGTGTGAGACTTTTTGGGAGCCTAGCCGCGTACGGAACCCCGAAAACCAAGCACCGCCTTCAGGCTTTCTAAGGGCGTGAATTTTTGATTTCTCTCTTGACTGCTTATCACAGTTTCGGAGGCCATGGAATGCCCAGGTGGCACAAAACCCCCCCAAATGACCCCATTTTGGAAAGTAGACACCCAAAGCTATTTGCTGAGAGGTATAGTGAGTATTTTGCAGACCTCACTTTTTGTCACAAAGTTTTGAAAATTGAAAAAAGAAAAAAAAAAAAGTTTTTTCTTGTCTTTCTTCATTTTCAAAAACAAATGAGAGCTGCAAAATACTCACCATGCCTCTCAGCAAATAGACAACTTTGTGCAAAAAAAAAAAAAAAATGTGTCACTTTCCCGCAACTTGTGTCAAAATATAAAATATTCCATGGACTCAATATGCCTCTCTGGAAATAGCTTGGGGTGTCTACTTTCCAAAATGGGGTCATTTGGGGGGGTTTTGTGCCACCTGGGCATTCCATGGCCTCCGAAACTGTGATAGGCAGTAAAGAGTGAAATCATAAATTTACACCCTTAGAAATCCTGAAGGCGGTGATTGGTTTTCGGGGCCCCGTACGCGGCTAGGCTCCCAAAAAGTCCCACACATGTGGTATCCCCATATTCAGGAGAAGCAGCAGAATGTATTTTGGGGTGCAATTCCACATAGGCCCATGGCCTGTGTGAGTAATATATCATTTAGTGACAACTTTTTGTAAATATTTTTTTTTTTTTTTGTCATTATTCAATCACTTGGGACAAAAAAAATAAATATTCAATGGGTTCAACATGCCTCTCAGCAATTTCCTTGGGGTGTCTACTTTCCAAAATGGGGTCATTTGGGGGGGTTTTGTACTGCCCTGCCATTTTAGCACCTCAAGAAATGACATAGGCAGTCATAAACTAAAAGCTGTGTAAATTACAGAAAATGTACCCTAGTTTGTAGACGCTATAACTTTTGCGCAAACCAATAAATATACGCTTATTGACATTTTTTTTACCAAAGACATGTGGCCGAATAAATTTTGGCCTAAATGTATGACTAAAATTGAGTTTATTGGATTTTTTTTATAACAAAAAGTAGAAAATATCATTTTTTTTCAAAATTTTCGGTCTTTTTCCATTTATAGCGCAAAAAATAAAAACCGCAGAGGTGATCAAATACCATCAAAAGAAAGCTCTATTTGTGGGAAGAAAAGGACGCACATTTCGTTTGGGTACAGCATTGCATGACCGCGCAATTAGCAGTTAAAGCGACGCAGTGCCAAATTGGAAAAAGACCTCTGGTCCTTAGGCAGCATAATGGTCCGGGGCTCAAGTGGTTAAAGAAATTCATGGGCCATTCACTCCTTTCCTGCTGCTTCCTGAATACTCCCTCAACAGTCATCATATCACAAGTCACCATAGGGGCAGCTGTGAGATGAGGAAGCAAAGCCCTGCCTTTACCAAAATGGCTGCCTTCACAAAGTGACAGTGCAGAAAGAGGCATGGTAAGTATGTAAAATGGAAGAGATATGCTACAAGAATTATAGAGGCAATACTGGTGACTAGTGCTTTGCTTTCTGCTTGCCTTTGTTTTTAGGCACAGCTTCTATAGTACAGGTCCAATGAATGTGCACCTGAATATGGACTTTAAACTAGTTACATAATAATGTAGTGCTCTCCCTGACCTTCAGAGACCTGGTGGCAGGGGCGGATCCAGAGTCTAGTCTCGGGAGGGGCACTGTCAGAAAATACGTTTTTTTTGCGGGCTATTTATCGGGGCAATGGCTGGTGTTGGCGCTTCAATCATCACGGCACCATGGTTGATATGGTATCAGGATGATTGAAGTGCATTATTTCTATTATTACATTGCTATATAAAATGAAATAGTTCAACTCACCATAATGCAGAATCAGTGGGAGCCCTGTGTGTGTCACCTTCCACCGCCGCCTGCCACCAGTTGCAGTGTCTCACTTGCCACGTCACCTGCCTTCAGATGCGGATTGTCACTTGCCACGTCACCTGCCACAAGTTGCGGATTGTAACTTGGCACATCACCTGCCACTAGTTGCGGATTGTCACTTGCCTGCCACCAGATGCAGATTGGCACTTGCCACATCGCCTGCCACCAGGTGCGGATTGTCACTTGTCACATCGCCTGCCACAGGTTGCAGGTTGTCACTTGCCGCGTCACCTGCCACATGTTGCAGATTGTTACTTGCCACGTCCCCTGCCACCCATTGCGGATTGTCATTTGCCACGTCACCTGCCACACGTTGCAGATCGTCACTTGTCACACGTTGCAGATTGTCACTTGCCACGTCACCTGCCACACGTTGCGGATTGTCACTTGCCTGTTACAAGGTGCGGATTGTCACTTCCTGTGTCCCAGAAGGCAGGCAGGAGAGAGATGATGTAATCTCTCTGCTGCACACGGTTGCACAGTGAGGGCGGAACTGTGGTGATGCAGGGCAAGCGGTGAGAGATGATGTCATCTCTCTGCTCCCTCACCTACCAGCCCGCTGACTGGTCTGCCCGCCCCGCTCACCTGCCGACTGGCCTGTTCCCCCACTCACCCACCAACTCGCCCCCTCACCCACCCGCCGACCCAATGACTGGTCCACCCTGTCTCCCAATGGTAGATGAAAAAAATGAACAAAGAGGTTTTTTTCTCATAACAGGAACAGTGGGAGAGAGGGGTAGGGCACAGGACACCCTATTGCAAATGCAATAGCAACTTGACAGACTCCTTGGACAAAAATAGAACTAGGCAGACAGCAATACAGAAAAGGGGCCTTTAAGCTCAATGCAGCAATCTGTATTTTGTAGCAACTGTTGTCTGCTATAGCAACAATTTCACTTACAGTATCCCACTCTAGATCCTCAAGCTTAGCTCCCAGCTACCAACTGGACTTCTCAAGCTTCACTCACAGCTACCCGCTGTATTCTTCAAGCTTCACCCACAGCTACCCGCTGGGTTCCTCCGATTCACAGCTACCCGCTGGATCCCTCAAGCTTTACTCACAGCTACCCGCTGTACTTCTCTTCAAGCTTTACTTACATCTACCCGCTGTACTTCTTCAAGCTTAACTCACAGGTACCCGCTGTACTTCTTGGATGAGTTCTCTCCTGAAGCTTTCCAACTTACTTCACAGTCCCTGGCTGATGAATCGTCTGCTCTGGTACTCCTTCAGAACTCCATGCCTTTACACCTGCCTCCGGCAACAAGAGTGGTTGTCCCTCTGGCAACTTTCCCTCCCTTGCCCCCTGGCAAAGATCAGGCTCCCCTCAGGCCGAGCCTCTTTACATGTGGTTAGGCCTCAGGCTTCAGGCCTACACCTGCTGCTGCTCCACACACACCCACCCAGGCTGCAGCACGGGTGGATAGAACCCCGATCACCTGACTCTCACTCAATAAATAGACTATGCCAGCAGCCTCAGCGGCCAAAGAAGCTCCTGCTGATTGGCTGAGATTGCACATTCACTCATAACCTGAAATTAACTGTAATCTATCATACTAATGCCAAAAGTAACAGTGCCACCTATTGACAAAAGAGATAATCACAGTTCCATTAAAGCTTAGGTGAAAACCATTTGATCAAACTACAAATTAGCCAGGCTAGTTACCACCTAGCATCACTAAATTTACTAGCAGCCCTGTTTAAGACAAGGGTACTACAATAATATTAACAAGCCGTACAAAAAACAGACCTCTCAAGTGAAGTAAGTAATTCTCAAAGTATCTCTATGATCACAACTGTAAGGTTACATAGTTACATAGTCATGAAAAATGAAGTCAGCTTCATTCATTTCTAAAAGCTTTGATTAGATAGAAGGACTGCTAGGATCTACTCTAATAATAAAATAGCTAAGATTTCAATACCTGTGTGGTAAACTTTAAGGGCTAGTTTACACTTGTTTCAAAACAAGGCTTTGTTAAAGCTCTCTGAACGCTAGTCAAAGCTCCTTTCACTAAATAAATTGGTTAGCTTACAGTCCTGTTTATACCTTGCCTTTGCTTTGCTTTGCTTCGGCTTCCCTTCAAAAATTATACCCCATGTAGCTTTAGTGGTGCTTCAAAGCGTCTTCAAAGCACCCATAGAAGTCTATGGCAAAGCTCGCTTGAAACACCTAAAGCTTTTGAGAGGCTTTAATTCAGCTTTAGCTTTGCTTTGTTTTGGAGAAATTGCAGGTATGAGATATCCACACACAAACAGTGCACCTGCCAAGCTTCAACAAAACTTCAAAAGAGCATCATCGAAACATCACTGAAGCCTTACCGAAGCATCATTGAAGCCTCATCGAAGCATCACAAAAGCTTAATCGAAGCACCACCAAAGCATCAAAAACACATCATAAGGGCTAGTTTACACTTGCTTCAAAACAAGGCTTCGGAAACGCTTTGTTAAAGCTCTCTGAATGCCATTCAAAGCCCCTTTACTAAACAATATGGTTAGCTTACAGTCCTGTTTACACCTTGCATTTGCTTTGCTTCAAAAATTATACCCCATGTTGCTTTAGAGGTGCTTCAAATCGTCTTCAAAGCCTCCATAAAACTCTATGACAAAGCTCGCTTGAAGCACCTGCGGCTTTTGAGAGGCTCTAATTCAGCTTTAGCTTTGCTTTGTTTTGGAGAAACTGCAGGTATGAGATATCCACCCACACACACAGGGCATCTGTCAAGCTTCAACCAAACTTCAACAGAGCATTGCGGAAGCATCATCGACGCTTCACCGAAGCATCACCAAAGCTTCATTGAAGCACCACCAAAGTTTCATCGAAGCACCACTGAAGTATCAAAAACACATCATAAAAGCATGTTGAAGCGGTAGGCGCTTTAATGTGTGTTGAAGCCGAAGCAAGTGTAAATGAGCCCTAACATGTTTTTTTATGTGTTTTTGGTGCTTCTGTGATGCTTCAGTGGTGCTTTGATGATGTTTCGGCAATGCTTCGATGATGCTTCGGTGGTGCTTCAAGCGAGCTTTGTCATAGACTTCTATGGCAGGCTTGGAAGCACCACTAAAGCGACATGGGGTATAATTTTTGAATTGAATCCGAACCAAAGCAAAAGCAAGGTGTAAACAGGACTGTAAGCTAACTTTTTTATTTAGTGACAGGGGCTTTGATCAGCGCTCGGAGAGCTTTAACAAAGTGTGTTTTAAGCCATGTTTTGAAGCATGTGTAAACTAGCCCTAAATGTGTGTTGAAGCCGAAGTCTGTGTAAATGAGCCCTAACTGAAAAAGATTTTTTCTATAATGCTAATAGATACAGAGATAGATAAGGACTTGTTTTGAAGTGGCTACGCTGTTGTTTCATGATCTTAGCACAGGTTCACTTTAACCAGCTGATGGTCGGCCATTTCCGGTGAGTGTACCTGTTGTTCAGAGGGCATTTATAAATGTCTTAATTTGTAATGCGCATATGTAGACTCACAATGGTAGCTTGGTGCTGTATCGACTAGCATTATGCCCAGTACACACGGTCGGACATTGATCGGACATTCCTACAACAAAATCCATGGATTTTTTCCGACGGATGTTGGGTCAAACTTGTCTTGCATACACACGGTCACACAAAGTTGTCGGAAAATCCGGTCGCTCTAAACGCGGTGACGTAAAACGCGTACGTCGGGACTATAAACGGGGCAGTAGCCATTAGCTTTCGTCTCTTAATTTATTCGGAGCATGCGTGGCACTTTGTGTGTCGGATTTGTGTACACACGATCGAAATTTCCGACAACGGATTTTGTTGTCGGAAAATTTTATAGCCTGCTCTCAAACTTTGTGTGTCGGAAAATCAGATGGAAAATGTGTGATGGAGCCCACACACGGTCAGAATTTCCGACAACACGCTCCGATCGCACATTTTCCGTCGGAAAGTCCGACCGATTGTATGGGGCATTGGTCTGATTCCCAACAAAACTCAAAATGGAATTTGTAATTTAATTCCAGGTTTGCATGAGTTTCTGCTGGTTCTTCAATTTTTATTCCACTATTGAAAAACGGTCAAGCTCTAGAGGAAGAGAAGATGCAAATGGATTAACGTTCGCTGTAAAGCACTGCAGAATATGTTGATTCTGTAAAAATTAAAGATGTACATCTGTCACCCATACCGAGTTTTGCTCTCTGCCCCATGTTATTAATGTCATGTCAGGGCAGGTGTTTAGCAATAGCTCAACAGCCATGGGGAACTTAATGGAGGATAAACGTTGACTGCATCCATCAATAACCCAGTGACATTTGTTCATATGATCTTCATATACACCTCTGGGAATATAGCATTACACTGTTGCTAGCAGTTGGGTCTGGTTTACATTTTTGTGATATATGAAGAGTGCCACATAATTTGCTGTGTTTAATGCTGAGTTGGTCAATGTTCCATTTATGATCTGACTGCACTATGTTTTCATTAACGCCGAACTCCAGGCATCCAGCTAAATACACAAATAAGGCCTCATGTACACTGCTGCTGGTAAACAGATGTTTAGGAGCAGTTGGACATTTTTTTCAATTGCTCCTGAACTCACCTCTATGTTATCTTACCTGTCCATGTACACACGGTCGTTTACAGTCGTTTCTAGGCAGTTGCGTTTAGAGGCTTTTTTTGGAACGCAAAAAAATGTGTTCAGAAGCTGTGTTTAGAGGAATTTCAAGCAACAAATGCTTATAAACGTGGCTAAACGCGGTAACTCGCGTTTAGCCGCGTTTCATTTTTGGCTATTTTGAAGAAAAAAAAAAAATTATTTTATTTTTTTAACCACTTTAACCCCGGACCATTTAGCTGGCCAAAGACCAGAGCACTTTTTGCGATTTGGCACTGCGTCGCTTTAACTGACAATTGCGCGGTCGTGCGACATGGCTCCCAAACAAAATTGACGTCCTTTTTTTCCCCACAAATAGAGTTTTCTTTTGGTGGTATTTGATCACCTCTGCAGTTTTAATTTTTTGCGCTATAAACCAAAAAATAGCGTCAATTTTGAAAAAAAAAGCAATATTTTTTACTTTTTGCTATAATAAATGTCCCCAAAAAATATATAAAAAAAATTTTTTTTCCTTAGTTTAGGCCGATACGTATTCTTCTACATATTTTTGGTTAAAAAAAAATCGCAATAAGCATTTATTGATTGGTTTGCGCAAAAAGTTATAGCGTTTACAAAATAGGGGATAGTTTTATGGCATTTTTATTAACAATTTTTTTTTATTAGTAATGGCGGCGATCAGCGATTTTTATCATGACTGCGACATTATGGCGGACAGATCAGACACTTTTGGCACGATTTTGGGACCATTCACATTTATACAGCGATCAGTGCAATTAAAAATGCATTGATTACTATGTAAATGTGACTGGCAGTGAAGGGGTTAACCACTAGGTGGCGCTATAGGGGTTAAGTGCGTCCTGGGAGTGATTCTAACTGTGCAGGGGAGGGGCTGTGTGTGACACAACACTGATCACCGCTCCCAATTACAGGAAGCTGTGATCAGTGACACTGTCACTAGGCAGAACGGGAAATGCTTGTTTACATTAGCATTTCCCCGTTCTTCCTCTCCATGAGACGATCGTGGGTATCCCCGCGGACATCAAGTCCACGGGACCCGCGATCACGCTCATGAAGCTCCTGGCGGGCGCACGCCCGCAAGCCGCCTCTTAAAGGGCAACGTACAGGTACTGCCTGTACGCGCCCTTCTGCCGACTTATATAGTCGTGAGGCAGTCGGGAAGCGGTTAAATGCTTCTAAACGCAAATGCGGCATGCAAACTCAGCAAAATGAAAGTTTTAAACGTGAGTTACTATCTGTCAAGTTAAATCGTTCAGGAGAGGTTGTAAAAACGTCCCGTGTACATGAAGCCTAAAAAGAGTTGTTTTATCTGCCAAAGGATTAGTATTTCTGTCCATCCAGTCCTGAAATTTACACGACCCTGCTTCACAACATAGCCTTGCCTGATAGAGGAAGGATCCTGAACTTTCTCGGTTGCGCTGCAGCCCTATTACCTTAATTGGGTTGCATTTGGCAGCACTACCACCCATCGAATGTGACAGGGGGTTTTATTTTTGCCATGGGTGTGAAGCAGAGCATCATGGCATGTGTACATTCCTGAGCAGCTGCATGTCTTTAGTTAGGTGGGCGGTCAGAGGGTAGTAAAACTTTGGCTCATCTGTCAGTTTTTACTGCACCCTGGGTGCCCATGTGAACAAGCCCTCAGAGTGCTGAGGAGTTTTGGTTGAAAAAAGCAAAGCCAAATTTTTTTATTTGTTTTAGGACTGTGGCCCTTTGCTTGCCTTTATCTGGCCCTTGGGGCACTATTCCATCCACTGACACCAACAATAGGGCACAATTCCTCCCACTGACACCATCAAAAGGGCACAATTCCATCCACTGACACCAACAATAGGGCACAATTCCTCCCACTGACACCATCAAAAGGGCACAATTCCATCCACTGACACCAACAATAGGGCACAATTCCTCCCACTGACACCATCAAAAGGGCACAATTCTTTCCATTGACAACAACGATGGGGCACAATTTCTTCCACTGACACCAACAATAGGGCACAATTCCTTCCATTGACACCAATGATGGAGCACAATTCCTTCCATTGACAACGATGGGGCACAATTCCTTCCACTGACACCAACAATAGGGCACAATTCTTTCCATTGACACCAACAATAGGGCACAATTCCTTCCATTGACACCAACGATTGGAGCACAATTCTTTCCATTGACACCAACGATGGGGCACAATTTCTTCCATTGACACCAACAATAAGGCACAATTCCTCCCACTGACACCATCAAAAGGGTACAATTCCTTCCATTGACACCAACGATGGGGTACAATTCCATTCATTGACACCAACGATGGGGCACAATTCTATCCATTGACACCAACGATGGGGCACAATTCCTTCCATTGACACCGATGGGGCACAATTCCTTCCATTGACACCAACAATGGGGCACAATTACTTCCATTGACACCAACAATGGGGCAGTATTACTTCCACTGGCATCAACGATGATGCACTAGTCCTCCCACTAACACCAAAGATAGGGCATTGTTTAATCCCAATGGACGCCAGGACATTTTCTACTCCCACTGGCCCTAATCTGGCCCCCCCTAAAGCATTGAGGACAGTAAACTGGCCCATTGTTTGGAAAGTATGGAGACCCCTGTTTTAGGATATAGAGCGGTGAAAGATTAAAACTCATGTCAGGTATTTAGGCCTTTATTACATGGCTGTTTGGCCGTATACACCGGATTCCAGTAGCAGGAATCAGTGGATTATTGCAGCTGGAATCACAGGTGCAAATGAATAGCGGCAACCAATCAGCCTGTACAAAGCAATTAGAGGCTGACAGCGGCCATTGCTGTTTGTATGTAGCCGCACACCAAGAGATTACCTGCGATTAGGGATGGGTGTCTGACCCTGGATATAGTCTAATCCCCGCAGCTGAGATTGACATTGATTGGCTAAACACCAGTGCGATTGGTGCCTTATGCCCCCCTTTCCATTGCAAATCTCCAATACATCAAACGCTATTTTTACAAATGAGTATTTAATTACTATTGACGACAGATGCACATTTATTTTCACCTGTTTTCACAAACAAGCCCCACTGTCTTTCATTACCACTAAGTAATATAAATTGGGAAACTGAAAAGAAAAATCAGACCACACCTCGCGGGATGATAGCTTGAGCTATCCATTTATACATAATCAAAGCCAGAACTTCCACAGCAAAGGAGGCCATCAAAGTGAACCGCAGGGAATTGTGTAATAGAAAACATAACATATGCTAATGCCCGGGACTTCATCCATAACTATATATGTGTAAGGAAGACATCTTGATTTTTTAACGGTAATCAAAACACTACATGGGATTTCACTGGCATCCTTTATGGATTTAGAGGGATTTCAGTTGTCTTTTAAGTTTGAAAGTAATATAGTAGGAAAAGCAATTATGTGAAATTTGCATCCATAGTTTACAATATACAGTAATGTCTACCTCCCAACTCTGTGAGACCAGAAAGGGCATTTTTTAGTGTTGTGACTTTTCTCGTTGTGGTGTGTTAAAGCTTAAGCCAAAGAATAATTCCAAGCATCGGTATGCAATACATAGTTACAGCTGAAACCAATGTAACTACCCTGTTTCCCCGAAAATAAGACCTAGCGTGGTTGTCGGTGATGGCTGCAATATAAGCCCTACCCCCCAAATAAGCCCTTCCCTGTTTCCCCCGAAAATAAGCCCTACCCTGAAAAGAAGACCTACGAGGACTTCAACTAGGGCTTATTTGGGGGGTAAGGCTTATATTGCAGCCATCACCGACAATCACGCTAGGTCTTATTTTCGGGGAAACAGGGTATGAATATACCATACCTGGCTGATGTCCCCTGGAAGCTGGAAATCACTGAAGCAGACACCTCTATTCCATTGATCTCAACTTGCTTCCGAGACCCGTGCTGAATGGCCGGCCTGATGCATTCTGAACACAGGAGGTCGGCCACTCGGCATGGACACCATCCGGAAAGAATGCAAAGTGTTCTCTGATTGGACGAGGTAGAGAGGCAGGGCAATGACATCATGCTGTTCACCTCAGCCAATCAGAGAACACTTTGTATTAATTTAGAAGGTGCAAAGAATTACCTGAATGGTGCCTGCGCTGAGCAGCTGATCTCCTTTGTTCATAATGCAGAAAAGAAAAAGAGGGCTTTTTGGGACTTATGCCCCGTACACACGGTCGGACATTGATCGGACATTCCAACAACAAAATCCTAGGATTTTTTCCGTCGGATGTTGGCTCAAACTTGTCTTGCATACACACGGTCACACAAAGTTGTCGGAAAATCCGATCATTCTGAACGCGGTGACGTAAAACACGAATGTCGGGACTATAAACGGGGCAGTAGCCAATAGCTTTCATCTATTTATTCTGAGCATGCGTGGCACTTTGTGCGTCAGATTTGTGTACACGGAAATTCTGACAACGGATTTTGTTGTCGGAAAATTTTATAGCCTGCTCTCAAACTTTGTGTGTTGGAAAATCCGATGGAAAATGTGTGATGGAGCCCACACACGGTCGGAATTTCCGACAACAAGGTCCTATCACACATTTTCCGTCGGAAAATCCGACCGTGTGTACGAGTGAGACACATGTAAGCATACATCTCCATCCCTATTCAGGTACATAGGAAAGAGGGTTGGGACTTTAGATGAGGTATGCTTGATAAGGCTCAAAAACAAAACAATGTAATATGGATGTGTTTATTGTCTAAAACACACAGCAATAACATTCGACATTGAGTACATACAAATTTAGTAACCACGTAAAAATTAGAAAACAAAAAGAATCGCGCTAGTAAGTGACAAAAATGCATAAAACCTGTTAAAACAGTGACAACTCTAAATGAGCAAAATTTAAATAAACTTAAAAAAGCAATAATATCAAAAGTTGAACACTTATACGATCTTGGAAGTCCAAAGAGTGAACTAAAATGACAGTCTAAAGGTGGCTGCTGAACCACCTATCTAAATAAAGATCCAAGTGAATATCAAATATTCTTCCGTGAAAAAGCACTCCATCACCAAAAAATGGAAGGGGTCACTCCTTACCGGAAAGCCACGATTCCCCACTACAGAGGATCATAGCTCGCAAACACAGCTGACACTGGCGACTGGAACTCGCGTCGGTGTCCACTACAGGGTCATCAAAACATCAGCGGTTGCGGAACCAACTCGTGGAAAAGGCGTTCCATAAAAACGAAGATGGAACTCACATAGTGTAAAACCATAGAGGACTTTATTTAAAACTCATAAAATACACACTTACAGTGTCATCCAGAAAAAGAGAGCCTTAAAGTGGGGTTCCACCCAAAAAACAAAAATACCTGAAAAATTCTAAAAAAATAAAATAAAAAAACATTTGGATATATATTTTTTTTACTTACCTCTAAATGCCTGTTGCTAGGTGGTCCCTCATAGTCTGCCACTTCCTTTGCCTGGGCTGGTGACATCACTTCCCCCTCGGCACAGGAAGGGCTCGGCTCTGCTCCCTCCCTCCTGTCAATCATCTGGGACCCATTACAGGTCCCAGGTGATTGAGCGGCCAATCACGGCGCGCAGCGCCGCTCGCGCATGCGCAGTGGGTACCAGGCTGTGAAGCCACAGCCCGGCGCCCACAGTTGAAATGCCGGCGCCGACGAGCGGAGGGGGGGGGACGAGCGGGGCTTTCGATCCCCCGCATCGCTGGACCCAGGGACAGGTGAGTGTCCAATTAAAAGTCAGCAGCTGCAGTATTTGTAGCTGCTGACTTTTAATTTTTTTTTTTTTTAATGGACCCCCTGGGTGGAACTCCTCTTTAAGTCCGGTCCGTTGGCCGTGTGGACTCGGACAAACCCGTCCTACTGGAGACCGAGCACAGATTGGAGGTGACGTCAGCGCGTCGTCCTGCTCCGCCCTACGCTTTTCGTGACAGCATCACGTCTTCCAGGGGCACGTAACCACGTAAAAAGCATGATGCAAACCATAAACATGTATATAATGACTATTGATGGCATTGTTAAAGAGGTAATGCTCCCAAAAGATGGAAACTTGAGACCCTAGGTTTGGTCCTGGAAATAAAACATAATACATCTGTGTAAGCCCGACGCCTTTCATGGCATAGTTGCCACTCTTCAGGGGCAAATGTGTAATAAATTGGATCTGCAAGAGGACATAAGCATATCATACAAGTCTGAACATGAAGTTTGACCAGTTACTAAATACGTATAGGCTTTAATTCCTCCTCACTCTTGGAGGTCAATACTTGTGTCATGGTTTTATATGTGATTGTATGTACATGTGCCCTAGTGTACTTTACCTGATTTTTGAAGACTGTATTACTTACACTGTTATGTACTTCTCCTACCTCCGCTTGGTATTAATAAATAATTATCAAACAAAAAAAAAGTCTGAACATGAAACCCAAAAATGGGAGACAGTGACATAGAGATGAAGATATCCATCTCTGGATTACTTACTTAACTGCAGCCTATGAGGCATGTAAGCTGGTATGTATTACCCATATACATATGCCAATCCCTTTCCTTCCTATTTATTGTCCACTCGGGTCAGGGGTTTGTTTTCACATTTAACCCATTTGGGTCTTACTTTTTTTCACTCATTAATTGTAGATTGGAGCCCCTGTTTCACTTGCTGTTTGGATAAATACGTTTCTGTGAATCACACTCATGCTCTCCATTCTGCTACGGGCCCCACCTCAGCTCCCGGGGCAGACAAACCATGGCGGCCATGTGCTCCAGCTTACATGCCCTCATATGCTGCAGAGATATGCTCCAGAGATGGATATCTTCATCTCTATGTCACTGTCTCCCATTTTTGGGTTTCATGTTCAGACTTATGTGATATGCTCATGTCCTCTTGCAGATCCAATTTATTAAGCATCCGCCCCTGAAGAATGGCAACAATGCCATGAAACGTGTCATACTTACACAGATGTATTATGATTTATTTCCAGGATCAAACCTAGGGTCTCAAGTTTCCATCTTTGGGAGGATTACCTCTTTAACAATGCCATCGATAGTCGTTATATACATGTTTATGGTTTGCATCATGCATTTTACGTCATTACTAAATTTGTATGTACTCAATGTCGCATGTTATTGCTGTGTGTTTTAGACAATATACACATCCATATTACATTGTTTTGTTTTTGAGCCTTATCAAGCATACCTCATCTAAAGTCCCAACCCTCTATCCTATAATGCAGAAGAGCAGCCACTCTACCTAACCCTCACCGAAACAAATTAAACTTTTGTTGAGATAAAAACAAACCCCTCAAGGATAACCTATGCCAATTGCAAGGATTTTAAACAATTCCCGCTGAGCGTACGCAGATGTGCGTACTCGGCTTTCCGGGGTTATACCAGGATAGCCGATCCCCGGCTCTAAACAACGGTTTCCGGGATGATGCCTGCAGCTGCGGGCATCATCCCGGAAACCGTTGTTTAGAGCCGGCGATCGGCTATCCTGGTATAACAACCGATGCGGCTAAAAGCCGCTTGACTGTTATACCGGAGGAGCGGGAGGGGACGTCCCCCCCTCCCGCCGCTCTTAACGGGCCTCTCGTTCCATTGGGAGGCCCGATGACCAATCAGCCGCCTCAGGCTTTGTTCCAGCCTCCTAATCGTAAACACGGAAGCGACGTCATTTTTTTTAAACACAATTTATAAATCTGAAAATAAATAAAATAAATAAGAAAAAAAATTTTTTTAAAGCGCCCCCGTCCCCGCGAGCTCGCGCAGCAAAGAAAACGCATACGGAAGTCGCGCCCGCATATGTATATGGTGTTCAAATCACACATGTGAGGTATCGCCGCGATCGTCAGAGCAAGAGAAATAATTCTAGCACTAGACCTCCTCTGTAACTCTAACCTGGTAACCGTAAAAAAAATTTAAAGCGTCGCCTATAGAAATTCTTAGGTACCGTAGTTTGTCGCTATTCCACGAGTGCGTGCAATTATAAAGCGTGACATGTTTGGTATCTATTTACTTGGCTTAACATCATCTTTCACATTATACAAAAAATTGGGGTAACTTTATTGTTTGTTTTTTTAAAAATTCATGAAAGTGTCCCTTTTCCCAAAAATTTGCGTTTAAAACACCGCTGCACAAATACCGCGTGATATAAAATATTGCAACAATCGCCATTTGATTCTGTAGATTCTCTGCTAAAAAAATTTATATAATGTTTGGGGGTTCTAAGTAATTTTCTAGCAAAAAATACGGATTTTAGCTTGTAAACACCAAATTTCAAAAATAGGCTTAGTCATGAAAGGGTTAATAAACTTTGTAGTAGATCCCTACCTGTTTCCACTCTGAAGAAATAGCTGTTTGTTTCACCATGTCCTTTGCAGACTAATCCTGACCTGGTTCATTACAATCAGCTGGTGCATTCTCAGTGTTCTGATGGTTACATTTGCAGGGTCGTCTGCATCCCTTTAACTTCCTATTGCAGATGGTGCTTACACTTTGACTTGCGTCTGTATCACACAAGCAGGAAATTACATTTTAAGGGGCGTGTTCTGCACACCAATGCTGTACGGAATGCCTTTTGTATTGAATTTTACAGAAAATGACAATAAAAATTTGGCGGACGCTAACTTTGCCTTTAACAGCTTGCCGACCCGCCACAGAACATTTTTCTGCGGCACGTCGGTTCGCACAGACACAGTCACCTACCTCTACGCTGCGGCTTTCTTGTATGAGTGTGCGGACGAGGAAAACTGTGCTGTCATTTGCTGCACCACAAACCGATCAGTGAGTCCCGGCCAATGTTTTATGGCCAGGACCTACTGATCAGCTGAGCGAATGGCAGAAGAGAGCTCTATGTTGATAAACAACACAGGGCTCTCTACAGACAGCAGCTAAGTGCCATTTTTTACTCCCTGCAAAGCAGGAAGTAAAAAACGGCACATTGCTCAGAAAAATAATCACATAGTTCACACACTAAACATGGTTAGGCACACATTTAACTCTTTGATCGCCCTAGATATTAACCCCTACCCAGCCAGCACTAACGCTGTCTGATCACCACCATTAGTAGTATTAAAAAAAAAAAATGTTACTGATGTTCATGTAAGATAATTGATCTATTCATACCCTGAACTAGTGCATTTTTTATGCTTATGTATCTCTCACATTTTCAATAAAATCCTCGTAAAAGAAGAAAAAAAAATTCAATATATCTACCATCATTTGTAGACGCTACAACTTTCACGCAAACCAATCAATAAACACTTATTGGGAATTTTTTTTATACCAAAGACATGTAGCAGAATACATTTTGGCCAAAATATATGAAGAAATTAGATTTTTTACAATTTTCTATTGGATATGTTTTATAGCAAAATGTAAGAAATATTGTTTTTTATTAAAAATCTCAGTGGTGATCAGTGGTGATCAAATACCACCAAAAGGAAATTATTTGTGTGAAAAAAAATGCTATAAATTTAGTTTGGGTACAGCATTGCATGACTGCACAATTACCCGTTAACCACTTGCCGACCGCCGCATGTACATATACGTCGGCAGAATGGCACGGCTGGGCAAATTGGCGTACAGGTATGTCCCTTTGAATTTGCTGCTGTGTGGTCACGTGCACGCCGGCGGTGGTGCGCGCGCGACCCTGACGGGAGCTCCGTGAGTAGGATTTGCGGGTCCCGCGAACTCGATCGCTGCGGGGATACCCGCAATTGTCTCACGGAGCTGAAGAATGGGGAGATGCTAATGTAAACAAGCCCCGTTCTGCCTAGTGACGCTGTCACTGATCATAGCTCCCTGTGATCGGGAGCTATGATCAGTGATGTGTCACTCGTAGCCACGCCCCCTAACAGTTAGAATCACTCCCCAGGACACACTTAACCCCTCCCTAGCCCCCTAGTGGTTAACCCCTTCACTGCCAGTGTCATTTTTACAGTAATCAGTGCAATTTTATAGCACTGATCGCTGTAAAAATGACAATGGTTCCAAAAATGTGTCAAAACTGTCCGATGTGTCTGCCACAATGTCGCAGTCACGATAAAAATCGCAGATCACCACCATTACTAGTAAAAAAAAAATTATTAATAAAAATGCCATAAAACTAACCCCTATTTTGTAGATGCTATAACTTTTGCTCAAACCAATCAATAAACGCTTATTGCGATTTTTTTTTACCAAAAATATGTAGAAGTATACGTATCGGCCTAAACTTTTTTTATATATATTTTTTGGGGATATTTATTATAGCAAAAATTAAATTATTTTTTTTTTAAATTGTCGCTCTATTTTTGTTTATAGCGCAAAAAATAAAAACCGCAGAGGTGATCAATTCCACCAAAAGAAAGCTCTAATTGTGGGGAAAAAAGGACGTTAATTTTGTTTGGGAGCCACGTCGCACGAACGCGCAATTGTCAGTTAAAGTGACGCAGTGCCAGCAAAATGGTCCGGGACTTAAGTGGTTAAAGTAGCAACATTCTAAATAGCAAAAAAATGGCCTGGTCATGAAGGGGGTAAAAAATTCTGGAGCTGAGGTGGTTAAATATACTATGTGTGTGTCTAGCCAGTGGTCACTACAGGTTATCGCTGGATGTGCGAACAGTCACAAATAGCAGGTGTCAACAGTCTGTCATTGCAGTGTATGGGCTCGGCTGCTGAAGCTATTTGCACTCAGCTGTCAATTCCAGCTACAGGGATTCTTGTTGCTGGGATTCGCAGCAGGGCAACATGTCCATCCAAATTAAGTCTTAGAGAATGGTGGCTCCTATAAGGTGCCGACTGAAGGGTAGATTGGGGAGCTATGGGGGGAAGGGGGGAACATTATTATTATAACACAGGATTTATATACTGCCAACTGTTTGCGCAGGGCTTTAAAAAATGAAGACAGACATTATGGTTACAATACAATTTGGTACAAGAGGAATCAGAGGACCCTGCTTGTTAAAGATTACAATCTAAGAGGGAGGGTCAGGTGATACAAAAGGTAATAACTGTGGGGGATTGGCTGATGGAGAACGTAAAAACACAATATATTAGTTGGAAGCAGGATAGGCTTCTTTAAAGAGAAGGGTTTTCAGGGATCATCTAAAGATGGATAGATTAGGAGATAGTCAGACAGATTGGGGTAGGGAGTTCCAAAGGATGGGAGAAGCTCTCGAGAAGTCCTGGAGGGGAGCATGGGAGGAGGTGACAAGGGAGCTAGAGAGCAATGGAGCTAAAGGACTGATATTTTGAGACTAGGTTAGTGATGTAGCTGGGAGACAGAGTTCTGGATGATTTTGTAAATTATTGTTAGTACTTTGAATTTTATTTGTTGGGTGAGCGGAAGACAGTAGAGGGATTGGAAGAGAGGGGTACTAGAGAGATGACCAGGGAGTGATTTAGAAGCTTCGTGGTGTCATTGGCTAAAAAGGGGCGTATTCTGGAGATGTTGTGGAGGTTGAGGCATGATTTGATGGGTACCGCCCCCCCCCCCCCCTTCCAGGCAGTCACAAAAAAAATGTCAGAAATTTTTTTTTTTAATACTGGCCCTTTAAAAAAAAAAAATACAAAAAAAGGTCCTTACGTGGACTGTGTTCGGAAGCCGGACACAGTGCACTTATGGGAAGCGCCACGTCTATGCAATCAAGAGATTGCAGACGCGGCGCTTCATTTGCGGGCATCTTTCCCGCCTTGCGGCACTTTCCAAAGCTTCCACCCGGCGCTGGTAGTATCTATTACTACGGCCGGGCGGTTTGATTGACATCTGAGTTTGATGTAACTTCCTGTTTTCTTTCTCCCATTGCGCCCAGGAGAGAGGAAACAGGAAGTATGAGAGGAGCGGACAGACCTCTACATAGCACTTGTGGAAGAAGACACCGCAGGAGAGGACAACACACAGTAAGGTAAGTGGTACCGCTGTGCTCCCGCGGAGAACGGGGGGGGGGGGTTCGATGTGACACAGGCAAGATTGCATTTGGTGGACACAGGCAAGGCTGCATTTGGTGGACACAGGCAAGGCTGCATTTGGTGGACACAGGCAAGGCTGCATTTGGGGGACACAGGCAAGGCTTCATTTGGGGGACACAGGCAAGGCTGCATTTGGGGGACACAGGCAAGGCTGCATTTGGTGGACACAGGCAAGGCTGCATTTGGTGGACACAGGCAAGGCTGCATTTGGGGGACACAGGCAAGGCTGCATTTGGTGGACACAGGCAAGGCTGCATTTGGTGGACACAGGCAAGGCTGCATTTGGTGGACACAGGCAAGGCTGCATTTGGTGGACACAGGCAAGGCTGCATTTGGTGGACACAGGCAAGGCTGCATTTGGGGGACATAGGCAAGGCTGCATTTGGTGGACACAGGCAAGGCTGCATTTGGGGGACACAGACAAGGCTGCATTTGGTGGACACAGGCAAGGCTGCATTTGGGGGACACAGGCAAAGCTGCATTTGGGGGACACAGGCAAGGCTGCATTTGGTGGACACAGGCAAGGCTGCATTTGGTGGACACAGGCAAGGCTGCTTTTGGGGGACACAGGCAAGACTGAATTTGGGGGACACGGGCAAGGCTGCATTTGGGGGACACAGGCAAGGCTGAATTTGGTGGACACAGGCAAGGCTGCATTTGGTGGACACAGGCAAGGCTGCATTTGGTGGACACAGGCAAGGCTGCATTTGGTGGACACAGGCAAGGCTGCATTTGGGGGACACAGGCAAGGCTTCATTTGGGGGACACAGGCAAGGCTGCATTTGGGGGACACAGGCAAGGCTGCATTTGGTGGACACAGGCAAGGCTGCATTTGGTGGACACAGGCAAGGCTGCATTTGGTGGACACAGGCAAGGCTGCATTTGGGGGACACAGGCAAGGCTGCATTTGGTGGACACAGGCAAGGCTGCATTTGGTGGACACAGGCAAGGCTGCATTTGGTGGACACAGGCAAGGCTGCATTTGGTGGACACGGGCAAGGCTGCATTTGGGGGACATAGGCAAGGCTGCATTTGGTGGACACAGGCAAGGCTGCATTTGGGGGACACAGACAAGGCTGCATTTGGTGAACACAGGCAAGGCTGCATTTGGGGGACACAGGCAAAGCTGCATTTGGGGGACACAGGCAAGGCTGCATTTGGTGGACACAGGCAAGGCTGCATTTGGTGGACACAGGCAAGGCTGCTTTTGGGGGACACAGGCAAGACTGAATTTGGGGGACACGGGCAAGGCTGCATTTGGGGGACACAGGCAAGGCTGAATTTGGTGGACACAGGCAAGGCTGCATTTGGTGGACACAGGCAAGGCTGCATTTGGTGGACACAGGCAAGGCTGCATTTGGGGGACACAGGCAAGGCTGCATTTGGGGGACACAGGCAAAGCTGCATTTGGGGGACACAGGCAAGGCTGCATTTGGTGGACACAGGCAAGGCTGTATTTGGGGGGCACAGGCATGGCTGCATTTGGTGGACACAGGCAAGGCTGCATTTGGGGGACACAGGCAAGGCTGCATTTGGGGGACACAGGCAAGGCTGCATTTGGGGGACACAGGCAAAGCAGCATTTGGGGGACACAGGCAAGGCTGCATTTGGTGGACACAGGCAAGGCTGCATTTGGGGGACACAGGCAAGGCTGCATTTGGGGGACACAGGCAAGGCTGCATTTGGGGGACACAGGCAAAGCTGCATTTGGGGGACACAGGCAAGGCTGCATTTGGGGGACACAGGCAAGGCTGCATTTGGGGGACACAGGCAAGGCTGCATTTGGGGGACACAGACAAAGCTGCATTTGGTGGACACAGGCAAGGCTGTATTTGGTGGACACAGGCGAGGCTGCATTTGGTGGACACAGGCAAGGCTGCATTTGGGGGACACAGGCAAGGCTGCATTTGGGGGACACAGGCAAGGCTGCATTTGGGGGACACAGGCAAAGCTGCATTTGGGGGACACAGGCAAGGCTGCATTTGGTGGACACAGGCAAGGCTGTATTTGGGGGACACAGGCAAGGCTGCATTTGGTGGACACAGGCAAGGCTGCATTTGGTGGACACAGGCATGGCTGCATTTGGGGGACACAGGCAAGGCTGCATTTGGGGGACACAGGCAAGGCTGCATTTGGGGGACACAGGCAAGGCTGCATTTGGTTGACACAGGCAAGGCTGCATTTGGGGGACACAGACAAGGCTGCATTTGGGGGACACAGGCAAGGCTGCATTTGGGGGACACAGGCAAGGCTGCATTTGGTGGACACAGGCAAGGCTGCATTTGGTGGACACAGGCAAGGCTGCATTTGGGGGACACAGGCAAGGCTGCATTTAGTGGACACAGGCAAGGCTGTATTTATGGGACATAGGCTGCATTTTGTGTGACACAGGCTGCATTTTGTGTGACACAGGCTGCACTTTATGGGACACAGGCTGCATGTAAGAACGGACTCCGCTGGGGACAACTGATGGCATATGGTGGCAGGCGATGTGGCTAATGACACACTCAGGACTCCCACTGATCCTGCATTATGGTGAGTTGAATGATTTAATTTTATATTACAATGTAATAATAGAAATAATGCGCTTCAATCATCCTGACATCATAACAACCATGGTGTCGGGATGATTGAAGTGCTAACACCAGGTGCTTGGAATATCTTTATCTGCTGATTGTTAAACTTTCTAGAATACACATATTTCTATTGTTGTGTAGGATCTGGGCCTGCTGTCCCTCCATCCCTCTCTCCCTCCCACTCCATCCTTCATTCATCTCAGACGCTAACCACACCACCTTAGAGCCACGCCCACTATTTCGATGAAACCATGCCCATTTTCACCAAGTGGGAGGGGTCAAAAAGGAAGGGCAGGGTCTGGCGCCCCCCCATCCTAAAACTTCACCAGCCGCCACTGGTATCTTACCTATGCTGTGGACTCATTTACGCCTCCCAAATTAGAAGCTGAGTCACAAATCTTGTCTTAATCTGGGCTAAATGAGTTTAATGTATCCCAGTAGGCTGTTGAGTAGAAAAAAGCAGTCCATTGATACCAACGGCTCCTGGACCTTTTCCTCCTGATGATAAAGGGAGGCTTTAAGCTCCTCCATCTGTCTTATCATAACCTAATGCCTTTACAACTGCCATTTACAAATGTAGACAAAAAACAAGGAAGCAGCGCTCTATGGGTAAAAGCATAGATACTTATAGGCCATTGGCTAAGTAAAAAATGTGTTTATTGCACCTGTGGAAGGTGAACAACAACTGTCAATTATAAAAACTTGTGGAGGTTGCAAAAAACAGTCATAAGAGCATATAGCCAGTATAGATACTAGTATAAAATGTTAAATAAACGGTACCACAATGACATCAGGGTAGGGAAGGGTTAACATTCTCCAGTCGGCTTCTTGTTTAAGCATGGAAAGAGATGTAATAAACCATTAGAGATAACGATGGAAGCCTGGTGGAAGGGGGAGGGGGGGGGATTGTGTGACAGCCCTCTGCCTCAAGCTGGTGGTCAAGCTCTGCTGGTGTCCAGGATGGAGATCACAATGGTGAAGGACACTTACAGGAAGCTGTGAGATGCTGAAGCTGGTCGTGGGAGTGAGCCACGCTGAGCCACAGACAGTGTGGTATAACATCCACCATTGGGAGATGGAACCGGGAGAGCCGAACAAACCCACTGGAGCCGGGTGCACTGGATGATGTCAGGGCCGCGCCGGAAACAAGGCTGAACCGCAATCTCTGGGTTGCCGTGGCTTACATGTATCGCACGCATGTGCTTTTTCAAAGTCACGGAGGAAGCGGCAACAACAGTATTTAAACCCATCGAAGGGGAGGGGGTGGAGATAACAAGCCTGGTGTATGGGGTTAACAACATGCTTGGCTTCTGAGAATTGAGCTTTATACTACTATATAAGTCGGCAGTTACAAGTGCTAATGTTTGACTAAAGTGATTGTTTCAATTTGGGTACTGTGAATGTGGGTGTGAATGGTATGCACAGCCAGAGGCGGCTCTAGGCTTTGTGAGGCCTTAGGCAAAACTTACACATGAGGCCCCACGGACTGGGACGCTCCGTGATAAGGCAGCTATTCCTCAGGCTGCGGGCAGTATCTGATTTGTCCATCAGCTCCTAAGCCACAGAGTCCCAGTGGGGGTAGGCGGAGCCGCCGGCGTCAACTTCAGTGATTGAGAACAGGCAAATTAGGAGGCCACAAAGCCCCTGTGAGAGCGAGGCCTTAGGCGACCGCCTAATTTGCCTAATTAGAGAGCCGCCTCTGTGCGCAGCTGCGATTCCCCTTCTTTTTAACATATGACAACGTTGTCCTATTTTTAAACTACCTGTGTGGTAAGCTGTTAGTCCCCTCTTTTTCATTAATTTGTGTGAGTTTTTTCAATATAATAGAACTTTTTTGAATCAATCACTGTGTCCTAGAAGTGGTCCTCTTGGGAGAACTACTGTATATTCTCTCTTTTTTGTTTAAATACTGTTGTTGCCGATTCCTCAGTGACTTTGAAAAAGCGCATGCGCGCGATACATGTAAGCCACGGCAACCCAGAGCTTGCGGTTCACCACTACAGAAGGGCTTCCTGTTTCCCCTTGTTTCCGGCGCAGGCCTGACGTCATCCAGTGCACCCGGCTCCAGTGGGTTTGTTCGGCTCTCCCGGTTCCATCTCCCAGCGGTGGATGTGGATGTTATACCAAACTGTCTGTGGCTCAGCATGGCTCACTCTCGCGACCAGCTTCAGCATCTCACACCTTTTTGTAAGTGTCCTTCGCCATTGTGGTCTCCATCCTGGACACCAGCAGAGCTTGACCACCTGCTTGAGGCAGAGGGCTGTCACACAACCCAACACCTCCCCCCTTCCACCAGGTGTCCATCGTTATCTCACATGGTTTATTACATCTCTTTCCATGCTTAACCAACAAGCCGACTGGATGATGTTAACCCTTCCCTACCCGGATGTCATTGTGGTATAGTTTATTTTACATTTTATACTAGTATCTATACTGGCTATATGCTCCTATGACTGTTTTTTGCAACCTCCGCAAGTTTTTATAATTGACAGTTGTTGTTCACCTTTCTTAAGTGCAATAAACTAACTTTTTACATAGCCTATATTTAATTGCCTATAAGTATCTATATTTTTACCCATAGACCGCTGCTTCTGTGTTTTTTGTTCCTTGTTATCCATTTTCCAGTGGTTGGCAGCTGCACTGGGTTCTAGTCCATTCCACATCTCTCTGGGCATTTACATCCATATATATGACTGACAGCTCCTAGCGCTTAAAGTGGTGTTCCGGCCCGAAATTATACTTTTTAAATAAAAATACCCCTATAATACACAAGCTTAATGTATTCTAGTAAAGTTAGTCTGTAAACTAAGGTCTGTTTTGTTTGTTTATAGCAGTAGTTTGTTATTTTATAAACTTACAGCAGGCCGTGGCCATCTTAAGTCTGGGCATCTGAAGCCAGACTGCATTTCTTCCTGGATCTCATCCTTGCAAATCTCGCACATGCTCAGTGCAGCACAAGCAGTGTAATAGGTTTCAGGTCAGGTTTCCATAGCAACGGCAGTTTCAGAGGAAGTTGCCGCCCCTTCCCAGAAGGCATTGCAAACAGGAAATGATGCGATGGGCCGCGGCCAGGGAGGAGGAAGTGAAAAATGAATACATCAGATATACAGTAAGTGGTGAGAAAATTTTTTTTTAAAAATCCAATTCGTTTACAGTGCACATTTTAGTGAGGGATGCTGAAGAGTTGTAAAAGTGGGTGGAACTCCACTTTAAGGAACTTTGTGCTTGATATACAAATTTATGATAAATATGATAGGTGGGGCTCGCTCACATTTTACCCAAATACACTGGAAAAAAACAAGGGCAGTGCCTAACTTCCAAAGTGTAACTATATCAGATTTCCTCTCACTTCCTGTTGTGTCTCTGGTATAGGAAGTTAAAGGAAAACCCTTCCCCAGTGGGACACAGAAAGCAAAAAAAAAAAACTGACGGGGGTTTTAACTATTACCTTATTCCATCCAAAACTAGAAAAAAGTATTGACTGCAGATATACTTTACCCATAGATAAACTACAGTGTAAAGGTTGTGGCATCACGTTGTGTGTTGTTCAGTCTGCCTCGTTGTCCGGGAAGGAAGGGGTGCCATGTGGATATTTGCGTTCCTATAATATTTCACATTCCTTCTTCTCCGGCTCTCATTAGGAATTATATAATAAGCATTTAATTACTCTTCCTCTGCTTACTTCCCAGCTATCAGATGCCTACAGAGGTTGCCTCTAATTGAGTTAGGGCTTGTGTGATTAATTAGCTGGGGAGCTGTCAAGGTTGCTCATTGTCTGAGTGTGGGAGACTTGTACAGACTGGGGGTCCCAGCTGAGGAAAGTCATGTCAACACTCCAGCTGGAGCAATCATAGCGAGCACACTGGCATGGTAACTAAAGCGTATTTCGGCTGTTTTACAAATACCGACAAAAATGAAAGGGTGTGCGTTGCCCCTAACAACCCAGCTGTCTAACCAAAACTGAAATTGGCAAAAAGGATACAACTCTGTCTTCTGGTGCCCAAACATGCTTTGATAAATGATCGATTTCTTTTCTGAACTATCTCTTCTGATATGAACAATTGATCTATAGTCGGCAACCCATAAGTATGAGTCCACCATTAGGCTCCCCATGTTTCCGATCAGGCAAGCCCTTGCACTGCATAGTTTTTGAGAGATCTGAGGCTTGGTTCTCATATATGCAGGTGCACGTCGACTGTGGGGCAGCCCATTCATTTCAATAAGCTGTCCTACTGTCAGGGTATCACCAGCACCAGACATGGGCGTCGGCGCGCGCCTATGCGCCGGCGCGCTCCATCGCACACTTCCCAGCAAGTTCGTGGTGTTCCCGGGCGTCAGCGCGGCGCCAGGGCGCACGCGGGTACGCGGCGCTCGGGCGCGCGTGCGGGTGCACGTGCGCGCGCGCGGGCGTGCGCGCGTTCGCGATAGCGCCGGTTTGGCGCCAAAACGCATATTTAAATCCCCCTGTGCCTCTGGCACATTGCTGCTTCGTCTCAGCTTGTGATCCGTGTATACCTTGAACCTGTTTGCTGTTACCCGTCTGACCCGGCTTGTTGACTATCCGTCCTGCTCCTATCCGACCCGGCTTGCCTGACCACTCTTCTGCTACCTGCCTGATACCGTTGCCAACCTCCGCCTGCCTACCGACTCTGCCTCTGCCTGCTGCTTGTGCCTGTCTCATACCCGTGCTGACCCGGACTGTCTGACCCTGCTTGTGCCTGCTGTTGCCCTTTGCTGTTGCACCTTCAGCTCCAGCTCCAGTGATCTCTGCATCTACAAGTGTTCCAGTGTGCTGCCTCCAGTGTCTACCTGATCTGCAGTCCAGCCATCCCTGTGGGATCTCTCATCACATCTGCTCCAGAGACTCCGCTCTACAGGCACTCCTACCCCACTGTGCTCAGGAGACCACTGTTCCCACTCCAGTGGCTCCTGAACCAGCGTTGTATGAGAGGTCTTCTCCTACAAGTCAGGCTCTACTACCAGGTACCTAACAGTACGAAGCAGCCATGTCTGAGCCTGCAGGAGATACCTCTCCAATGAAGGAGATATGCACACACCTGGCGGCCCTCACCCAAGCAGTACAAGCCCTCCAGGACAATTACAATAGACTGGAAGGACAAGTTCAGAACCTGGCGGGGTCCAACCCTTCTGCTTCTTCCTCCTCTGCTGCTGCTCCAACACAGACTGCTTCAGGGCCCGCAGTTGTGATGCTCCCACCTGAACCACGGGTCCCCATTCCAGAAAGATTCTCTGGGGATCGGGCTAAGTTTCGGACCTTCCGCAATGCTTGCCAGCTCTTTTTTGCCTTACAGCCCAGAACTTTTTCATTGGAAGCCACTAAGGTTGGATTTGTCATTTTCCTCCTGCAAGGGGAACCTCAGACCTGGGCCCATCGTTTACTTGAAGGAGGCTCGGCTCTAACCCAATCCTCATCCGCTTTCTTCCAAGCCATGGCACAGTTATATGAGGACCCTCAGCAGACTACTTCAGCTGAATCTGCCCTGTTCGCGCTCCAACAAGGCCGCAGACCCGCGGAGGATTATGTTACTGAATTCAGACGTTGGAGCGCGGACACACAGTGGAATGACGCGGCCCTGCGTCACCAGTTCCGCATTGGACTGTCTGAAAGCTTGAAAGACGAACTGGCTCGTGTAGGTGTGCCAAATACTTTAGAGGCTTTGATCACCCTAACCATTCAGATCGATCGTCGCCTCCGAGAACGACGATCTGAACGATCAGTTCAACCAAACCGTCCGACCTGGATGACAGCCCGAGCTCCGATGCCTGCAACACGCTACTCCCCTGCATCCAGTTCTAATCCAGTGCATACCACACCAGATACTTCCGAACCCATGCAACTAGGGGTGATGCGACCTGCCTTGTCTTCCGAAGAACGTGCCCGGCGTCGGCAATTAAACCTGTGCCTTTACTGTGGTGGAACCGGGCATTTTGTCCATAATTGCCCAGTTAGAATGAGTAAGTGTCCATCTCCTATACCTACCAGTTTTTCTGCTTTATCTACCAATTCTACCCATCTTGCCGTTCTTCTCTCGTTACAGCTTCAAGAAGAGACACTCCAAGTCAACGCAATTATTGACTCCGGGGCATGCAGCTGCTTTATAGACTTAAGCTTTGCTAAACAGCATAATATTCCTCTACAGACCAAGACCCATGGACTTTCTGTCTTCCTTGCCGACGGCTCTCGTATCAGATCTGGGCAAGTGACGCAAGAGACTCTGCCTTTACCCACTACAATTGACTCTCAACATAAGGAATTGCTGATCCTGGACGCCATTACCTCCCCTATGTTTCCCATCATCCTGGGCATTCCCTGGCTCCGGGCTCACAACCCACACATCCATTGGGTCTCAGGAGCAGTGGAATTCCTGTCATCTTACTGCCAGGACCACTGTCTGGCGAAGGATCTGGATTCCCAGGCTACCCTGCTATGCCTGGACACCGACCAGAAAAATTGTCAGATCATTCCCAAACAGTATCATAATTACATTGATGTCTTCAGCAAGAAGGGGGCCGACTCTCTTCCACCTCATCGCCCCTACGATTGCCCCATCGAATTGCTGCCGGGATCCGAAATTCCCTTCGGACGCATCTTCCCTCTATCCGAGAAAGAACAAGAAGTGCTGAAGTCTTACATAGATGAAAACTTGGCCAAGGGATTCATTCGCCATTCCACTTCTCCAGCAGGTGCGGGTATATTCTTTGTTGCTAAAAAAGACAAATCTCTCCGCCCGTGCATTGACTACCGAGAACTGAATAAGATCACGGTCAAGAATCGGTATCCCCTACCTTTGATACCCGAACTATTTCAGAAATTAAGGACTGCCGTCATTTTCACTAAGCTTGATCTGAGAGGGGCTTATAACCTGATCCGCATTCGGGCTGGGCATGAGTGGAAAACAGCTTTCCGGACCCGATTCGGGCATTATGAATATTTAGTCATGCCTTTTGGACTCTGCAATGCCCCTGCGACTTTTCAACACCTGATTAATGACGTGCTTAGAGACTTCCTAGACCTATTTGTGATTGCATATCTAGATGATATTTTGATCTTTTCAGAATCCTTGGATCTTCATCGAAAACATGTTTGCCAAGTGTTGGGTCGTCTCCGCTTACACAGACTTTATGCAAAAGCGGAGAAATGCGAGTTTGAGCGAGAAAGCATTCAGTTCTTAGGCTTAATCATTTCCTCCACTGGCATCAGGATGGATCCACAGAAGGTGTCTGCTGTTCTGGACTGGCCGGTACCCCTGGACAAGAAGGGGGTGCAACGATTCATCGGTTTTGCAAATTTCTACAGAAAATTTATCAGGGGTTTTTCTGCGATAATCGCACCAATCACTCAACTAACCAAACAAAATACCCGTTTTTCCTGGAATCACCCAGCCCAAGAAGCTTTTGAGAACCTCAAAAGACTATTCACCTCAGCACCCATCCTCAGTCATCCTGAACCATCCTTGCCATTTATTTTGGAAGTGGACGCTTCTGAAATAGCGGTCGGAGCGATACTCTCACAACGAAGGGGCAGTAAAGATGATATGCATCCTGTGGGGTTCTTCTCCCGAAAACTTTCCTCCGCGGAGAGGAACTATGATGTTGGAGACCGGGAGCTTCTTGCCATCAAAACTGCATTAGAGGAGTGGAGGTACCTGCTGGAGGGGGCTATGCATCCAGTACTAATTTATACTGACTACAAAAATCTAGAATATCTACGTTCCGCTAAAAGGCTAAGACCCCGACAAGCCCGCTGGGCGTTGTTTTTTTCACGCTTTTCCTTCCACATTACCTATCGGCCAGGTTCAAAAAATGTCAAACCAGACGCATTATCACGTATGCATGACAACCCAAAAGACTCATCTGCTCCGGATACCATTCTACCGGCAAACAATTTTCTGCTCATTCAAACCGATCTCCTCTCCCAGATTAAAGAAGCTTCCTCTGAATCAGCCAGACCCGCAGGGATTACCTTAAGTAACAGGGACGGACTACTCTGGAAAGGGAGCCAAATTTTTGTTCCTGAGGAGGTTCGGGTCAAGGTCTTAGCACTTCTTCATGACCACCCGCTGGCAGGTCACTTCGGGGTTCGTAAAACCATGGAGTTGGTACAGCGTACCTTCTGGTGGCCCAATTTAAAGGACTTTTGTGAGAAATATGTTAGCTCGTGTCCTATCTGTACCCAGAATAAAACTTCCAGGAGTCGAGCTTGGGGCCTGTTAAAACCCTTACCGGTACCCGATAGGCCTTGGAAAATGATATCCATGGACTTTATTGTAGAGCTGCCATGTTCTGAGGGATGTTCCGCAATTTTTGTGGTAGTTGATCGTTTTACCAAAATGGCCCATTTTCTTCCATTAAGAGGAACCCCGTCAGCTATGGAAACTGCTCACGTCTTCATCAAGGAGATCGTTAGACTCCACGGAATCCCCGTAAACATAACCTCTGACGGAGGGGTACAATTTACCTCACGCTTCTGGAGAGCCCTGTGTGAGTCTTTAAAAATCAAGCTGGCTTTGTCTTCGGCCTACCACCCTCAGACCAACGGCCAGACAGAGAGGACCAATCAGACTCTTGAACAGTATATTAGATGTTTTACTTCCTTTTCTCAAAATGATTGGGTATCCTTGCTGCCCTTGGCAGAATTTGCCTACAATAACGCCAAGCACTCAGCCACTGGTCAATCCCCCTTCTTCGCTAATTATGGGTTCCATCTAACCTTTTTACCTGATTTTCTTCCAGAGTCCTCAGTTCCAGCAGTGCAAAGTACGGTAGACTTCATCAATAGTAACAACCAGATGTTGCAGGAAGCAGTGTCCAAGGCTCAGGCGGACAGCAAGAGGATCTTTGACCGAAGGAGAAGAGGGGAATTGAAGCTTCAGCTGGGCGACCAGGTATGGCTTTCTACAAATAATATCAAACTAGCCTGTCCTTCTAAAAAGTTGGCACCTAGGTTTATGGGACCTTTTCCGGTTAGGAGGAAAATTAATGAAGTCTCGTATGAACTGACTTTGCCTGACTCTCTTAAAATTCATCCTGTGTTTCATGTGTCCTTGCTCAAGCCTGCTGTACCTGATCCCTTTCCTGGTAGAGGAACTAGACCTCCTGAACCTATTTTGGTTGACGGTAACGAGGAATTTGAAGTGGAGGATATCCTCAATTGCAGGAAAAGACAGGGGCAGATCCAGTTCCTAATCAAATGGAAGGGCTACGGCCCAGAAAATAATTCATGGGAACCTGATAGCAATGTGCATGCTAGGCGTTTAGTTCGAGCCTATTTTGCTAACCATCCTGAAAAAAGACTTTTGGGCACCCGGAGGTTGCCCCTTGGGGGGGGGCAATGTCAGGGTATCACCAGCACCAGACATGGGCGTCGGCGCGCGCCTATGCGCCGGCGCGCTCCATCGCACACTTCCCAGCAAGTTCGTGGTGTTCCCGGGCGTCAGCGCGGCGCCAGGGCGCACGCGGGTACGCGGGCGTGCGCGCGTTCGCGATAGCGCCGGTTTGAAGCCAAAACGCATATTTAAATCCCCCTGTGCCTCTGGCACATTGCTGCTTCGTCTCAGCTTGTGATCCGTGTATACCTTGAACCTGTTTGCTGTTACCCGTCTGACCCGGCTTGTTGACTATCCGTCCTGCTCCTATCCGACCCGGCTTGCCTGACCACTCTTCTGCTACCTGCCTGATACCGTTGCCAACCTCCGCCTGCCTACCGACTCTGCCTCTGCCTGCTGCTTGTGCCTGTCTCATACCCGTGCTGACCCGGACTGTCTGACCCTGCTTGTGCCTGCTGTTGCCCTTTGCTGTTGCACCTTCAGCTCCAGCTCCAGTGATCTCTGCATCTACAAGTGTTCCAGTGTGCTGCCTCCAGTGTCTACCTGATCTGCAGTCCAGCCATCCCTGTGGGATCTCTCATCACATCTGCTCCAGAGACTCCGCTCTACAGGCACTCCTACCCCACTGTGCTCAGGAGACCACTGTTCCCACTCCAGTGGCTCCTGAACCAGCGTTGTATGAGAGGTCTTCTCCTACAAGTCAGGCTCTACTACCAGGTACCTAACACCTACCCATGAGAAACACAGGGAAAGACGTCCTCGCCCCCCTTTTTTTTTAAAGAAAAAAAAATTAGGTTGTAATATGTGTGGTGAGCTTTAATTAGTTTTCCTGATACACTCTAGGTTGAACCAGAGATGTCGTTTGGCGCAAGGAAAGCAAAGAGATTCGTTGGGTCTCAACGGGTTTTTTTCTTTTGGGCTGGTCGGTGACCATCATTCCTCGCAATTGACGTAGACCTGCATTACTGAACGATCTGATTGACAATGGATGGGGACAATTTTTAAAAATGGACTTGTAAAAAACAGTTTGTGTTTTTTATTTGTACTATTATATTTACTATAATATTTTTTGGGAATGAATAGGGGTACTCATTCACATGGGAGTATCTGGGGGCCCCTTATTGTTAAAGGGGGCTTCCAGACTCTGATATGTCCTCTGCCTGTAGACTCCCACAACCACCTGGACAGGGTTATTGGGAAGAGGCCCTTGTCCTTATCCACATGGGGACAAGGTTCTTTGCCAGCTAGGGGGTCCCTGCCGGCACAGTAAACCCCCATGTTGAGGGCATGTGACTTGCTATGGTTCAGGATGGGGGGTGCACGCTCACTCTCCCCCTTTTCCTGGCCTGCCAGGTTGCATGCTTGGATAAGGTGCTCGTATGGATTTTGGGAGGTCTCACATCATTTTTTTTGTTTTGTTTTTGGTGTTGGGTCCCCCTTAAAATTAATACCAGACCCGAAGGGTCAAGCCACAATTGAAAATAATGTGATTTCCATTGACGTATGTCCAGTCACATCTGTAATGGCACTATAGTGAACGGGGGCTCAATGTTACACCATCTATAGTAGGCACAGTATATGCAAGTGATGCAAAAAATGATTTGCAATAATTAAGCCATTTAGGGGTTAAAGTTACCCTAATGCACCTCTGTATTCTTTCATACACCCTTAAAGCATAGTTTCCAATTTTGAGGGACTTTCCCTGATTTGGAACAAAGTCCCTCTGTCCTCCTCATTTGTCCCTCATTTTTGTCTTATCTGTATAGTTGTACATAAAATGCACCTTTTATCCTTCAAAAAGTATTTCTCAGTGCTAAACCTATATACTATATATTCTATATGGCTGCATTTTAAATTTCAAACGGCAGTATAAAGTAATAGTAGTGTTAAAAAAAGCACTTGTGTGTTCAACTTATCTTTTTTTTGTAAAATTCTCCTTTAAGGGGCGTGGCAAGGGGGTGTCCTATGCCTGCATACTTCTGCTAATAGATGTTCCTCACTGCCATCTCAAAAAGTTGTGAGTTATGCTTAACCGCTTCCCGACCAACCGTCGTAGCTATACGTCGGCTCGCGGGGTCGGAATAGCAGGCACGTGCGCGCAGGGCCGGTCCCAGGCGGGTGCACGGGGTGCAGTGCACCCAGGCGCCAGAGAGGTGGGGGCGCTGAAGCGCCAGAGTGCTCCCCTCCCTCCTCCTCCTCCCCTCCGTGTCCAGAAATATCCGGCCGTGCCGGCGCCGCCGCGCCGCTGTGCTTTACATTGCTAGAGTGAGCCTGTCCCCCCTCCCTCCTCCTCCTGTCAGAGGAGAGCAGCCGCCGGAGATCGGAGCGGCTGGTCTCTGTGTTGAGAGAGACCAGCCGCGCAGTGACTTCGCTGGGGGGAGGGGGGGCCCGTGCCTGCAGCCTGACACAGGTTCTCTCTCTCCTCCGCTGTCTCTCACTCCCGCTCGATCTGTTCTTCACCCGGGCGGCGCGGCTGCACACTGTCCTCTCTAGCTGCTGCCCGGGTGTTAATGTGTCTGTCTGTACTAATGGGGGGGTTGTCCTGGGGGGTCTGTACTAATGGGGGGGTTGTCCTGGGGGGGCGGTCTGTACTAATGGGGGGGTTGTCCTGGGAGGTCTGTACTAATGGGGGGGTTGTCCTGGGGGGTCTGTACTAATGGGGGGGGGTTGTCCTGGGGGGTCTGTACTAATGGGGGGGTTGTCCTGGGGGGGCGGTCTGTACTAATGGGGGGTTGTCCTGGGGGGGTCTGTACTAATGGGGGGGTTGTCCTGGGGGGTCTGTACTAATGGGGGGTTGTCCTGGGGGGGCGGTCTGTACTAATGGGGGGTTTTCCTGGGGGGTCTGTACTAATGGGGGGGTTGTCCTGGGGGGTCTGTACTAATGGGGGGGTTGTCCTGGGGGGTCTGTACTAATGGGGGGGTTGTCCTGGGGGGGCGGTCTGTACTAATGGGGGGTTGTCCTGGGGGGGTCTGTACTAATGGGGGGGTTGTCCTGGGGGGTCTGTACTAATGGGGGGGTTGTCCTGGGGGGTCTGTACTAATGGGGGGGTTGTCCTGGGGGGTCTGTACTAATGGGGGGGTTGTCCTGGGGGGTCTGTACTAATGGGGGGGTTGTCCTGGGGGTCTGTACTAATGGGGGGGAGTTGTCTTGGGGGGGTCTGTACTAATGGAGGGGGGATTTGTCCTGGGGGGTCTGTACTAATGGAGGGGTTTGTCCTGGGGGTCTGTACTAATGGAGGGGGGTTGTTCTGGGGGGTCTGTACTAATGGAGGGGGGGTGTTTGTCCGGGGGGTCTGTACTAATGGAGGGGGGGTCCTGGGGGGGTTCTGTACTAATGGAGGGGGGTTTGTCCTGGTGGGGGGTCTGTACTAATGGAGGGGGGTTTGTCCTGGTGGGGGGTCTGTACTAATGGAGGGGGGTTTGTCCTGGTGGGGGGTCTGTACTAATGAAGGGGGGATTTGTCCTGTTGGGGTCTGTACTAGTGGAGGGGGGGTTCTCCTGGGGGGTCTGTAGTAATGGAGGGGGTTTGTCCTGGGGGTCTGTACTAATGGAGGGGGGGTTTGTCCTGGGGGGGTCTGTACTAATGGAGGGGGGGTTTGTCCTGGGGGGTCTGTACTAATGAAGGGGGGATTTGTCCTGTGGGGGTCTGTACTAGTGGAGGGGGGTTCTCCTAGGGGGTCTGTACTAATGGAGGGGGTTTGTCCTGGGGGTCTGTACTAATAGAGGGGGGGTTTGTCCTGGGGGTCTGTACTAATAGAGGGGGGTTGTCCTGGGGGGGATCTGTACTAATGGAGGGGGGGTTGTCCTGGTGGGGGTCTACTAATGGAGGGGGGGTGGTTTGTCCTGGGGGGGTCTATACTGATGAAGGGAGGTCTGTACTGAGAGAGAGGTTTATACTTAGTGGGGGTCTATACTTAGTGGAGGGAGGTCTGTACTGAGGGGCGACTGAAGTTGGTGGAAGGAGGGTGACACCATGTTATTCTGCACCTGGTGACACCAACCCTAGTGACGTCACTGCAGCTGCAGGCTCTTCTTTTGCCCCTTCCCCTCCCTCTCCCTCTCCTCCGCACGTGCACTGCTATACTAGTGAGCGGCGCTGGCCAGCACAGCCTCCCACTATGTTTCTTCCCCCGCCTTCATATCAGCCAGGGAAAAATAGAATAGAAAAAGGAGAAGAGGATTGTGGGACATGTAGTCCCGAGGACTGGCAGCCCCACTGTAACACGGAAACTGCAGTCCACACAGCATGCTCAGCTAAATGGGAGAGAGAGAGATACAGAAGCCTGGGAAAGCTTTCAGGGAAGTGCACCCAGGACTCCAGAGGGCAGTGCTCAGGGAACACCATCAGAGAGGAAACCCCGCTGCCCTGCGCCACCAGAGGGAAAGTCACACAGCCTGGTGCCATCCCTGGCGGAGAAAGGAATGGAGTCATTGCCAGAATACAGATCTGGGTGCTACCCAGCGGAGTCACCACGGGCAATTCAGAGTGAGCTTACTCCTGATCAGAGGAACCATCGCTGGGTCAGGTGAGAGGGCCGATCGGCCATTATCTACTAACGTCCATAGGAACTGCAGTCTCTGACCATCTCCTGTATCATGTCTTCAGTCTCTGACCTTCTCTTGTATCATGTCTGCAGTCTCTGACCATCTCCTGTATCATGTCTGCAGTCTCTGATCATCTCCTGTACTATGTCTGCAGTCTCTGATCATCTCCTGTACTATGTCTGCAGTCTCTGATCATCTCCTGTACTATGTCTGCAGTCTCTGACCTTCTCTTGTATCATATCTGCAGTCTCTGATCATCTCCTGTACCATGTCTGCAGTCTCTGACTGTCTCTTGTATCATGTCTACAGTCTCTGACTATGTCCTCTACTATGTCTGCAGTCTCTGATCATCTCCTGTACCATGTCTGCAGTCTCTGATCATCTCCTGTACTATGTCTGCAGTCTCTGATCATCTCCTGTACTATGTCTGCAGTCTCTGATCATCTCCTGTACCATGTCTACAGTCTCTGATCATCTCCTGTACCATGTCTGCAGTCTCTGATCATCTCCTGTACCATGTCTACAGTCTCTGATCATCTCCTGTACCATGTCTGCAGTCTCTGATCATCTCCTGTACCATGTCTGCAGTCTCTGATCATCTCCTGTACTATGTCTGCAGTCTCTGATCATCTCCTGTACTATGTCTGCAGTCTCTGATCATCTCCTGTACTATGTCTGCAGTCTCTGACCATCTCCTGTACTATGTCTGCAGTCTCTGATCATCTCCTGTACTATGTCTGCAGTTTCTGACCATCTCCTGTACTATGTCTGCAGTCTCTGATCGTCTCCTGTACCATGTCTGCAGTCTCTGATCGTCTCCTGTACTATGTCTGCAGTCTCTGATCATCTCCTGTACCATGTCTGCAGTCTCTGATCGTCTCCTGTACTATGTCTACAGTCTCTGATCATCTCCCGTACCACGTCTGCAGTCTCTGATCATCTCCTTTATTATATCTGCAGTCTCTGATCATCTCCTGTATTATGTCTGCAGTCTCTGATCATCTCCTGTACCATGTCTGCAGTCTCTGATCATCTCCTGTACCATGTCTGCAGTCTCTGATCATCTCCTGTACCATGTCTGCAGTCTCTGATCATCTCCTGTACCATGTCTGCAGTCTCTGATCATCTCCTGTACCATGTCTGCAGTCTCTGATCATCTCCTGTACCATGTCTGCAGTCTCTGATCATCTCCTGTACCATGTCTGCAGTCTCGGATCATCTCCTGTACCATGTCTGCAGTCTCTGATCATCTCCTGTACCATGTCTGCAGTCTCTGATCATCTCTTGTATCATGTCTGCAGTCTCTGATCATCTCCTGTACTATGTCTGCAGTCTCTGATCATCTCCTGTACTATGTCTGCAGTCTCTGACCATCTCCTGTACTATGTCTGCAGTCTCTGACCATCTCCTGTACTATGTCTGCAGTCTCTGACCATCTCCTGTACTATGTCTGCAGTCTCTGTCCAGCTCTTGTACCATATCTGCAGTCTCATTCCAGCTCTTGTACCATGTCTGCAGTCTTTGACCGTATCCTGTATTATGTCTGGGGACTCTTTCTAACAGAAGCCCTCTCTGTGTGCATCAGAGAGGTTCCCCTCCAGGTCTCATTAGTGTTCTCTCTTCCTGTATTTTCTTTATTGTTAAGAGATCATGGGAGGATTTCAGGGTAACAAAGACTTCTTAGGGGAGCAGCTCTGTATTTGAGTCGTTGCCATAGAATCATTTGTAAAGGGGTGGAGTTGGTAAGATGACCACGCCCATGTGGGGGCGCCAGAAATATTTCTGCACCCAGGCGCCGGTGACCCTAGGATCGGCCCTGCGTGCGCGCCCGCTGCACAGTGGGGGTACCGATGATCGTGGCCGACAGTCGCAATGACCGCTGGGCACGAGCAATCATGAACAGAAGACAGAACAGGGACGAGTAAGTGTAAACACACACTTCCCTGTTCTGTTCTGACAGGAGTGACAGATCGTGTGTTCCTATTAGCTAGGAACTACGATCCGTCACTTCCTCTAGTCAGTCCCCTTCCCCAAGAGTTAGAATCACCTCCCAGGGAACACAGTTAACCCCTAGATCGCCTTCTAGTGTTAACCCCTTCACTGTGTGACATTTTTACAGTAATCAATGCATTATTATAGCACTGATCGCTGTATTAATGGCAATGGTCCCAAAAATGTGTCAAAATTGTCCGATGTGTTCGCCATAATGTCGCAGTACTGATAAAAATCGCAGATCACCGCCATTACTAGTAAAAAAAAAAATAATGAAAATGCTATAGATCTATCCCCTATTTTGTAGACGTTCTAACTTTTGCGCAAACCAATCAATGTACGCTTATTGCGATTTTTTTTTTACCAAAAATATGTAGCAGAATACATATCGGCCTAAACTGAGAAAAAATTAGCTTTTTTATTAAAAAAATGGGGATATTTATTATAGCAAAAAGTACAAAATATTGTTTTTTTTTTCAAAATTGTCGCTCTTTTTTTGTTTATAGCGCAAAAAAATAAAAACCACAGAGGCGATCAAATACCACCAAAAGAAAGCTCTATTTGTGGGGAAAAAAGGACACCAATTTTGTTTGGGTGCAACGTCGCACGACCGCGCAATTGCCAGTTAAAGCGACGCAGTGCTGAATCGCAAAAAGTGCTCTGGTCAGGAAGGGGGTAAATTCTTCCTGGGCTGAAGTGGTTAAAGGCATTATTTTTTTTTTCTTTGCCACTTCAGCGAAATTTTCCGAGAGACTTATTTCAACTTTCCAGTTCAATCTAATTCCTGCTCGTCTTCACATCATTCAATGATGTGAAGACAATGAAGGTTAAAGGCATTATAAACCTTCCTACCTGTATTCTATGTTTTTCACCTGCAAAAGATCTGCATTGGTTATGTAGTCTCATGGTTTAATTTGTTGTCCTGTACGCACAGCCTATAGTGAAATAAATCTTCACATTCCTGTGAAATTTCTATTTGTGTTCAAACGTGAAGCATGTGGCATGGCGCTGCACAGGTTAATGCATGACTTCTGTCTCTAGTGTAAGAACTGACATTTCCGGTGAAGAAACTACATATCCCACAATCCCTGGGTCTCTCAGTCCAGTGTTCTGCAGATGAGAGCTAGAGAACTTGTCCCCCTGTCAGAACACAATAGCACAGCGGGGAGATCACAGAGACCTTCTAATTTTTTTCTTTGTTCAGCCCGCTAAGTTGAATAAAAAAAACTTACCGTGTGTACCAGGCATGACTCTCCAGGGTCATGAGAAAAGAGAGAGAAGAAAAGGAAAAATCAGTCACATGACAAAATGTCCATGAAAAATAATACTGAAGGCGTCAAGCTGTTGGACAAGCAGTCTGGAAGATTTATGTTGACTTGTCAAAATAATTCAGTGAACACAAGGGATGCAGTTAGATGCGCATGCATGTTATATTGCATCATAAGAGGAAAGGGGGAAAGTGACATAGTCCTCCATACTTAGCAGTGCCAGGTTTTTTATGGGCCTCTGGAGGGCAAAGTGGGGTTTAATTTCATAAGTGGGTGAGAGCTAAAGCAAAACTTGTTTTATTTCGCATGGAATAGACTAAGCAAAACTTCTCCTTTTGGTGTCTACAGACTACGGTTGAATAGGGAAATGCAGGGATGTCTGAAGGCCATACATGTCCATACCAGACATCGTCTGCCCAAACTTTCTCAACAAAAAGTCCAATGGTGAAGTTGGGTTCTTTCAGAACTGTGGGTGAGAGCTGCCCAAACTTTCTCAGTCAGTCTGCCCAAACTTTCTCAATAAAAAGTCCAATGGCAAGGTTGTGTTCTTTTAGAAGTGAATGACAGCTAAAGCAAAACTTTTTTGATTTTGCATGGAAAAGGCTAATCAAAACTTCCCCATTTGACGCCTACAGATTACAGTTGGATAGGGAAATGCTGGGATGTCTGCAGACCATCCTTGACCATACCAGACATCGTTTGCCCAAACTTTCTGAATAAAAAGTCCAATGGCGAGGTTGGGTTCTTTGGTATTAAAAGCTCAGTGAGAAGGTGTCTGATAAGCGCTACAGTTATAAAATGCCTAATATTTCACTTTCCAATCTATGACCACTGTAACAGAGTTACAGTGCCTTGCAAAAGTATTCGGCCCCCTTGAACTTTTCAACCTTTTGCCACATTTCAGGCTTCAAACATAAAGATATAAAATTTTAATTTTTTGTGAAGAATCACCAACAAGTGGGACACAATTGTAAAGTGGAAGGAAATCTATTGGATATTTTAAACTTTTTTAACAAATAAAAAACTGAAAAGTGGTGCGTGCAAAATTATTCGGCCCCTTTACTTTCAGTGCAGCAAACTCACTCCAGAAGTTCAGCGAGGATCTCTGAATGATCCAATGTTGTCCTAAATGACTGATAGTGATAAATAGAATCCACCTGTGTGTAATCAAGTCTCTGTATAAATGCACCTGCTCTGTGATAGTCTCAGGGTTCTGTTGAAATCGCAGAGAGCATCATGAAGACCAAGGAACACACCAGGCAGGTCCGTAATACTGTTGTGGAGAAGTTTAAAGCCGGATTTGGATACAAAAAGATTTCCCAAGCTTTAAACATCCCAAGGAGCACTGTGCAAGCGATCATTTTGAAATGGAAGGAGTATCAGACCACTGCAAATCTACCAAGACCTGGCTGTCCCTCTAAACGTTCAGCTCAGACAAGGAGAAGACTGATCAGAGATGCAGCCAAGAGGCCCATGATCACTCTGGATGAACTGCAGAGAACTACAGCTGAGGTGGGAGAGTCTGTCCATAGGACAACAATCAGTCGTACACTGCACAAATCTGGCCTTTATGGAAGAGTGGCAAGAAAAAAGCCATTTCTCAAAGATATCCATAAAAAGTCTCGTCTAAAGTTTGCCACAAGCCACCTGGGAGACACACCAAACATGTGGAAGAAGGTGCTCTGGTCCGATGAAACCAAAATCGAACTTTTTGGCCACAATGCAAAACGATATGTTTGGCGTAAAAGCAACACAGCTCATCACCCTCAACACACCATCCCCACCGTGAAACATGGTGGTGGCAGCATCATGGTTTGGGCCTGCTTTTCTTCAGCAGGGACAGGGAAGATGGTTAAAATTGAGGGGAAGATGGATGCAGCCAAATACAGGACCATTCTGGATGAAAACCTGTTGGAGTCTGCAAAAGACCTGAAACTGGGACGGAGATTTATCTTCCAACAAGACAATGATCCCAAACATACAGCAAAATCTACAAAGGAATGGTTCACAAATAAACGTATCCAGGTGTTAGAATGGCCAAGTCAAAGTCCAGACCTGAATCCAATCGAGAATCTGTGGAAAGAGCTGAAAACTGCTGTTCACAAACGCTCTCCATCCAACCTCACTGAGCTCGAGCTGTTTTGCAAGGAAGAATGGGCAAGAATTTCAGTCTCTCGATGTGCAAAACTGATAGAGACATACCCCAAGCAACTTGCAGCTGTAATCGCAGCAAAAGGTGGCTCTACAAAGTATTAACGCAAGGGGGCCAAATAATTTTGCACGCCCCACTTTGCATTTTTTTATTAGTTAAAGTTTCAACAATCCAATAGATTTCGTTCCACTTCACAATTGTGTCCCACTTGTTGGTGATTCTTCACAAAAAATAAAAATTTTATATCTTTATGTTTGAAGCCTGAAATGTGACAAAAGGTTGAAAAGTTCAAGGGGGCCGAATACTTTCGCAAGGCACTGTAACTTATGTGTAGACCCAAGGACATTTCATAGAGTCATAATGCTCTTATGGAACTTTTGAGGGCAATAGTTCCACCACTGCTGACACTGGTCAAACAACTGACCCATTAAGACCAAATAATACATGTACTGCTATACCACAGAAACTATTTAGGGCTGAAGTACATGTTCATGGGGATTTATCATTACCATGGCTATACGTAAGTTCTGGGTGTCCTGCAGCATGCTCTCCACAGCAGTTGAAACATTACCTTTCCAGCTATCAACAGGGGGTTATTCTGTAATGGCTCTCCTTAATAAGCCAACGTGTAGGCTATTTTTGCTCTCTGCATGCGGCAAGTGGATTGCCAAGTGTCAGTAGATATTAAATCAAACACATGCACACCTTGAGTGACTTCATTCTAATAAAAACAAAAAACCAAGCTACAGTCAAAAAAGCACTTATTAATTTTTGGAATAGACATACACGGTAGAGATGATGTCCTGAAGAAGTCATAAAACCTGGTGACATTTTTAAAACTGATGAAGCAATTCATCCATACAGCCTAATGCTATGGACCAAAAAGAATCAAGTCAAAGAGATACATTTCAATTTTACATTTAAAATGAGAGCTTGCCCCTTTTGATGAGAAACAGCTGGCAAATATGTATGTACTAAATTACTTGCAGAAGTACGTAAGAAACCAATTGTGTTCAGACTGCAGGGCTGTGAGATCATGAGCCCACTTTTGGCTCAGTTTTGGAATTGCTACTTTTGTGGAAATATTCTGACAAAACCCTAATGTGAGTGAGGAATAAATGCCTCGTATGAGTATATTATTTATTACTATGTTGATAGGATTAAAAAAATAGCTGTCTGACATCCTGGCTTCAGCCTTTTTCTCTGGAGACTAATCCTTGTAATTGGCAATTAGGGGTAATCAATTAATAATAATGAACTCTCATGGGCGTGGAAGACCTTACCATCAATCACACAGGTTTTTAAGAATTCTTGGCTCTGACTGTGACCAAATAAGGGAAAAAGGCGATCTTTACTTTACTTGTAGTATGTTATAAACACCATAGATCATTGATCTCACTGAAATTCAGAAATCAGAGTTTTACCCATGTATGGCCTGCCTGTCCAACTGTCATCTAAAACTTCTGGGCACCATTACAGGTCTTAGTAGTGCAGATTTTTTTGTGACTGTTTCTGTTAGCAATAATCAATATGGCTCACTAGAGACAAGAGAATGTAATAGACTGTTCAGAAACAGCTAAAAAATAAGACAGCAAAGGTATGGACATTTTGTGAAATGCTCCACATTAACAGAGTAGATAGACCTGTTTCAGGTCTTTTTCCACCACCCGTGCCAGTTTCTATTTTTCAGTGAAAAAGAAACAGGTGCAGGTTGTGCAACTAATTTACTAAGAGACCATGTCAGTTCTCAGTATAGAAAACCGCCGCAGATCCCCACCAGATCAGACCATCGTAGCATAGAACAGGGATTCTGCCCCTTTAGTTAATTGGAACCATAATCTTCTCCATTTCCTCAGTTTAGAAGCTTGCACTACTCTTTGTTAATTTCCCTATCGTATCAGCTCTATCACCATGGTTCTGCCACTATTTACTTTGGAAGCCATCGTTTGGGTACACTTTTTATTTGTTGGTGCCATCTGGATCTTACATGGCAAATTATAGATTATGGGCAATTTGAACCTAAAGTGGTTGTAAAGTCTAATGCCGCGTACACACGGTCGGATTTTCCAATGGGAAATGTTGGATGTGAGCTTGTTGTCAGAAAGTCCGACTGTGTTTATGCTCCATCGGACATTTGCTGTCGGACTTTCCGCCAACAAATGTTTGATAGCAGATTCTCAAATTTTCCGTCAACAAAACTTTGTTGTCGGAAAGTCCGATCGTGTGTACACAAGTCCGTCGCACAAAAGTTCACGCATGCTCGGAATCAAGCATGAGGAGCCGCACTGACTATTGAACTTCTTTTTTCTTGGCTCGTCGTACGTTATGTAGGTCACCGCGTTCCCACGTTCGTAATTGTTGGCCAACATTTGTGTGACCGTGTGTATGCAAGACAAGTTTGAGCCAACAACCTTCGAACAAATATCCACGGTTTTGTTGGCGGAAAGTCCGATCATGTGTACGCGGCATTAAGGTTATTTGCCTTAATGTATTATATGTGTAGCGCTACCCCCGGAAGAGCCGCTAATGAATGTTTGATTCTGCACCCTGCCTCTCAACCCCGAGAACGGTCTCAACCCCTCTGGCACACCTGCTTGGTAATATTAGTATGGGACCCAGCAATAGAGAGAAACACAGTAATGATAAACCATAAAGTATATTTACCATGGCCCTGGATCCCGTCACTTCATCAGCTGTAGCAGTAAATAAAGACTCACACAGAATATCAATTAACCTCTCAGAAAGTTTACTAAAGTGGATATTAAACACAATGAACAATATAATAAATCAGAAACAATAAATGACAGTAGATAACAGTCAGTGTATATGTGAAATGGTGGGTTCCAGTTTCACAGTAGGGAGTATATGCAGACGAGCAATGGGACAGGCGTTCAATATGCTCCAAAACCTATATTAAACACCTTCCCACTGAAACCCCAATACACCCATACCAAACTGTCATAATATAATGTTACTTACATTCAACAGTACAATGCAATATTTAACCCGTACTCAAGGGCTCCCCCTAGGTTGTAATTCAGTGTTCAAACTACAAAGATAGAACCGTGATGCTTTGCAAAAGATGATAAAAGTTTAAAAAAATAATAAAAAAAAAAGTTCCTTGTCTCCCGATATCTTCAGCTAGCCTGGAGTTTAACTGCAGTATATTATTAATCTAACAGCCTGTAAATAGGTAGGATCACTTCTGTGTGACTACAAGTCTCACCAGCAGTCTGTAAATAACTCACTTAGCAAATAGTGCACTTTACTGAAATGGGCAGGTGCCCTCTCACCGCAATAGACCCAGAGGCTGTGAGGCTCCGTCCAGTCTCCCCTCTTGATGTCTCAGTCTGATGAAAGATGGTGCTGCCACGCTGTACCGCTCCTCTGGATGGCTGGGATGCAGGAAACTTCCAGATGTCCTGGCACTACACACCGATCCACTTGCTAAGCTGGTGGAGCTGTATGCTGAAGTCCCTCAGAGGCTGGCGATCCCGCTCCGTGCCATGTAGGCCCCAGTCTTTGGGTCACACACACTCAGACCTCCTGCTGGCAGGGCTTGAATGGCAGGAGGAAAAATATACATTGTAATTCTGCGCTGCCCTGAAGACAAAAACCAGCACCTAACACGGCCAACAGGATATATGCCAAGTAAAAAGAAAACAAAATAAGTGTAGCGCTAAAAGGTTTTACAATGTCCAATGTCAAGATGAAAAATATACCAACAGTTCTAAATATAGAATATGGGAGGAAATCATCCATATAAAAACAGCGCTGTAAGGAAGTGGCGGCAGTAGGACCCCACTGCCGCCACTTCCTTACAGCGCTGTTTTTACAAAGGATTTACATGTGAGTGTATTTCTTAACTTTTAATAAATTCTACATTTGTTTATGGATTTACACTATGTGGCCTTTCCTCCTTTTTTCCTACTTGTCATCACCACTACTTGGTTCCTAATATCATTCTGAGGGACACATCAGCTTATGGTTCATCCCAAGAACATCACTCCTCTGGGCCATCTACAGCCACTGACCACCCAAGCTTTGTCTGACCCAACTCGGCGTATGCCCCTTTGGGTCCATTAGATCTGGTAAGTCTCTTCATTGTCGGTGGTGGTGTGTCTGTCTTCACTCCAGATGTCTTACACCTATTGATGTGCTCTTTGAAGTCATACAGCTTCTGAGGACTTCCTATCATTGGGATCAATATATATATGGATTATTTCCTCCCATATTCTATATTTAAAACTGTTGGTTTATTTTTCATATTGACTTAGGGCTTGAATGGCGTCCAGAGAGGCTGAAAGATGGCCGCGCTCTTCTTTTTATCTGTTTTCCCAGCAGGCTGTTCTGTGACTTGGCATTGTGGGTCTAGTAGTTCCCAAACTGATTTAACAATATGACTCACTTCCTCATCAAACTACATATCCCACAATGCATAGCTGTTTACCTCTTAAATTAAGGAAAGTTCCTGGTAAAGTTTCAGCGGTCACTAGAGGCAGCCAAACCTTTACTTAAGAAACAATACATTACTTAACATCATAACTTTGGCAGCAAACCCCTGTGCTACATATGCATTAAGGTTAAACACCTTCTGTGCCTGGGATCTCCCTCAGCTCCCCCTTATAAGTACCTGAGCCTCATCACAATCCAGGGCTGTGCACGAGAGCAGCGTCTCTCCCGGCTCTGTCCCTCCTCACAGGGCAGATCGATAGCAGCAGGAGCCATTGGCTCCCGAGGGAGTGGGGGCAGGGCCTATGGATGCAGGCATCATAGGAGCGAGGCCGCACAACTGCTTCCATAGGAAGCGGCTTCCTATGGGGGGCACTAGATGAAGAGGAGGAGCCAGGAGCGCCACCAGGGGACCCTGAAAGAGGAAGATCAGGTCTGCTCTGTGCAAAACTATTGCACAGAGCAGGTATGTATGATATGTTTGTTATTTTAGTAGAAAAAAACCCCAAAGGTTTAAAAAACACTTTAACGCACGATACATACTTAATTCTTAGAAGTTTCTAAAATGCTAAGAGTGGACTTAGCATCGATATATTTTTTCATGGTAAATGTGTGCAATCAAAGTAATGTGTAAGTGTAATGCCGCGTACACACGGTCGGACTTTTCGACTGGACTGGTCCGACGGACGCCGACGGACCAAATCCGGCGGACAATCCGATCGTGTGTGGGCTCCACCGGACCTTTAGCCGACTTTTCCAGTCGCAAATCTGACGGACTTTAGATTTGGAACTTGCTTCAAATCTTTACGTCGTAACTCCGCCGGACCCAGAAATCCGCTCGTCTGTATGCTAGACCGACGGACAAAAACCGACGCTAGGGCAGCTATTGGCTACTGGCTATCAACTTCCTTATTTTAGTCTGGTGTACGTCATCACGTACGAATCCATCTGACTTTTGTGTGATCGTATGTAGTTAAGTCCGTTCGTTAGAAAGTCCGCCGCAAGTCCGCCAAAAGTTCGTCGAAAGTCTGTTGGACGGGCTGTCGGACTTTTGTAGCCGAAAAGTCCGACCGTGTGTACGCGGCATAATACTTACAAGTATGTATTATCTTTCGTATAGATCACAGTATTTTCCCTGATAAAGCCTTTATTTGCTTTTCTTTCCAGAAGGATGGAGGCATCTTTGTCCAGGCATCATCCAGGGTCAACATCTACTTTCTGGACTGAGATGCTGGCTCAGAGATGACAAGATCATGTAAATACTGGTTACTGAATAGTTCTTGGCTATGTTGCCAAATTTTGAAAACAGACCAACCCCTGCTACAGCCTTTCACCTTGCTACAACATTAAAGTCTGATCTCCAGGGAGGGGAGACTGAGGAAATGCTTCATTCTGTCCACAGAAGACTGATGACATTTCAGCCAAGGAAAAATCACTCAACTAGAGCTCAAGGACTGCTTTTTAAAAGCACTGTCATGAGAGGATCATGGAAGCTGCAATTTCTAAACTACAGTGCTAGTCCTAGTTCTCCTAGGCCATTGGTTCTCAACTCCTGTCCTCAGGACCCACTAACAGGCCAGGTTTGCAAGATAACTGAAATACATCACAGGTGATATCATTTGTTGCTCAGTGATTGCAGTATTCTAGTCTGCATCTCCCCAAGGTAATACTTAAAATCTGGCCTGTTGGTGGGTCCTGAGGACAGGAGTTGAGAACCACTGTCCTAGGCTGTCATGCAGGTGCTTTGTTTTCATTGCTGTCTAAATCACTGACCTGGAAAAAGTAAAAAAATAGGGAGGTCTGACACTTTTCTGGCACTCATTGGAAGACAGCTTGTTCTGGATCTGTGATTCAAAAGTACTTAAAGGGTAACTCCACTTTTGTGTGGAACAAAAATAGCAAATAAAGAAAAATAATATAGCGTATACAATTGCGACACAAGTCATATTGTATTTAAATGTTATTAAAAATTACCATTCCTTTTTAATCTGCAGCCGCTGTAATTTTATGAAAATGCAATGCAATATGGCTACCTGGAGATGTTCTGTACACAGAATGTGTACTGTCTGTACTGTCTGGTTGTTAGGATGACAGAAACAGTCCACTGCTGGATCATGGGGGTGTGCCATTTGCCAGTGGAGTGGAGGATCAGGTGAATATACAGCTTTTACAGGTGCACTGCATGGGAAAACATTTTTTTTGCCCGGAGCTGGACTGGAGACATACTGAGAAAACAAGTAGGCTGCCTTTGCTCACATCTGAAAATGCTGGTTGTCTGACTGTCATGCTTGTTCAATAGCATCAGTACTGGGTAATTACCCTAAAACAAATATGCAGATTAGTGGCTTTCACTTCATTTTAATGTCAGATTTTCATGATGGTTCCTTGTCAATGAAACAGAAGGTTTTAAATCCAGATGCCAATAGTACTTTTAAAAGGGAGTCAGCACTGGCTACTTTGAAGGAACCCTGTCACATAAGAGAAAGTCTTAACAAGTATGTACTGTACCTGTAAAGAAGAATATTTACCTCTCCTGCTACCTGTGCTATTCCATTACTGAGTGAAGAATCATCTCCTTTGAAACTGACACTTCCTGGAGTGTCAATCTCCTTGGTCTCCCATGTTCTCCTGCTGACTTCCACTCAATACAGGAGACAATAGTGACGTGAAGGTCAGCGGGAGAAACCAGTGAGAGCTGTGGGGGACAATGGAGATTGACACTCCCAAAGTGTTGGTTTGCCTGCAGACTTCAAGGGGCAATTAATCAACAATAAATCAAGCAACAGTAGAGGTAGGAGCTCCATTTCATCTTTACGGGTACGTGCTTTGTTCAGAGATTTCACTTACAGTATGTGATGGGAGTATGAAGAAAGAAATAGAAGCCAGTATTCCACAGCAACCATTGTCTACGCCAAGTTCAATATCTATCCTGCCTTGCAAAGAATAACAGAAGAAACCTTGACCAGCTGCATTAGGCAATGACAACCTTTCTAACATTCTTTTATAAACACTGTTTATAAAATTCAAAGGAAATTATTTATTTCTACGCTATTGGAGTACAAATAAACCAGCTTGCGTGTGTAAAGGGATTCTCACATCCCAGATGTGTTTTGCTTTTACCGACATCCACACATTCCATCACGAAACATTTTCAAGATAAGTCATGTAAAAAAAAGGGACATCACCAGATAATAAGATACAGTATATTTATACAGAATCTCTCATGGGAGAAATATGTGTGCTGCCTATCAGCTAATCAAATGGCTTTAATACTTTCTGAGTCACTCACTCAGAGCAAGCATGCAGCAAGTGTAATCAGTAGTTAGAATCTTTGCTCTATATAAGTTCACTAGCCACTTAATTAAACGAGAAGTGCGGAATACTAAAAATCAAAAACATTTATACTCACCTAGATGGCTGCAGCATCTATCCAAGCTGCAGCTGTCCCCCGCCGGCTCTACACAGAGAACTGAGCAATCAAAGACCACTGATCACTCAGTTTTCTGGTCCGTTCTGAGCACAAGGACTCAGAAAGTGATAAAACTTTTTTTTTTTCTACTTTGGGGTAAGATGAGAACACTACTGAGTCACAAAACTAGAAAAAGCATGTTACAAATTAGTTTCAAAAACTGTCAAGTTACCCATATCTATACCTACAGTCAGATAAGTAAAGCATCAGCATTACAGCCAGCTAACCTACAGTCTCAAAAGGCAAAAACAGCAATGGTAGCTTACACAATTCTTTCATGACAGGTTTAGTTTAACCCATATGTACATAAATATGAGAGAGGAAGGCAAAGGCACTGAGACATCATAATCACACCTTGGCAGAATATATTGTTAGCCCTGACATGCTGAAAACAATGAGCGATCATTTTCATGGCTGTAAAATATATCTCTCTGAATCCCCCAGACACATGGTCAGACCCCCACCTGTGGGACCTTCGTTCTGTTAGTTTAAGCCCCATCCGCCCTTGTCCATCTCACGGATGTTATTTTTGTCATACAGGCTTTGTGTATAAGCTGAGGATTGCCACTAAGAGCCAGAGGAGCACATGGATACAATATTTCTCAGTGGTCCCTTGTTATCTCTGTGACAGTGCTACTTCTATAATTATGTTAGTGGGAATTTTTAGGAAACACGGCACTGGGACATCTGCATGCAGTAACAAAGAGGGATCCTAACTCCAGTTGCCTTCTTTTAAAGGGAATATATTGTGGTTATGTACTCTCTTTGTTTTTTTTTGTTTTTTGTTATAGTTAGGACTAACACAATAAAATGAAAAAAAAAATATATTTTTAATATTCAATTAAATATTAAATACTGCATATTCATATTTAGCATTCAGCTATTGAAAGTGGAACTTTCCTTTTCGTTAACGGGGTTCAGAAGCTCATGCTGAAATTCACACACATGCACACACACTCGTACATACTAGTAAATGAGTAAGAGCTGTGACTCTTACACCTGCACCTCCCCCCTCACCTCTGACCAATGTTTCAATAGGAGACAAAGGCATATGACCTGCTTTACTCTCTACTTAGAGAAACCCATTTATTAGTAAGATAAGAAATGTCTATTTTTAAAACAAATATTGTACAGTGCAATTCACAGTGCTTTACTTTTTCCACATTTTGTTATGTTACAGCCTTATTCCAAAACGGATTAAATTCATTATTTTCCTCAAAATTCTACAAACAATGCCCCATAATGACAACATGAAAGAAGTTTATTTGAAATCTTGAAAAATCTATTAAAAGCAAAAAAACGACAAAATAACACTTACATAAGAATTCACAGCCTTTGCCATGACACTCAAAATTAAGCTCAGGTGCATCCTGTTTGCACTGATCATACTTGAGATGTTTCTTCAACGTGATTGGAGTCCAAAGTTGTTTGGACATGATTTGGAAAGGCACACACCTGTCTATATAAAGTCCCATGGTTAACAGTGCATGTCAGAGCACAAATCAAGCAATGAAGTCCAAGGAATTGTCTTTAGACCTCCGAGACAGGATTGTATCGAGGCACAGACCTGGGGAAGGGTACAGAAAAATTTCTGCAGCATTGATTGTCCCTATGAGCACAGTGGGACCATCATCCCTAAATGGAAGAAGTTTGGAATCACCAGGACTCTTCCTGGAGCAGGCCGCCCGGCTAAACTGAGGGATCGGGGGGAGAAGGGCCTTAGTCAGGGAGGTGACCAATAACCCTGGTCACTCTGACAGAGCTCCAGTCTTTCTCTGCAGCACTCCACCAATCAGGCCTGTATGGTAAAGTAGCCACTCCTCAGTAAAAGGCACATGACAGTCTGCCTGGAGTTTGCCAAAAGGCACCTGAAGGACTCTCAGACCATGAGAAACAAATTCTCTAGTCTGATGAAACAAATATTGAACTCTATGACCTAAATGGCAAGTGTCGCGTCTGCAGGAAACCAGGTGCCATTCATCACCTGGCCAATATCATCCCTACAGTGAAGCATGGTGGTGGCAGCATCATGCTGTGGGAATGTTTTCTGCAGCAGGACCTGGGAGACTGGTCAGGATCGAGGGAAACATGAATGCAGTAACATACATTGACATCCTTGATGAAAACCTGCTCCAGAGCGCTCTGGACCTCAGACTGGGGCGAACGTTCATCTTGCAACAGGATAACGACCCTAAGCACACAGCCAAGATAACAAGAGAGTGGCTATGGGACAACTATGTGAATGTCCTTGAGGGGCACAGCCAATGCGAGACTTGAACCCGAATGAACATCTCTGGAGAGATCTGAAAATGGCTGTGCACCGATGCTCCCCATCCAAACTGATGGAGCTTGATAGGTCCCGCAAAGAAGAATGGGAGAAGCTGCCCAAAAATAGGCGTGCCAAGCTTGCAGCATCACACTCAAGAAGACTTGAGGCTGTAATTGGCGCCAAAGTTCCTTAAACAAAGTATTGAGCAAAGGCTGTGAATACTTATGTATTTAGTATTCAGATCCCCTTAAATTTTTCACTCTTTGTTATATTGCAGCCATTTGCTAAAATCTTTTAAGTTCATTTTTTTCCTCATTAATGTACACACAGCACCCCATATTGTCAGAAAAACACAGAATTGTTGACATTTTTGCAGATTTATTAAAAAAAGAAAAACTGAAATATCACATGGTCCTAAATATTCAGACCTCTTGCTCAGTATTTAGTAGAAGCACCCTTTTGATCTTATACAGACATGTGTCTTTTTGGGAAAGATGCAACAAGTTTTTCACACCTGGATTTGGGGATCCTCTGCCATTCCTCCTTGCAGATCCTCTCCAGTTCTGTCAGGTTAGACGTTGGTGGACAGCCATTTTTAGGTCTCTCCAGAGATGCTCAATTGGGTTTAAGTCAGGGCTCTGGCTGGGCCATTCAAGAACAGTCACGGAGTTGTTGTGAAGCCACTCCTTCGTTATTTTAGCTGTGTGCTTAGGGTCATTGTCTTGTTGGAAGGTAAACCTTCGGCCCAGTCTGAGGTCCTGAGCACTCTGGAGAAGGTTTTCGTCCAGGATATCCCTGTACTTGGCCGCATTCATCTTTCCCTCGATTGCAACCAGTCCCTGCAGCTGCAAAAAACACCCCCACAGCATTATGCTGCTACTACCATGTGACACGTACCTCGTATGTGAGCCTGACATGCAGAGGGAGACCTCTCGTACAGCCCTGGTTTCCAGATCACTGGAGTTGAGGACAGTGACCGTAGGAGCACAGTGGGGTATGAGTGCCTGGTGGATTCTCTAGAACCGGAGATGACGTCCGCTGGGAGGCACTGGAACTGGCTGGAGTGCCGGGTGCAGGTAAGCTGGATGCAGGTCAGCAGGCTGCAGGTAAGCTGGATGCAGGTCAACAGGGTGCAGGTAAGCCGGATGCAGGTCAGCTGGATGCAGGTAAGCTGGATGCAGGTGAGCTGGATGCAGGTCAGCAGGCTGCAGGTAAGCTGGATGCAGGACAGCAGGGTGCAGGTAAGCCGGATGCAGGTGAGCTGGATGCAGGTGAGCTGGATGCAGGTCAGCAGGCTGCAGGTAAGCTGGATGCAGGTCAGCAGGGTGCAGGTAAGCCGGATGCAGGTCAGCTGGATGCAGGTGAGCTGGATGCAGGTCGGCTGGGTGCAGGTACGCCAAGAAGCAGCAAATGCACATGGGTATGCACAGCAGGCAGAAGCAAGGTCAGACAAGCCGGGTCATACACAGCGGATCAGATCAACAGAATCGGCAGGCAAGGAATGGTCAAGTTCAGGCTGGTTCTGGTAGCAGGAGATCAGGCAGGCAAGCAAACAGGATCAGGGTCAAATGAGAGCCAAGGTTCAGGATTGGAGACAGCAGCGTAGTTAGAGAGCCAGGTCAGAAGGTGATCAGATGCAGATTACAGGAACAGGAAACAGGTGAAGCTGCAGATCAAACAGCAAGAGCTGAATGGTGGAAGCCCCTCTTAAAGGCCACTGGGCGCCAAAGCCGCGTTACTGTGCTCGCGCGCACGATCTCCGCGATCGGCGCATGCGTATTGGCGCATGCCTGTTCGTTACTGGGGACCTGTTGGCGGGGATGCGCCTGAGCCCTGTTGCAGTTCTGGAAGTAGTGTGTCCATGACATTGCCCCCCCCCCCTTAAGGGCAACCTCCGGGTGCCCAAAAGAGCTCTTTTCTGTGAATGTCTGCGGAAGAAGGCCTGGATTAGTTCTTGGGCATGCACATTTTGCTTAGGTTCCCATGAGTTCTCCTCTGGTCCATACCCCTTCCACTTGATTAAAAATTTAAGTTGGTTACCTCTCCTCCTGCAGTCTACGACAGCCTCCACTTCATACTCTTCGTCCTTATTATTAATAATAACAGGTTCGGGTTACCCAGATCCTCTGTCCGGGAAAGGGTCAGATACTGTGGGTTTAAGCAGAGACACGTGAAACACTGGGTGCACTTTGAGCGACTCAGGCAAGATAAGCTCATAGGAGACCTCATTCAATTTCCTTTTAACTGGAAAAGGGCAAATGAATTTGGGTTCCAGCTTTTTTGAAGGGCAAGCAATCTTGTAGTTGGTGGTAGATAACCACACCTAATCACCTGGTTGGAGACGTAATTCACCTCTTTTCTTCCTGTCATAAAGCCTCTTGTTGGTTGCCTGCGCTTTGGCCATTGCTTCTTGCAACAGCTTGTTGTTGCGACCCAGGAATTTGACAGTGCTTTGTACTGCTGGAACTGGAGATTCCGGGATAATGTTAGGCAGGAAGACAGGATGGAACCCATAGTTTGCAAAGAATGGTGACTGACCTGTGGCTGAATGGCTGGCATTGTTGAAAGCGAATTCCGCTAGAGGCAAAAGTGCTACCCAATCATCCTGGACAAACGAGGTAAAGCAACAGATGTACTGTTCCAGGGTTTGGTTCGTCCTCTCAGTTTGTCCGTTAGTCTGGGGGTGGAAAGCAGATGACATGGAAAGCTCAATTTTCAGGATTTGGCATAGTGACCTCCAGAACTGGACTCCCCTGTCAGATACAATACTGGTTGGTACCCCGTGCAGCCTTACGATCTCCCTGACAAACACCCGGGCAGTTTCCAAAGCAGACAGAGTACTCTTTAGAGGTATGAAGTGGGCCATCTTAGACAAATGGTCAACCACTACAAAGATAGCTGTATGTCCTTCAGAAGGGGGTAGTTCCACTACAAAGTCCAAGTCAATCATGCTCCAGGGTCTGTCAGGAATTGGTAGTGGTCTGAGGAGACCCCAGGACTTGGTCCTGGCAGACCTACTTTGGGTACAGGTGACACATGATTTGACATAGTCCTTGCAATCTTCCTCAAGCTTCGGCCACCAAAACATGCGCTGGATTAGTTCACGAGTCTTGTGAACCCAAAAATGTCCGGCCAGTGGTTGGTCATGACACAGGCTCAGAACTTCTGTCCGGCAACTTTCTGGCACAAAAATTTTGCTGTCCTTCCAAAGCATCCCATCCCTGGGTATCAAGGTTGATCCTGGAGGACCGGACACCCCCTCTGAAGCTTGTTTTAGACCGGACATCAGGTCTGTCTGGAAAAGCAGAAAGTTGCCCTCAGATAAAATGGTGTCAGGGACTGAAGTTTCCTTGGGGTCATCGTACATCCGAGAGAGAGCGTCAGGCTTGATGTTCTTTGATCCTGGCCGGTAGGTGATGTGAAATAAAAATCTGGAAAAGAATAACGCCCATCGTGCTTGGCGCGGCTTCAAACGTTTGGCAGTTCGTAAATATTCCAGATTTTTATGATCCGTGTAGATAAGTATGGGATGTGCAGCCCCCTCTAGCAGATATCGCCATTCTTTGAGCGTGGCCTTAATGGCCAGAAGTTCACGGTCACCTACATCGTAATTCTTCTCAGCAGGCGAAAGCTTCCGGGAGAAGAAAGCTATGGGGTGCATGAGGTCCTTGAGACCTTGACGCTGAGAAATAACTGCCCCCACGGCTGTTTCTGAGGCATCAACCTTGAGTAGGTAAGGAAGAGAAGGATCCGGGTGGCTCAAGATGGGGGCAGAGGTAAAAAGTCCCTTTAGGGTAGAAAAGGCGGCTTGAGCCTGGGGATTCCACTGGAATCGGATATTTTGTCATGTTAGCTGGGTGATCGGGGAGATAATTGCAGAAAATCCCTTGATAAACCTTCTGTAAAAAGTTGGCGAAGCCAACAAAACGTTGCACCCCCTTCTTATCCGAGGGTGCAGGCCTGTCCAGGACAGCTGTAACCTTTTGTGGGTCCATCTTGAACCCCTCTGTGGAAATTACCAGGCCCAGGAATTGGATACTCTGCCGCTCAAACTCACATTTTTCTGGTTTGGCATATAGCCCATGCTGACGGAGTCGGCAGAGTACCATCTTGACGTGTTTCCGATGCTGATCCAAGGATGAGGAAAAGATCAGGATATTGTCTAAGTAGGCTATGACGAAGATGTCCAGATAGTCTCTGAAGATATCATTTATCAGGTGCTGGAAGGTAGCAGGGGCATTACACAGGCCGAAGGGCATCACTAGGTATTCATAGTGGCCAAACCTGGTACGAAAGGCCGTCTTCCACGCGTCCCCTGCACGAATGCGAACCAAATTGTAGGCCCCACGAAGATCGAGTTTGGTGAACACAACAGTAGTTCTCAGCCTCTGAAAAAGCTCAGGAACCAGGGGTAAGGGATACAGGTTCTTGACCGTGACCTTGTTCAGCTCCCGGTAGTCCACACAAGGACGCAATGAGTGGTCCTTCTTCTCCACAAAAAAGATCCCTGCCCCAGCCGGAGAGGTGGATGGCCGGATGAACCCCCTCTTAAGGTTTTCATTAACATATTCCTTTAACACTTCCAACTCCCGCTCAGACAGGGGGAAAATCCGCCCGGGCAGTAACTCAATCGGGCAATCGTAGGAACGATGAGGAGGAAGTGTCTCTGCCCCTCGTTTACTAAAAACATCCAAGATTGGACCAATTGGTACTGTTCGGGTACTGCTGAGTGTAATTCTGAGTCAGTTTGCAGACCCAGCAAAGGGCCAGATAACTTGGGAGGTAAGGGCAGACAGCGTCCTTGGCAGTAGAGAGACTGAAACTTGATTTCTCCGGAGCCCCAATCAATCTGCGGGTTGTGGGCCTGAAGCCACGGTAGACCCAAGATGACCAGGAACAAAGGGGAAGCAATTGCATCAAACTTAAGCAGCTCCTTGTGGTTTTAAACAGTAACTACAGGCAGTGAAGGAGTCTCTTGAGTCACCTGGCCAGATTTAATTCGGGATCCATCCGCCAAGAAAACAGAAAATCCTTGAGCCCTGTGTTGGAGTGGAATGCGTTGTTGATTGGCAAAGTTCAAATCAATAAAACAACTGCATGCACCAGAGTCTATTATTGCAGTAACAGACACAGTCTTTCCGGACAACTGAAGGGTGATGGGAATCGCCAGGTGAGTAGAGGGAGCTGGGTGACTGTATGATAGGATGGGTGAAGATCTACGATACTTGGCAGGACATGAATGTACATAGTGGCCAGTTCCCCCGCAGTACAAGCAAAGTTTGAGCTGTTGCCGACGTAGACGCTCTTCAGCTGATAATGCAGTTCTCATTAGTCCGACCTGCCCATATTTATGAAAGTCCGGTGTTAGTTTGGTTGGTGCAGGATTAACTGGGACCAGTCTGAGAGGAACAGGACGAGAGGTTGTCGGCACTTGGGGTAACATCCAAGTTGGTTGAGTCTGCTGGGTCACCCTCTCCATCTTGCGTTCCCGAAGACGACGGTCTATCTGAATAGTTAGGGTAATCAAGGATTCCAGAGAATTTGGTACACCAACCCGAGCCAGTTCATCTTTTAATTCTTCTGACAAGCCTAGGCAAAACTGGTGCCGTAAAGCTGCATGATTCCAGTGGGTATCTGCACTCCAGCGCCTAAAGTCTGTTATATAGTCCTCTACCATTCTACGGCCTTGCAGGAGTGTACTAAGAGCAGCCTCAGCAGTGGAAGTTCGTTGGGGGTCATCATAAAGAAGTGACATTGCGTCGAAGAAGGATGACAAAGAGTCCAGAGAAACATGGTGTTCTTCCAGCAGGTGATGAGCCCAGGCTTGTGGATCTCCCAGCAGAAGTGAGACAACAAACCCCACCTTGGTGCTTTCCTGTGAAAAGGTTAAGGGTAGTAAGGAAAAGTACAGCTCGCATGCATTGCGGAAAGTCCGAAAATTGCTTTGATCCCCAGAAAACTTCTCCGGAATTGGGTCCCTAGGTTCTGGAGATGATATCATTACAGGGAGTGTGGGGGAAGCCTCTGACGACAACCCACTGAAAGGAAGGTTTGTAATACTCGTCTAGGACTGCACTTGTCTCTCAAGGTGTTCATAGCTGTCCTGGAGGGATTTCACCTCTTGAGTGAGGACAGAGAGCAATTGGCAGATTTCATCAGTAGCGGAGGTCCCTCTTGCAGGCTCAGGCATGGCTGTTTGATACTGACACGTACCTCGTATGTGAGCCTGACGTGCAGAGGAAGACCTCTCGTACAGCCCTGGTTCCCAGATCACTGGAGTTGAGGACAGTGACCGTAGGAGCACAGTGGGGTATGAGTGCCTGGTGGATTCCCTGGAACCGGAGATGACGTCCGCTGGGAGGCACTGGAACTGGCTGGAGTGCCAGGTGCAGGTAAGCTGGATGCAGGTCAGCAGGCTGCAGGTAAGCTGGATGCAGGTGAGCTGGATGCAGGTCAGCAGGCTGCAGGTAAGCTGGATGCAGGTCAGCAGGGTGCAGGTAAGCCGGATGCAGGTCAGCTGGATGCAGGTGAGCTGGACGCAGGTCGGCTCGGTGCAGGTGCGCCAAGAAGCAGTAAACGCACATGGGTGTGCACAGCAGGCAGAAGCAAGGTCAGACAAGCCGGGTCATACACAGCGGATCAGATCAACAGAATCGGCAGGCAAGGAATGGTCAAGTTCAGGCTGGTTCTGGTAGCAGGAGATCAGGCAGGCAAGCAAACAGGATCAGGGTCAATGGAGAGCCAAGGTTCAGGATTGGAGACAGCAGCGTAGTCAGAGAGCCAGGTCAGAAGGTGATCAGATGCAGATTACAGGAACAGGAAACAGGTGAAGCTGCAGATCAAACAGCAAGAGCTGAATGGTGGAAGCCCCTCTTAAAGGCCACTGGGCGCCAAAGCCGCGTTACTGTGCGCGCGCGCACAATCTCCGTGATTTGCGCATGCGCATTGGCGCACGCCTGTTCGTTACTGGGGACCTGTTGGCGGGGATGCGCCTGAGTCCTGTTGCAGTTCTGGAAGTAGTGTTTCCATGACACCATGTTTCACTGTTGGGACTGTATTGGACAGGTGATGAGCAGTGCCTAATTTTCTCCACACATACCGCTTAGAATTATGGCCAAAAAGTTCTATCTTGGTCTCATCAGACCAAAGAATCTTATTTCTCACCATCTTGGAGTCCTTCAGGTGTTTTTTTTAGCAAACTCCATGGGGGCATTCATGTGTCTTGCACTGAGGAGAGGCTTCCGTCGGGCCACTCCACCATAAAGGAAAATCATTGGGGAAGGGGAAAGGGGTTTGGGGAATGGGAAGTACTGGGGGGCGTGGGTGTCACCTGTACTGAGCAATGAAAATCTAATTACCCGTACACTCTGTAACCCTTTAGGGTATTGTTGCAGTAACCATACTTATAACTGGAAAAAGGGGAGGAACAAAGGGGTAAAGGATAAACCCAATAGTACTGGGTTTCAAAAAGGGGTTACTTCATGCAACAAAATAGTCAATGATCATAATTCAAATAAAACCATTTATTTATTGGTATTGCCTTAAAACATTCACATTTGTTAGGGGGTTGTGCAAATGAGCATTTCTTAAGGATTCGATGCGGCCGCTCATAACATTACAGACAGGACAGACATGACAACAAAAAACATGAAAAGCTACCCGGTCAGGGCGTATTGCATTGTGCCTCGGAGACCTTGGTGGGCCATCAAATTAGCCAAATTATGGAGTTTATGACCCCATTGGTCTTATAATTTCGTATCCTTTAATTTTGTGACATACGGTCAAACGTGGCAAAGTGCAAGTGGGGGTGGAGGGTGCTGTAGAGGAATGCCTATTATAAACCTAAGTGGTATAAGATATATTCACTTCCACTAACTCAAAGTTCACACTTATTAAATAAATAATTCGGAAGTCCTGTTCAAAAAAATGAAAAACCAGAACATCTTATGTGTGAAAGAATGGCTGGAATAGCGATTGGTGAGTCATTTGCCATCTTGGTTTAGGTTAAATTGGTTTCATGGTTTTGGCAGATTCCAAACAGGAGATTGGTTTCAGTCAATACAAAACCAGATGTTGTTGGGGACTGTTAATCTAAGCGGTGTGGTATTGTAACCTGCAGATCATGTAGCCATGACAATCAATCATATTATGGTGGTGGCTGTACGTTACCAATCCGTCATAACTCCATGACTCCTGGACAGTCCGATCGTCTTAGTTTGGACGTTAGCGTATTGGGGTCCTCTGGACGGCTGCTGCGCGGGACCTTCAGTGTTATTATGTTAGTTCCCTGGGAGCTTTTACTGTGGTAATCTCGGAACTGGAAATAATTCCTTGGTCAGTCCGGCTTCCACTTCGTATCCTCCACTCATAAAGCACACTGCAGTCAAAAAGTCCCTGCTGCGAGAGCAGCCGTGCACTCTCCGCTCAGCCCGTAGCGCATCGACCGGGCGGCGTTGTGACGTCAACGCGTTTCGCCGTGGTTCACTGACGTAGCTTCATCTGGGACGAGCGTCCCAGATGAAGCTACGTCAGTGAACCACGGCGAAACGCGTTGACGTCACAACGCCGCCCGGTAGATGCGCTACGGGCTGAGCGGAGAGTGCACGGCTGCTCTCGCAGCAGGGACTTTTTGACTGCAGTGTGCTTTATGAGTGGAGGATACGAAGTGGAAGCCGGACTGACCAAGGAATTATTTCCAGTTCCGAGATTACCACAGTAAAAGCTCCCAGGGAACTAACATAATAACACTGAAGGTCCCGCGCAGCAGCCGTCCAGAGGACCCCAATACGCTAACGTCCAAACTAAGACGATCGGACTGTCCAGGAGTCATGGAGTTATGACGGATTGGTAACGTACAGCCACCACCATAATATGATTGATTGTCATGGCTACATGATCTGCAGGTTACAATACCACACCGCTTAGATTAACAGTCCCCAACAACATCTGGTTTTGTATTGACTGAAACCAATCTCCTGTTTGGAATCTGCCAAAACCATGAAACCAATTTAACCTAAACCAAGATGGCAAATGACTCACCAATCGCTATTCCAGCCATTCTTTCACACATAAGATGTTCTGGTTTTTCATTTTTTTGAACAGGACTTCCGAATTATTTATTTAATAAGTGTGAACTTTGAGTTAGTGGAAGTGAATATATCTTATACCACTTAGGTTTATAATAGGCATTCCTCTACAGCACCCTCCACCCCCACTTGCACTTTGCCACGTTTGACCGTATGTCACAAAATTAAAGGATACGAAATTATAAGACCAATGGGGTCATAAACTCCATAATTTGGCTAATTTGATGGCCCACCAAGGTCTCCGAGGCACAATGCAATACGCCCTGACCGGGTAGCTTTTCATGTTTTTTGTTGTCATGTCTGTCCTGTCTGTAATGTTATGAGCGGCCGCATCGAATCCTTAAGAAATGCTCATTTGCACAACCCCCTAACAAATGTGAATGTTTTAAGGCAATACCAATAAATAAATGGTTTTATTTGAATTATGATCATTGACTATTTTGTTGCATGAAGTAACCCCTTTTTGAAACCCAGTACTATTGGGTTTATCCTTTACCCCTTTGTTCCTCCCCTTTTTCCACTCCACCATAAAGCCCCGACTGGTGGAGGGCTGCAGTGATGGTTGACTTTCTACAACTTTCTCCCATCTCCCGACTGCATCTCTGGAGCTCAGCCACAGTGATCTTTGGGTTCTTCTTTACCTCTCTCATCAAGGCTCTTCTCCCCCGATAGCTCAGTTTGGCCGGACGGCCAGCTCTAGGAAGGGTTCTGGTCGTCCCAAACGTCTTCCATTTAAGGATTATGTAGGCCACTGTGTTCTTAGGAACCTTAAGTGCAGCAAAACATTTTTGTAACCTTGGCCAGATCTGTGCCTTGCCATTCTGTCTCTGAGCTCTTCAGGCAGTTCCTTTGACCTCATGATTCTCATTTGCTCTGATATGCACTGTGAGCTGTAAGGTCTTATATAAACAGGTGTGTGGCTTTCCTAATCAAGTCCAATCAGTATAATCAAACACAGCTGAACTCAAATGAAGGTGTAGAACCATCTCAAGGATGATCAGAAGAAATGAACAGCACCTGAGTTTAAATATATGAGTGTCACAGCAAAGGGTCTGAATACTTAGGACCATGTGATATTTCAGTTTTTCTTTTTTAATAAATCTGCGAAAATGTCAACAATTCTGTGTTTTTCTGTCAATATGGGGTGCCGTGTGTACATTAATGAGGAAAAAAAATGAACTGAAATGATTTTAGCAAATGGCTGCAATATAACAAAGAGTGAAAAATTTAAGGGGGTCTGAATACTTTCCGTCCCCACTGTACATGTGATTTTGTTTCATTTTTTATTTTTAATAAATTTACAAAGATTTCAAGCAAACTTCTTTCACGTTGTCATTATGGGGTATTGTTTGTAGAATTTTAAGGAAAATAATGAATTTAATCCATTTTGGAATAAGGCTGTAACATAACAAAATGTGGAAAAAGTGAATCGCTGTGAATACTTTCTGGATGCACTGTATATACTGTACGTAGTAAACAAACAGATAAAAAAATATCTGTTTAAAACTGTATGAATTTAAAAATGCATAAATAAATTTAACCCACAATTATTAAAGCTTCCCTTTAAACAAAAAATATTTCCTTTCCCACCAATAGTCACAGTGCTTTGGGGATTTAAATGGCATCTGCTTAAGTTAAAAAATTTAAATAAAAAATCCATAAAGATATATTTGGAAAAAGAAAAAAAATAATTTATACCCGCCTACCACAATGCCAGCTCTGCCATATTCTGCTCTTTTGCTGAGGAATCATCCCTTGTCTGCGGGGAGATCAACACTTTCGATCTGTGTTGCCAGCAGCTATCACTGGTCCCTCCTGCTGACCATCATGCCTTTGGAGATCTTTACAAAGGTTATGACATGGAGGTCAGTGAGAAGGACCAGTGGGAAGATGAGGGAGATCCAAGAGATTGAAACTCCTGGAAATGTTGGTTTCCTAACAGATTTTGGGAGACAATACCTGGGCAATTAAGGGTGCATGTGCAGTAGAATATATATTTTATTCTTTTGCAGGTAAATCTTTTTGGGAAAATTTATTTTTGCAACAGAGTTACTTAAAATGTATCTACACCAGGAAACTATAATACTGACCCCCAGGGACCAGGCATGAGAACCTGACCAGAAGGAAGAACCAGTGCCTCAAACTCCACACTGAGACAAGATGAAAATTACACCCACAGCAGGGTGGATATGCTCCTCAAATGATTTACAAAAAAAAAAAGCAATTTAATTTAGCTCAGTATGCTGCTAATATTCAGGAGCTCTATCTAGGAAGATGGACTTTCTATTATACACATCCCGACATTGTGCCCATGTCCCACAACACAGTAAAAAAAAGAATATGAGACAGAAATTACTTCAAAAAATTAAAACATTATATAAATACCTAATTCCAAAATGTCTTAGTATTTCCTAAGAAGTTTTTACTTGGCAAAAACTTTGGTCTTTGATGAATTCCATATTGCACATAATTTAGCTTTCAACACCCCAAAGCAAAGCTCCTCTTGAGCTAAATTTATAGTAGGCATTTGTCTGTAGTCAGCTGAGGCAAAAATGTGGCAATTTCCTGTACAGATAAAGACCACACATTTCTTTCCATGATTTGCAGAAATATAGTCATCCCTTATAAGCTAGTTTACACCTTGTCAAAATATTCTAAGATGACTTAAGGCAATTAACACAAGGAAATGTTTGTTGTATAAGAGGTGATCTTAGGGGTTTTACTTTTGGGTGCCAAAGGTTTTGTGCCTACATGTTCCAATCATTAAAAAAAAAAAACATCCTGAATACATGGTTCAGTTTTGGGCACCTGTTCAAAGAAAAGATGTCATGGAACTGTGGAATGGTGTAGTGATGGTAAACAAAAGGACTTGGAGAACCTCAACTATGAGGTAGGACTACGGTGTCTTTTTATGAAAGTGAGGTAAAATACCGCGATTCAGTTCTCAGGCATTCTCAGAGGAGATCGCTCTCCTCTGAGTGCCTGTTTATGAAAGTGTGTAGATTGCTTCTCATGTTGAGTTGAGGAGCGATCTACAAATGCCAGGAACTCCTGAGAAACGGCTCCTCTCACTATAATCTCGCGTGATGTAGCGGGATTACAGTATGAGGAACCATAAAATACAAAGTGTAACACAAATCAGCATACATTCCCCAACATATTAATAAAATAACAACGTTAAATTCCCCCTACACAATATACATTAACCTAATTATAAAAAAACATTGTTTTTATCAATATTTAAAGATCATACATGTCCTTATTTAAATGTGAATGGTGTATAGTAAATGAATGTAATGCACATATGTAATGCAGCTATACACCATTCATATAAATGCAAAATACATTTATAATCATTAAAAAAATAATTTTAATAAAGTATACAAGTATAAATATTTATTAATAAATTAAAATAAAATATATTTCATAATTGATAAACATAAAAATTGATAAACTGGTGCAATGCGAGAACACTGCGAATCCACTGCGGGTTACCGCATCGCACCGACTCGCATGTCAGTTCACACTGCCATATGCGAATCGCTGGGGAGTGTCAATACATTGTTAACGACACCCCCAGTTCAGCTTGCATATTGCACTGCGAACTGACAGTCCGGACATGAATCGGATCGCATATGTGTGAACACACATGCGATCCGATTCTGGTCCGAACAGAAAAAAGGGTCCTGTGCGTGTTTGCACCAAATGCGGTGCAATATCAGCCATACTATCTGTACAGCTGATATCGCACCGCACAGACATCGCATGTAATGTGAATGGCAGTGTGCTGCGAATTAAATGCGATGCCTGTGCGATGTCCGGCATCGCACAAGTGTGAACTGGGCCTAAAAGTTAACAACACCCCCAAATCAGTTCGCATATCGCAGTGCGATCTGCAAACTCAGACAGTAATTGAATCGCATGGGTGTGAACACCCATGCGATCCGATTCTGCTGTGGACCAAAAAAAGGGTCCTGTAAGAGTTTGGTCCAAGGGCAATGCAAATTTAGCAATACTATCTGTATGGCTGAAATCACATCGCACAGAGATCGGATGTGATTTTGCACTGCAGTGCGGTGCGAATCACATCCGATCTTGGACACCGCAGCAGTCGGAACTGGCCCTAAACCATATTGCATTTGCACCAAAATGGTACAGGACCCTTTATTTGGTCCGCACTGGAATCTGATCGCATGGGTGTGAACACGCATGCAATCCGATTCCTGCACCATTACATAGTTCGCACTGCAATCTGTGAAATGATCTGGGGGTGTCATTAACTTTACATTGACACCCGCAGTGGTGCGCAGATGTCAATGTAGGTGCGATGTGAAAACCCACACAGGAATCACGCTGGTTCACGCATCGCACAAGTGTGAACCCAGCCAGAGACGTGAACATCTAAAAAATATATATATATATATATCTATATATATCTATAGCTCTATCTATATAGAGCTATAGATATATATAGATACAGATATATATCTATATATATATATATATAGAGATATATATATAGATATATATATATATATATATGTATGTATATATATGTATGTATATATATCTATATATATATATAGATAGATATATCTATACATATATATATATATATATATATACACATATACATATATATATACATACATATATATATATACATATATATATATGTATGTATATATATATGTATATATATATATATATATATATATATATATATATATGTATATATATATATATGTATATATATATATATGTATATATATATATATATATATATATATATATATATATATATATATATATATATATATATATATGTGTATATATATATATATATGTGTATATATATATATATATGTGTATATATATATATATATGTGTATATATATATATATATGTGTATATATATGTATATATGTATATATATATATATATATATATATATATATGTATATATATATATACACACTATAAATTCCTATCCTGCTGGTTTTGGGGTGTGTAATGGTGGGCAAGATGTGCTCTGACTGTTTGGTGAAAGAAAGAAGTCAAAAGACTTCTTGCTTTCTCCAGAATATCAGCCAGTTTCAGGCTTCTCACTCTGATTCTCCACTTCTGAAATGGTGAATCAGAAAGTGAGAATTCTGTCACAGATCGCCAGTGAGGTGCCGAGATCGCACCTTCATAAACTGGCCGTTTCTGTGAATTCTCACTGTGCTGAGATAATCAGCGGAGAACATGTTCTCCGCTGATTATCTCAGTTTCATAAACTGGTAATGAGCTGAGATCAGCGGTGAGACTCGGGATCGCCGCTGATCTCAGTTTCATAAAAGGACACCTCTGTGAATTGAATTTCACCCCAAAGCAAATGAAAAATGTGCTCGTGTATGAGCCAGGATTGCCTGTCCTCTTTGATTGTCCAAGATTGCCTGGCATCTTTGATTAAAATATAACCACCTAACAAAGGAACCACATTTACATACCTCCCAACCGTCCCGGATTGCCCGGGAAAGTCCCGCTGTGGGAGGTCTGTCCCGCGTCCCGGGCACCTTCATTCCGGGACAATACAATGTCCCGGAATCGCCCCATTGGGATCTGATGCCCCCTAAAAATTGCCGCTGCATTGCCGCTGTCCCTCACTGCCCGGCGCTGTACTGGTTCTGGCCAAGACCGCTTCATTTCACCCCCAGATGCTGCCTGGCTAACTGCCAAAACAACTGGTTGCTAGGCATGGCCCGCCTGGCGTCTAACAACCAGTGACATCACAACGAGGAGGAGAGTGGAGCCCCAGCATTCAGTGCGAGCTGGAGGAGGATTCCTCCTCGCGCCTAAGCTCTGCCCCCGGCTCCACCCCCCAACTCCGGGTCTCCCCTGAAGGCTGTTCCTGCTCTGGAAGAAAGGTAGGAGAATGTTCCCTGCATTGTCCTGTGCACACAGAATGAATCCCGCACGGCACAGCCTGAGGCTGGTTTTCTCACTGTGTGGAAATTTTCTTTGATTGGAACTCGTGGCTGCTTGTCCTCATGGTGATTGGCTGCAGCACATGGCAATCATCCTCCTGTATTTGCCAACAGAACACTCCCCGTGGGGGCGGGGTCAGTTGCCAGTCTGTGCTGAAGACGAGGAGGAGGGCTTTCTGCAGGTCTGTGTATGTGTGATAGGAAAGTTGCTGCAGTTAACTTAAGCTGTTGCAGTGTCCTGGCAGATGACAGATAGATTTCTGGTGAAGCCTGTGCCCAGAATCTTAGCTCAGGTTGCAGACACAGAGCATCACTCATTCTGTCTGTTTAATCTGTACAGGACTCTGCAGCAGGAGATAAGGAGAGTGTGTGCTGAGAACGGGGAAGTGTTCTGTGTGTGTCTCAATCTGAATTGCCCTGTTTATGCTTCCTCTCCTGAGCTCTCTGTCCACCCCCCGTCCAATCCTGCGATCTCCCTGTCCACCCCCCCGTCCAATCCTGCGATCTCCCTGTCCACCACCCCGTCCAATCCTGCGATCTCCCTGTCCACCCCCCCGTCCAATCCTGCGATCTCCCTGTTCACCCCCCCCGTCCAATCCTGCGATCTCCCTGTCCACCCCCCCCGTCCAATCCTGCGATCTCCCTGTCCACCCCCCCGTCCAATCCTGCGATCTCCCTGTCCACCCCCCCTTCCCATCCTGCGATCTCCCCGTCCAATCCTGCGATCTACCCGTCCAATCCTGCGATCTCCCCGTCCAATCCTGCGATCTCCCCGTCCCATCCCGCGACCTCCCTGTCCACCTCCCCGTCCAATCCTGCGATCTCCCCGTCCAATCCTGCGATCTCCCCGTCCCATCCCGCGATCTCCCTGTCCACCCCCCCGTCCAATCCTGCGATCTCCCCGTCCAATCCTGCGATCTCCCCGTCCAATCCTGCGATCTCCCCGTCCACCCCCCCTTCCCTTCCTGCGATCTCCCCGTCCACCACCCTTCCCATCCTGCGATCTCCCCGTCCCATCCTGCGATCTCCCCGTCCCATCCTGCGATCTCCCCGTCCCATCCTGCGTTCCCCCCGTCCCATCCTGCGATCTCCCCGTCCCACCCTGCAATCTCCCTGTCCCACCCTGCGATCTCCCCGTCCCATCCTGCGACCTCCCTGTCCACCCCAACTTCCCACCCCGCGATCTCCCTGTCCACCCCCACCGTCCAATCCTGCGATCTCCCCGTCCAATCCTGCGATCTCCCCGTCCAATCCTGCGATCTCCCCGTCCCATCCTGCGATCTCCCCGTCCCATCCTGCGATCTCCCCGTCCACCCCCCCTTCCCTTCCTGCGATCTCCCCATCCACCACCCTTCCCATCCTGCGATCTCCCCGTCCCATCCTGCGATCTCCCCGTCCCATCCTGCGATCTCCCCGTCCCATCCTGCGATCTCCCCGTCCCATCCTGCGATCTCCCCGTCCCATCCTGCGATCTCCCTGTCCCACCCTGCGATCTCCCCGTCCCATCCGGCGATCTCCCTGTCCACCCCCCCCGTCCCATCCTGCGATCTCCCTGTCCACCCCCCCCGTCCCATCCTGTGATCTCCCCGTCCAATCCTGCGATCTCTCCGTCCAATCCTGCGATCTCTCTGTCCAATCCTGCGATCTCCCCGTCCCACCCTGCGATCTCCCCGTCCCACCCTGCGATCTCCCCGTCCCACCCTGCGATCTCCCCGTCCAATCCTGCGATCTCCCCGTCCAATCCTGCGATCTCCCCGTCCCATCCTGCGATCTCCCTGTCCACCCCCCCATCCCATCCTGGGGTCTCTCTGGACATGTGGCCCCATCCAGTGCGCTGCGTGTCTTCAGAGGTCAGGATGTATGCAGAAACATAAGAGAGTTTCTCAGTCCAACTGTATTCAACTACATTACATTCTTCTAATAAACTTTAAGCAAAATACTCTAAAAATAGTGTAAAAATAGACAGACTTTTGTTAAATTGAGATATATTATAGTGATGTAAACATGTCTCCAATATGATTGACCACACCTCTTAAACCACAACCAAATGACCACGCCCTTTTTTGCTGGCCACGCCCACTTCTCGGCATGGTGCGCTGCGCTCTCCACACATCGGATCTTCTAAGTGTCCCTCATTGTCAAGTTCAAAAGTTGGGAGGTATGCATTTAATATTCTCTGGAAATGTGTTCATGTTAAAGAAATAAGGGCAGGCCTTGTGGAGGGAGGAAAGAATGTTTAGCCTCTGCATAGGGAAGTGGTTTTGTAAGCGCTGTGAAAATGCAGAATAGTCTTCCACTGGAACTGGTTTTGAGCAGACAGTGGATTGTTTTAAAAGTAGGGTTGGATGTGTTTCTAAAAGGCCAAAATATTAATGGCTATTTATATTTCTAAGAAATTCATAGTAGAATGTTTATCCAGTGAGTTATTTGATTGCCTGGGGGATCAGCAAGGAATTTACCGTATTTCCCTGCTAGAACAAATTGGATTTATAAGATTTATTTTGCCTTCCTCTGTATCAGCTATCAGTTAAAGGTTTTAGGGAACAAGGTTTTTCTTTATCAGGTTTAGCTTGATGGACACATGTCTTTTTTCAGTCTTTGTAACTAAGGCACAGAAGAGCCAAAGAGGACAGGCAATCTTGGCGCACATCTGAGCACATTTTTCATTTGCTGAAAGGGTAAGAAAACTTGTGAAAACATTTTTCTGAAAGCTTCACAACCATAGGCGTGCGCAGCCTATTGCATTAGGGTGTGCACCTCAAACCAAAGCTCAAACACACGTGCGTATATATATATATATATATATACACACACACACACACACACACACAGCTCTATTTGCATGACAGGTCCCTCTCTGCTCACTGAGCGGGGAGGGGCTTGTCGACCGCCGCTGCTGCCTATGGAGAGATTGGATGAAAACGGACAGCATGTCCTTTTTCATCAGATCTCACCCGATCCGATCCGCCAGCGACGGATCCGAACGTAGAGGCATCCATCTGATTTTAGCGGATCGGACGGGGTTGGATGTCAGCGGACATGTCACCGCTGACATCCGACGCTCCATAGGCTAGCATGGAGCGCCCGTTCAGGTCCGCTGTCAAAACTCACAAGCGGACCTTAACGGTCCGTTTGTGTGAAATGGGCCTTAAATAGCAAAAAATGGCCTGGTCCTGAAGAGGGAAAATCTTCCAAAGTTTGTGGTTAAGTTGATTTTTAGATGTCATTTTTTTAAATTGTTATTTTTTAAAATAACATTATCGAAGCATTATTGTAACACGTGAGAACAATTTAAAAAAAATTACATGTAAAAATCGACTTAATGTATGTATGGGAAAATATATACATATATATATATGTATATATATATATATATATATTGTGCGTTACATATACAATCAAATCAATATGAACCCTGCCTGGCTTGTCAGCAAAAAAGTAAGTGTATATATATATATATATGTATATATATATATATATATATATATATATATATATATATATATATATATATATATATATATATATATATATATATATATATGTATATACATACATACATATATATATATATATATATATATATATATATATATATACACACACACATATATATACACATATATATATATACACACATATATATACACTTACTTTTTTGCTGAAAAGCCAGGCAGGGTTCATATTGATTTGAATTGTATATGTGAAGTACATAAAAAAATTATATATATATATATAATTTTTTTTTATGTACAACACATATACAATTCAAATCAATATGAACCCTGCCTGATTTGTCAGCAAAAAAGTAAGTGTGTGTATATATATATATATATATATATATATATATATATATATATATATATATATATATATATACATAGGCGTGCCCACGGGGTGTGCCGGGTGTGCCAAGGCACACCCTAATCATTGTGCTCTCATTGGTTGTGACTGGTGTCAGTAGTTGTGACTACTACTGCTCATGTCACCACTGCCTGGCCTAGGTTGGCCCTGCAAGAAAAAGCATATTTTTGTCTTTTTGCAGCGCAGCCTGCACTGCAGGGACTAGGGAGTCCCCGGGACCACAGGCGCGGCGGAGTGATCCGGCCGCATTTCCCGATGGGTCCTGTATAGTTCCGGCGGCGCAGGTACTGCAGGCAGCGGCGGAGTGATCTGCATCTGCACTCCGCCCCCCTCCGGCCTCCTCTCTCTCCCTTACCTCGGAAGAAGCAGCGGACTCAGTGGAGCCTCAGCCTGGACTCGGATAGCGGCAGGCGGCTGGCTCAGTCAGGTAAGCAGTGCCAGTGAGACAGCACTGAGCAGGGAAGGGCAGTCACACGATGGACGAAAAATAAAAAAAAACAAAAAGGCAACTCGATATGAACCCTGTCCCTGCCAGCAAAAAAGTAAGTGTGAATATATATATATATATATATATATATATATATATACACACACTTACTTTTTTGCTGACAAATCAGGCAGGGTTCATATTGATTTGAATTGTATATGTGTTGTACATAAAAAAAAATTATATATATATATAATTTTTTTATGTACTTCACATATACAATTCAAATCAATATGAACCCTGCCTGGCTTTTCAGCAAAAAAGTAAGTGTATATATATGTGTGTATATATATATATGTGTATATATATGTGTGTGTATATATATATATATATATATATATATATATATATATATATATATATATGTATGTATGTATATACATATATATATATATATATATATATATATATATATATATATATATATATATATATATGCACTTACTTTTTTGCTGACAAGCCAGGCAGGGTTCATATTGATTTGATTGTATATGTAACGCACAATATATATATATATATATACATATATATATATATATGTATATATTTTCCCATACATACATTAAGTCGATTTTTACATGTAATTTTTTTTAAATTGTTCTCACGTGTTACAAAAATGCTTCGATAATGTTATTTTAAAAAATAACAATTTAAAAAAATGACATCTAAAAATCAACTTAACCACAAACTTTGGAAGATTTTCCCTCTTCAGGACCAGGCCATTTTTTGCTATTTAAGGCCCATTTGTGAGTTTTGACAGCGGACCTGAATGGGCGCTCCATGCTAGCCTATGGAGCGTCGGATGTCAGCGGTGACATGTCCGCTGACATCCAACCCCGTCCGATCCGCTAAAATCAGATGGATGCCTCTACGTTCGGATTTGTCGCTGGCGGATCGGATCGGGTGAGATCTGATGAAAAAGGACATGCTGTCCGTTTTCATCCAATCTCTCCATAGGCAGGAGCGGCGGTCGACAAGCCCCTCCCCGCTCAGTGAGCAGAGAGGGACCTGTCATGCAAATAGAGCTGTGTGTGTGTGTGTGTGTGTATATATATATATATATATATATATATACGCACGTGTGTTTGAGCTTTGGTTTGAGGTGCACACCCTAATGCAATAGGCTGCGCACGCCTATGTATATATATATATATATTCACACTTACTTTTTTGCTGGCAGGGACAGGGTTCATATCGAGTTGCCTTTTTGTTTTTTTTTATTTTTCGTCCATCGTGTGACTGCCCTTCCCTGCTCAGTGCTGTCTCACTGGCACTGCTTACCTGACTGAGCCAGCCGCCTGCCGCTATCCGAGTCCAGGCTGAGGCTCCGCTGAGTCCGCTGCTTCTTCCGAGGTAAGGGAGAGAGAGGAGGCCGGAGGGGGGCGGAGTGCAGATGCAGATCACTCCGCCGCTGCCTGCAGTACCTGCGCCGCCGGAACTATACAGGACCCATCGGGAAATGCGGCCGGATCACTCAGCCGCGCCTGTGGTCCCGGGGACTCCCTAGTCCCTGCAGTGCAGGCTGCGCTGCAAAAAGACAAAAAGATGCTTTTTCTTGCAGGGCCAACCTAGGCCAGGCAGTGGTGACATGAGCAGTAGTAGTCACAACTACTGACACCAGTCACAACCAATGAGAGCACAATGATTAGGGTGTGCCTGGGCACACCCGGCACACCCCGTGGGCACGCCTATGTTCACAACATTTTTTGTCAACTCTAATGTAGCTGATCCACCCCTGCACAATCCAAAAGCTCCATACTTTCCTAATTTTGGTAACCTGACCAACCACAATGTTTTCTTCCCACTGCCTGTGCAGGAGAACCTATAGACTTCTACAGGGAAGTCTTCTATGTTACAGAAGATGCACAGGTACCAGAAAGAAGAGGACCATCTGTTTCAATGTAGGCATCCCTGCTGGGTGCTACTGATCAGGGTATTGAGCTTTGGAAGCGGTGAGTATAGTATAGCTCTATGATGTGGCAAAAAGGGTAGAGGAAAGGATAATTGCACATACATTTAGCTCTCAATCTTTGATCTAACCTAACCCGCTCTCTCCAGCTGTATACTTAGTTTGATCTGGTGGTCATAGCCACCACTATTTACATCCCACACCACAAGTGTTCAGTGTCCTGGCTGCACCAAAGCTTTACAGCCCAAGAGACTTCTATGAGGCTTTGTCCCAAGTGTTTGCTGCCTTAGGAGACAACACTATACAAGACTATATTGGGTGGATATCAGAGAGTTGCATCTATCATTGACTTCCTATATTTTATTGGAAGTCTGGCAGTGTAATCTCTGCAACTGAGTTTCCTGTTCCACACAGTTGATATGAGCTGATCCCACTGTGGGACATTTCATTGACCGAATACCATAGGAGCACTAAGACTTTGTTGTGGGTATACTTAAGTGTGATCGCTGGCTACGAAATCCTAATACTGGAGTTTCTAAGGCCTTCTGAGAAGATAATTCAGTCCATTAGCATCTACCCAAAGCTGTGAAAAGAAAAATTTGGAGTATCTTAAAGGGTTTTCCATGTAGAACTATTAATTTTAATAAAGCTCAATGGTCGCGGCAAGACAGATTTATGAAGCTAAAGGGAATTTGGAGAAAGTGCTGAGACTGACTGGCTAGCAAGAAAACCTTGTTTTTTGTGTAATCACTATCACTTAAATAAAGACAGTCGTTTCTTGGTAGGCAGTCTGTCCATAAGGTGTTTATGTATAAGGACAACCCTCCGCCACTTATTTAGTAGGACACGAATAAATATTATTAGACCTTGACCCAAGTTTCCGCACTTATTTATCTATCTATTGTTTAAAGTGAATAAGTATTTGCCCTTTTGTACTTGGGCGATAGTTGGTTTGGAGCCCAGAAACTGTTCTTACACAGGGGCTCTTTGTTGACTACAATTGACACTGAATATGATATTTATTTTCTAATTACAAATGGTACTTTGTAGAAGTCTTCTTTAATATGTACAGCACATCATGAAAAATGAACAACATGCTGTCTGTTCTAGAATATGAAAAGCCGTGGAAGGGGGAGAAGCAATGGTGTGCTCCACACTTATTCTGGAAAACAGTTTTCGAAGACAGTTGCTATACATATGGAGTACACCATTGCTCTCCGTAGACATGCTCGTTTTTCAGATCTAAATTTATTTGCCTGGTATACACCATTTATTTTTTCTGTTCATCATTATACAGTAGTTTTTCCTTATATTTGAATCTATCTTTCCTTTGAAAGCGAATCAACATGTTCTTTTGGTATTTTTATTAGATTCACTGACATTACCTGTGTATTGATGCCACTAGATTGTACTAGATTGTACAGATTGAAATGGATATTAATAATGACCAATAGATAGTGAGTTGAGACCTCAGACGAGTATGAATGACTTCATGGGAAATCTCCTACTGTAGGAAATATATAATTGTAGATGTTTTTTTTTGGGTTAGGGTTTTTTTTGGGTTAGGGTTTTTTTTTTTTTTTTTTGGTGTGTGTAATTTTTCACACAAAAAAACAATGTTTCACTTTATTTTCAGACATAAATAAAATAATTACTTTTTTCTATCTCTTTCTTTTTGATGTTTCTACCCTGCTGAAGGTACCGGAACTGTCTTCATGACCCTCAGTACCATTTTTCTCCTGATATAAGTAATCCAGGGACACTTTCTACATTTAGCTGAGATCTTTGTGTTTGAGACAACCTAGCAGTGTCCCCTTATATGTTCCTAAATGACCTTGGGTCCTTGAAGTATGTGATTGGACATACCGATGTGGTGTACCTTCTTCACTATGTGATATTTATTGACTTTAATGTCTACTTGTATTAACCTGCTTTAAAACCCGATTTAAAAAAAGTTAAACATTTTTTTTACTTTAAGTTGTGGTGCATTGGTGACTTGTTTGGGTATTTTAGCCTTCCATGTTCTGTTTTAATGATATATTTGCATCTAGCCAACACTCTGAGCTTAGCCATAAACACATGAAAGGGGTTCTAACGCTACCCTATTCAACATTTTTAAAAACAGTTTTGGCTTTAGATACACTTTAAAGTGGTTGTAAACACTTACATATACCCAGTGAAGTGTGACTAGCCTCAGGTGATACACAGAGATTAAACAAATCCACCTACCTAAGTTGTACCTGTTTATCGGCAGCCCTTCTTCTCTACAATTTACACAGCATTTCTGAGCTTTCAGTGACAGAGGAAGGGATCTGATGTTATACATTGCACAGCTCAGAGAGGAAAACGAAGTGTAATCTGAAACCTGAGTGGAGGGAATGGACACACCCCCCTCTACACAGTCTTATAGGGAAACATGCACAGTGGTGGCTGTCAATCACAGCATGCTGGAGCTCCCCTTCCTCATCCCCTTCCATCCATTGGAGTCGGCACAGAGTGTCAGAAATGATTCGTACAGATAGCTGAAGAACAAGACTGTATAAACTACAGAAGGATATGCTTTGTTCATTTTTCATGTCAGAGGTATACAACCGCTTTAAGGTCACCTCAAAAGACACAATAGCACTCTTCGTGACTTAAAGAAAAAAGGTGATAACAATAATTGTGAACAAGTTAAGCCTAACAGCTTTCTCTCCTGATCGGTATTTATACTACATATCTAAAATCAGCAGGCAACCTAGGCCAGGAGCCACAGCCTACACTGGGCAGTTTTCCTCCACTCCTTCAAACTAATGTCATTTTTCTATAGACTGTAATGGGAAGGCAGTCTCCCTGCTGGCCTGCAAGTAATTGGCTTCTACACTAAGGCCTTGCAGAGAAAAGGTCATTCATATAGTACCATGTGCCTGCCAACTAGAAGGACAGGAATGCCATATGGAGTAAGCCATGGCTCCTGAACCAAGTCACCTGCTGATCTGAGCTTAGTTGTAAGAGGTATTATTAGATTGTGAAGAGTGAGAGGGGCTTGACCTGTTTAAAAATATTGTTACCCTTTAAACACCTATTATGAAAAGCCTTCTTTCTGTAAGGGCTTTAAAAATATGGGGCAGTCCTCCAATAGAATCAGCTCCAGAAGAATCAGTAGAGTGTTTAAAAGCTGAACTCTAGGGAAAAGTCAAAACTAACCTTTTAGAGGGGGCTCCATTGGTCATTTTGTCTAGGGTTCCAATAAAAAGCAATTTTACTTACCTTATCTCTCCTCTTCTCTCAAAACTTCTGGGTTGTTGGCAGGACCTTGGCGTCCTCATTTACAATATGGGACTACTAGTCCAGCATTGTGCATAATAATATCAGAGTGCCTGTGGCCAATAGAGTGGCAAAGGTAAGACGCTTCGGGGGACTGGTCGTATGAATAGGAGAGGACTGTGGGAGCAAAGGATAAGGTATGTAAAATGCTTTTTATTGTACCAATGAGTACCAATGACAAAAATGAGCAAAAAAATTCAATACTGTCCTTGCATCGAGGAACCCCCCGACAACTCACTGCAGGGACAGTTTTGATTTTTTTTTCTGGAGTTCAGCTTTTTTTAAAAATGGACAAACAGGACAAAATATAAAGTGTTATCTACATCTATTAGAAAAAGAAGAAGCATACCAGAATGCTGATCCAGGGATTACATTGCCTTTGGATTTATGAAAGAAATGTTTTCCTGTTAATGCAAACTGGACTATGTTTTGTATGGGGATTGTTATAGTTATTATTATTATTATTATACAGGATTTATATAGCGCCGACGCGACAGTTTACGCAGCACTTTACAACATTAGGGCAGACAGTACAAGTACAATACAATTCAATACAGGAGGAATCAGAGGGCCCTGCTCGTTAGAGCTTACAATCTAGGAGCGAGGGTCAAGTTATACAAAAGGGTAATAGCTGTGGGGGATGAGCTAATGGAGAAAATAGTGCAGTTGTTAGATGGAGGCAGGATAGGCTTCTCTGAAGAGGAAAGTTTTCAGGGATCGCCTAAAAGTGGATAAGTTTGGAGAAAGTCTGACAGATTGGGGTAGGGAATTCCAGAGGATAGGCGAGGCTCGGGAGAAGTCCTGGAGGCGGATATGGGAGGAGGTGATGAGGGAGCTAGAGAGCAGAAGGTCTTGGGAGTAAAGGAGAGGGCGATTAGGTTGGTATTTTGAGACTAGGCTAGTGATGTAGCTGGGGGCAGAGTTGTGGATGGCTTTGTAACTTATTGTTAGTATTTTGAATTTAATTTGTTGGGCGAGTGGCAGCCAATGGAGGGATTGGCAGACAGGGGTAGCAGACGCTGAGCGGTTTGTAAGGTGGATGAGTCTGGCAGCAGCATTCATGATTGACTGAAGGAGGAATAGTCTATTTAAAGGTAAGCCAATGAGGAGGGAGTTGCAGTAGTCAAGGCGAGAGATAACCAGGGAGTGAATCAGGAGCTTTGTGGTTTCATTGGTTAGAAAGGGACGTAGTTTAGAGATGTTGCGGAGGTTGAGGCGGCAAGCTTTGGAGAGTTATTGGATGTGGGGCCGAAAGGAGAGTTCAGAGTTCAGGATAACACCTAGCACGCTGACATATGGGGATGGGTGGATGGTTGTGCCATTGCTCTTGACAGATAGGTCAGGGGAAGAGGCACGTGGGGAGGAAATATTATAAGATTGGTTTTGGACAAGTTGAGTTTGAGGAAGTGGTATGAAATCCATACAGATATGTCATTTAGTAAGTTACTGATGCGTGAGGAGACTGATGGAGTGAGTTGAGGGGTGGAGAGATAGATTTGTGTGTCGTCAGCGTAGAAATGATATTGAAAGCCATGAGAGGCTATCAGCTGACCCAAGGCAGAGGTGTAGATTGAAAATAAAAGAGGTCCAAGAACAGAACTTTGGGGGACCCCGACATAGAAGGGAAGAGGAGTGGAGGAAGTAGAATTGTAAGTGACACTGAAGGTGCGTTGGGATAGGTAGGATGAGAGCCACTGAAGAGCACAGTCACGGAGACCGAAGGAGTAAAGTTTTTTTGAGGAGGAGGGGGTTGTCAACCGTGTCAAAGGCAGCTGAAAGGTCCAGAAGTAGGAGTACAGAATAGTGTCCATTGGTTTTTGCAGTTAGTAGGTCATTTGTGAGTTTTAAAAGAGCAGTTTCTGTGGAGTGTTGAGGGCGAAATCCAGATTGAAGGGGATCAAGAAGGTTATTCTTAATGAGGTGGTCACTCAGTTGGTTGTAAACCAGGCATTTAAGGAGTTTAGAGGAAAAGGGGAGCAAGGAGATAGGGCGTAAGTTCTTAAGATTGGTAGGGTCGAAAGGCGGCTTTTTAAGTATGGGGGTGACCAGTGCATGTTTTAGAGCATTGGGGAAGATGCCAGAGTTAGGGAGAGATTGAAGATGTGGGTTAGAGAGTGTAGGATGGAGTCAGAGGGTGACCGTAGCATTTGAGAGGGAATAGGATCCAGGGGACAGGTGGTTAGGTGGGCGATAGAAAGGAGTTTAGCAACTTCGTCTGTAGTAGCAGATTTGAATAAGGGGAGTGTCAGTTGAACCTGTTGACATGGGGTCTTAACTGGAGGGGATACCTGTAGAGAGAAGATTTCATCACGGATTATATCAATCTTGTTTTTGAAGTGATTAGCAATCGCCTGGGCAGTGAGTGAGTCAGTGGGTGGAGGCGGTGGAGGACAAAGTAGAGAGTTGAAGGTAGAGAAGAGTTTATGGGGACTGGATGAGAAGGTGTTAATAAGAGCTGTAAAATAGGTCTGCTTGGCAGTGTGGAGGAAAAAATAATATTTTTGGAGGGCAGATTTGTATTGGTTGAAGTCTTTGAGAGACGTAGTCTTGTGCCACAGACGCTCAAGAGCGCGGCTACGTTTTTTGAGAATTTTAGTGTCAGCTGCTTGCCAGGGTTGTAGGGGTCGAGGCCTGATTCTGCGTGTATGAGGGGAGCGAGCTTGTCCAGGGTGGAGGACAGGGATTTATTGTAGATGGACGTGGCTTGGTTGGGGCAGGACAGGGGAGAGATGTTGTCATAGAGGTGGTCAGTAGCAGAATAGAGGAGATAGGAGTTGAAGTTGCAAAAGTTTCTACAGGTGATGTTTAGGCGATTGTTAAGAAAGGTGGTGGAAGAGGGGGAAAGAGAAACTAATAACGTGGTGGTCGGAGAGAGGAAAAGGATTGTTTGAGAAGTTGCATGGAGTGCATAGGTAGGAGAATACAAGGTCAAGGGTGTTGCCATCAGAGTGAGTTATGGTTCCTCCAGAGCAACTAGAGGCCAGAGAAAGTAAGGCTCCATGTACACAGGACGCTGAGGCAAAGTCCTCTGAACGATTTTTGTTGACACCTTGAAACCGGCGTTTAAAACACCCGTTTAGCCGCGTTTGCATGCCGCGTTTAGCCGCGTTTTACCACGGTTGCGTCTAGAAGTGTTTAGTTAAGATAACATCATAAGACCCTCCCCAAGCTCAAAAAACAGCATTATTTAACTATTTCAGCCATTTTGTGAGACCAGAATGAGTAGCAGCAGCTGAGAGAGCAGCAGTGTACTTGTATATAGCGTGTCACTTGCCACGTCGCCTGCCACACGTTGCGGGTTGTCCACTTGCCACGTCACCTGCCACAAGTTGCGGACTGTCATCTGCCACGTCACCTGCCACACGTTACGGATTGTCATTTGCCACATCACCTGCCACATGTTGTGCATTGTCCACTTGCCACCTCACCTGTCACAAGTTGCGGATTGTCATTTGCCACGTCACCTTCCACAAGTTGTGGATTGTCCACTTGCCACATCGCCTGCCACAAGTTGCGGATTGTCATTTGCCACGTCACCTGCCACAAGTTGCAGATTGTCCACTTGCCACGTCACCTGCCACAAGTTGCGGATTGTCATTTGCCACGTCACCTGCCACAAGTTGCGGATTGTTCACTTGCCACATCACCTGCCACAAGTTGCGGATTGTCATTTGCCACGTCACCTGCCACAAGTTGTGGATTGTCCATTTGCCATGTCACCTTCCACAAGTTATGGATTGTCCACTTGCCACGTCACCTGCCACAAGTTGCGGATTGTCGTTTGCCACGTCACAGTCAAAGGTGAAGCATCAGACCAAAAACATAAAAACATGCATCCTATGCATTAAGGTGAAAAAACACCTGTCAGTGACCGGCCCCCCAGACCCCCCTGGTTTACTTACCTGAACCCTCAAACTTGTCCCACAGGGGCGCGCTCTCTCTCTGCCCGGGGTTTTCGGCTCTTGATTGGATAGATTGATAGCAGAGCAGCCATTGGCTCCCGCTGCTGTCAATCAAATCCAATGACGCGGCCGCCGGGGGGCGGGGCCGAGTTTTGCATTCGGCGTCTATGAAGGACAAATGCTGGACTCAGTAGAGCGCCCGCAAGGTAACCCCCCGGGAGAGCGCTTCTCCTAGGGGGTTATCTGATGCAGGGAGGAGCCGCGAGAGCCACCGAGGGACCCCAGAAGAGGATGTTTGGGGCCACTCTGTGCAAAATGAGCTGCACAGTGGAGGTAAGTATGATATGTTTGTTATTTAAAAAAAAAAAACTGAACCTTTAGTGTCACTTAAGCACCCATTCACACTGAATCTGACTTTGAAATTGTGCGACTTCATTTGAAGTTGCACGATTTCAAAGCCGCAGGTCAGTGCGACTTCAGGTGCGACTCAGCTGACATCTGTGCGACTTCATGCACAGATGTCTATTCAAGTCGCACCTGATATTGCAAAAAAATTGTGCAGGAACGTATTTTTTTCAAATTGGTGCGGCACTGCAAAGTCAGAGTTGCACCGATTTGAACATCGGTTTTATTGCCGACGATAGGGTGCGATGTCATGCAGTTTGGACCTGACAAGTCGCACCGTTGTGAACGGGACTAAATGTCATGGATCAGAGGTAGTCTGATGTAAGTCCGTTTACATCTACCACGGACCAGGAAAGCTCCAGTTTTTAAATGCAGAAGAAAACAGACACAGATGTAAAAAAAAAAAAAAGTGCCATTGGTTCCATTCTGCTCTGATTCAGCAGGGGATGACGCTGTCTTTTCCTAAAGTGAATCCCAGTGTCCCAGTGTCACTGTCACCACACTTGTAGAATATTCATGCCGGATGCAGTCGGTGGAATAAGCAGCATATCCCCGTCCGGGAAAATCCTGGTCCCTTGGGCTGCTAGGAGGATGAAAGGGAGGGGGTGATGTTTCTGAAAGTGTTCAGTGTTTATTCACAATGCTCTCCAGAATGTCACCTGTGGGTGACACTGTCACATGTAAATAACAGTGTGTGTCTTGGACGATTGCAGTGTTTTCTGAAGCAAATGTTCTGGAGTGTGTGGCAGGTGGTCACACAGAGGGCACGAGCGGATAAAAGTGTGTCAGTTCTTTCTCTGATGACTGTGTGCATTGGCAGCCATGGGCCCATCTACATGAGGTTCTGTGAGCCGAGAAGTTGGTTCACGGTACAGCGTTTGTTTAGTTGTCCTTTATTTCACATTACTCTGCAGCGGGATGAATCTGGGTCATAGCTGTTTAAATGGGCCTGGAGATTTTATTGCATTTCTCCACTGAAATAGACGTGAAAGGAAGAGATTGAATTCTGGGCAGGACCTGCTACAGGCAGCAAATTCATTTCAAGCAGATTCTACAATGTTAGCCAATACTCATATACAGATATGTCCTCAATCTTTTTATTAAAGGAAAACTTCGCTTTTAAGCCTACTTTCCATAATCCTACTCCTACATTTTTCCAAAATCACTTTATTATAATCTTCTGGTCATTGGTACAGATATTCCTAGCACTTCTCTCATAGCTCCCAACTGTCCCTGATTTCGAGGGACTGCCCCTGATTAGGTACTATGGGGGTTATTTACGAAAGGCAAATCCACTTTGCACCACAAGTGCAAACTACAAGTGCAAAGTGCACTTGAAATTGCACTGAAAGTGCACTTGGAAGTGCAGTTGCTGTAAATCTGAGGGGTAGATCTGAAATGAATGGAGTCCAATCATGTGCAAGCTAAAATGCTGTTTTTTTATTTTTCTTACATGTCCCCCTCGGATCTACAGTGACTGCACTTCCAAGTGCACTTTCAGTGCAATTTCAAGTGCACTTTGCACTTGTAGTTTGCACTTGTAGTGCAAAGTGGATTTGCTTTTAGTAAATAACCCCTTGTCCCTCTGTCCCTCTTTCATCCTCATTTGTCTCTCCTTTTGGTCTGATCTCTATAGTTGTATATGTAGCGCTGGTAGATTTACAATCTACTGCAGACATGGGCGTCCGCAGAAATTTTTTCAGGGGGGGGCATCATTTTAAGGTCACCCATGCTCCGCCCTTTTTGTCAACATCATAGAGGGGAGGGGCTTGAGTGGGCAGTGCCGCGCCAGCTGGATGTACATATCGCTATCTCGCCCCAGTTGGTCATCATTTTAGAATTAAAATTATTGCACACAACAATGCCCACCCCACCAACACTACAATGCCCACCGCACTACACTGCCCACCCCACTAACACTAAACTGCCCACCCCACTAACACTACACTGCCCACCCCACTACACTGCCCACCCCACTAACACTACAATGCCCACCAAACTAACACTACACTGCCCACCCCACTAACACTACACTACCCACCCCACTAACACTACACTGCCCACCCCACTAACACTACACTGCCCACCCCACTAACACTACAACAATGCCCACCCCACTAACACTACAATGCCCACCGCACTACACTGCCCACCCCACTACACTACAATGCCCACCCCACTAACACTACACTGCCCACCCGACTAACACTACACTGCCCACCCCACTAACACTACACTGCCCACCCCACTAACACTACAATGCCCACCCCACTAACACTACACTGCCCACCCCACTAACACTACAATGCCCACACCACTAACACTACACTGCCCACCCCACTACCACTACACTGCCCACCCCACTACACTACAATGCCCACCCCACTAACACTACACTACCCACCCCACTAACACTACACTGCCCACCCCACTAACACTACAACAATGCCCACCCCACTAACACTACAATGCCCACCGCATTACACTGCAATGCCCACCCCACTAACACTACACTGCCCACCCCACTAACACTACACTGCCCACCCCACTAACACTACGCTGCCCACCCCACTAACACTACACTGCCCACCCCACTAACACTACACTACCCACCCCACTAACACTACAATGCCCACCCCACTAGCACTACAATGCCCACCGCACTACACTGCCCACCCCACTACACTACAATGCCCACCCCACTAACACTACAATGCCCACCTCACTAACACTACAATGCCCACCCTACTAACACTACACTGCCCACCCCACTAACACTACAACAATGCCCACCCCACTAACACTACAATTCCCACCGCACTACACTGCCCACCCCACTACACTACAATGCCCACCCCACTAACACTACACTGCCCACCCCACTAACACTACACTGCCCACCCCACTACACTGCCCACCCCACTAACACTACAATGCCCACCCCACTAACACTACACTGCCCACCCCACTAACACTACACTGCCCACCCCACTAACACTACACTACACTGCCCCACTAACACTACACTGCCCACCCCACTAACACTACACTGCCCACCCCACTAACACTACAACAATGCCCACCCCACTAACACTACAATGCCCACCGCACTACACTGCCCACCCCACTAACACTACACTGCCAACCCCACTAACACTACGCTGCCCACCCCACTAACACTACACTGCCCACCCCACTAACACTACAATGCCCACCCCACTAACACTACACTGCCCACCCCACTAACACTACACTGCCCACCCCACTAACACTACAACAATGCCCACCCCACTAACACTACAATGCCCACCGCACTACACTGCCCACCCCACTAACACTACACTGCCCACCCCACTAACACTACACTGCCCACCCCACTAACACTACACTGCCCACCCCACTATACTACACTGCCCACCCCACTAACACTACACTGCCCACCCCACTAACACTACACTGCCCACCCCACTAACACTACACTGGCCACCCCACTAACACTACACTGGCCACCCCACTACACTGTCAGGCATGCTGCAAGTTTGCTCGCTGGCTGAAATGAATGCATGGATGTAGGCAGCGTGAATCTCCCTAACTGCTCGCTGGCTGGCGGCTGCTCCGTCCCTTCTCTGAGACGACTCACCTGCTTTTTTATTGATCAGTCTGCCACATTGCCGATTGCCAGATGACGTCCCAGTTGCAGATCCGTTATCCGGCGCGGTCAGATGGAGAGGAGGAGACGATGGCGGTGTCACAAATAAGGAGGCGGAACGGGACTCCAGGAACAGCCTTCGCACATGCACCGCACAGGCCTTCCGCAGCATATGACCCCATTTGCTGGGTAAAGATGTGAGCGGGGTCAGCATCAGCTTTTCTTGAGGGACCCGTAGATTTAGTGCCCTCCCTCTCCTGGTACCTTAAGGCTTTCCTCCTTTCCACATTTCCTCCCTCATGCTGGCGCCGGCTCTGCACCCAACCAGGATCAGCCTGGCCCCTGAGTGTCCATGTGCGGACACCTTGCTCCAGGGGGGGGCACTAGCCCCCCCTTGCCTCTACCTGCGGACGCCCATGACTGCAGATTAGGTATATTTAGTAAATTGTGTGTTAGGAAAGTTAAAAGTTCGCCTCTGTTCCAGCTTGGCTGACATTGTGTGTGCTTCCGTGCTGACCGGTGGGTGTCGCTGTTACCATTAGTCAGTGTTGGAAAGGCAACGTGTCGAAGTGTATGGATGCTCCTCTGTCTCGGAGGCAAGCTCGGTGGAGGTGGTCCTCCGAGTTGCATTCTAGGAAAAGGGCATTTATGGGACAGACGCCATGTTCTAGGGTCTGTTTTTGGCAGCCACCTGCTGGCCCTCCTGGCCGACAGGTATGCGTTAAGGAGCTAACTCTTGGTCCTCCGATCGGGAGGCCCACAATGCTACGGCGCAGGGGTGAGTCCAGAGGCTTGTCTGGGGCCTACCACCGCAGCCGAGGAATGGTCCTGAGCTGTCGGTCCTGTGTGACGTAGCTGGACAGCCGAGGAGATCCCAGGGGAGGACCCGTCTTGGAGAGATCACGCGGCGTGCTGGTCTATAGAGGGGCCTGGTGACTCGGTTGGAGGACGTATCCAAAAGAAGTAATCATACAGCATAGTGTCGCCGGTTCGGCTTAAAGGTTCGTACGTATTTACCCCCCAAATAAGTCTGTGGCAGAGACTTTAGATTCGTGCTGCGTACTGGCTGCTAGACTGGTGAGAGAGGCCTATCCAGACGAGCAAAGAGTGTGTCCCACGAGGGGAGCGCATTTCATATAGTATCTGAATTCTACCGGTACATTTGTCGCTAAGATTTTGCAAGAAGATATTTGAGTTTCTCCTGAAAGTTTCATTTTCCGCCTCTTTCCTGCTACTTCCTAAAGTTTGACTGTTCAATAAAGCATTGAAAACGTACTCCAGTGTTGGTGCGAGTGTCGTCCAGAAGTAAACTCGACGGAACCCCTAGACCCGGTGTCGGTGAAACAGAGGGAAGCAAAGTGAAGGTAACAGACCCGCTTAAACCAGCAGCTCCACCGTGAGTTAGTGCTACATATATAAAATACACTATGTATCTTTCAAAAAGTGTTTCCCAGTGCTAAAACTTTAATCCAATTTTTAAATTGCTGCATTTGTAAATTTTTAAAGCCAGTATAAAGGAATAGTAGTGGTAAAAAAAACCATTGTGGCTTTAACTAATCATTTATTTTGTATAATTCTCCTTTAAGGGGGCATGGCAGGGGTGTGTGTCCTATGCCTACATACTTTTGCTAATTGGTGTCCCTCGTTACATCTCAAAAAATTGGGAAGTATGCTTCTCTTGTGGTGTGTCACAGTTGCCTCTCCCTTGATAATAAATGTTCTGGCATTAAAGTTTTTGTCTGAACATAGAAAAAAAAAATCAGTACATCCCTTCAATACATACACATTTTGCCACTTCCTGTAGTCAACTGACAACACTGCCTCTGCTGTACTAAAATCCCAAGCAGTGTTGTCAGCCCTGCCTGAGTTCTCCTCTACTGTACTACAAAACACCTCACCCTTCTGTTAGAGATGGTGGTTGTTGTGTAGGAGAGAGACAGACAGTGCTTGGGATTTCAGTGAAGCAGGGGCAGCAATGTCAGCTCACTACAGGAAGTAAGGGGCTCACCTGATTTCTGATACATCAAGTGCTCATCACTAGATTTAGCTCACATAAGGTGATATGTTAATTGTGGAGGCTAGCAACAAAGCCTTGTGCAGTTTAGTATTATAGCAAAAGATTTCTGGCGGGATCAACAGATATTTATGACACATTTTGTACCAGAAGAAGTCATTTATAACAAAACGCGTTAGGCGGAGCTTTTTGCTGACATCATCACGTAACTGGAAGTGATGGAGTTTTAGTCCTCTATGCTGGCCGGATTGTTTTATTCAATGCACAGTTGTACACATTTACAGTATATGCAAGTGCAATGGGGTAATAGACTTTTCGGTGGAAGTGACTTGGGACAAAGGTAAATACTCTGTTTCTTGCAAGAGGCTGATACCATGACATATGTAGGTACTTGGACTGCTTTAAATGAAAAAAATCTATAATTAAGGTCACTTCACATCAGTGAGCATGCATTAAGGTGTGCAGAACAGGTGCCTGCTGGTGTTCAATGTGCATGCAAGCAAGAGTTGCGATGCATTGTACAATGCTTTATGGCATCGAAAGTACATTTAAATCATGGCATCGTCTACTTTCTTTTAAGTACACTCCAATAAAGCATGTTGGTGTGAACTGAATTATTAGGACATAAGACATTTTGCCTTGGCTATGGGGGTGATGCAAGGAAAATAAAAAACAGCATTTTAGCTTGCACATGATTGGATAATAAAATCAGCAGAGCTTCCCCTCATTTCAGATCTACCACTCCGTTTTACAGCGACTGAACTTCCAAGTGCACTTTCAGTGCAATTTCAAGTGCACTTTGCACTTGTAGTTTGCACTTGTAGTGCAAAGTGGATTTGTCTTTCGTAAATAATCCCCACGGTATCTTCCCTCTCCAGTCACAGAGAGAGAGAAACACAGGGGTGGGCTTCACAGTGACTGATCACTGTGGTCGTCAATCAGAGGCCATCACAGCAATCAGGTGACCTGGAACCAGGGGAGTTGCTAGGTGGCAAAAAAACAGGGGCTTCAGCCCGAAGTCCAAGGCCAGCACGGGGGGTGATAGTGGCGTGGGGTTCTTTGGCTGGGCGGTGGGGTTGTGTGGCGGGGGGTAAGCTCACTTGCTGGTTGCTGCCTGGCTTACCAGTGCCCAACAATACTGACAACTAATCTCACCTACCTGAAATACACACACTGGCCTACCTATCTGACATACACTGACCTACCTGACACAGACTGACCTACCTATCTGACATACACTGACCTACCCGACATACATACACTGACCTACCTACACTGACCTACCTATCTGACATACACTGACCTACCCGACATACACTGACCTACCCGACATACACTGACCTACCTGACATACACTGACTTACCTGACACACACTGACCTACCTGACATACACTGACCTACCTGACATACATACACTGACCTACCTACCTGACATACCCTGACCTACCTGACCAGGAGACAGACTCAGCAGCAGCTCAGCTCAGCCCTGGTGTGCGAGGCAGCCAGAGGAGAGGAGAGCCGCCCGCCCGAGCGCCGATCGGGGATCAATGTGGCACGGCGGCCACATTGTAATTTGCGCCTTCTGGAGCCTGCAGCACCTATAATGGACGTCACATGTCCCGTGGTCCCGCCATTGGACCAGTGGGACGTCCATCATAGGCGATGCAGGCTCCAGAAGGCGGGACCTGCTATGTGACTCGGCCGCACTTGGCGGCGCTCGGCGGCATTCGGAATCAGGTCAGTCCCCGCTCGGCGGCAGCGATCGGAGCTAATAATAGAACAGTGCCTACCCGAGACCCAGGGCTTTTCGGGGACCCACTCAGGGCTTCGGCCACTGTCAGCCCCACCCTGCCAACGCCACTGCCTAGAACCCGAAATTCTGGGTACCGATTGTTAGTATGGGACCCAGGGCTCGCAGTGAGACCCCGGTCTCTGTGCTGGGAGTGCGCTGTGCAGCGCGCTCCCAGTACAAACACAGATACGCATATATGTGGCCCCACGGAAAAAAGTCCAGTCCAGTGGGGCTCATATATGCGTACTGTCGGCGAGGAGGGGTTATTGATGTATAATTATTGTATACTGAGCTGCATTCATTTGTATCTTTGATTTCTGTCTGGAGTTCAGCTTCAAATTTAGCTGCATGCATTTTTTTTTTTGCATTGCCATAGAAAACAGATTCTTAGATTATGGGTCTAAAGACCTGAAAGTGTTAATGTTTAAAATGCAATGAATGTTTCATATATTCCCAAAATTACCAACATTTCAAAAAATTTCCAGGGACACTAGGCAGAGAAAAGCTGGGCATACACTTGGCATTGTGACACATTGCAAAGGGACATGTGCATTGATGCGTATTGCAGTAACATGCATCTCTGCAATACATAACAATACATACTGTATGTTTTAATGGACCTTTAGGCTTTAGGTTTCCAATAGTGCGACTTGTCATGCGACACATAAAAGTCGCATGACAAGTCGAAACCCATTTTTTTCAATGGCACCCGTTTCAATCTATGCGACTAAAAAAGGTTCCTGCACTACTTTGCGCATTTAAGGTGCATGAAAGTCGCACTGGAAAACCGTGCAATGTTAGAGTCACACACTAGGCTCTACTTCCCCGCCAGAGCTCATCCTTAAGTATGTTAGGACTTTGCCTACAGGTGCCTAAAAGGCAGCTATGTCATACCTAATCTGGATTGTATCAGTCTGGAATTGCATTTTTTACTGTATATAAACCTTATGGCAAAGTTTGATATATTCTCCATGAGTTAGGATAGAGTTAAGTTCCCCAATGCTCTGGAGCGAGTGTGCCCCCCTTTGTTCCCTTTACCTCAGGCCTTTATTGCTGGGATTTCAATTTTTTTCCACATTATTGGGAAAAGAAATTCCAGACGCTACCACCCCCCCCCCCACCGCCCCATCCGCACCTCTCCTGACTCCCCCCTTTACCCCAATTCTGCAGCAATCGGGAACGAGGTGAGAGCTTTACACTGCAGTGGCAGCAGGAACTCCGCTAACTAGCTGCATATTTCTGGCACAGTGCTCCAGCCTCAAATAGGAATAATATTGGGATCCAGCATCCGGAATACTCCATGACACACATTTAAAGGGTCAGCACTCCGGGGAGGAGAAGACTTTCTGTAATGTAGTTAACCAGTCTTTCTAATGTAGCAAAAATCATTAACTAAAACAAAAAAGCTTACCAAATGGGTTAGGTATTTCTTTTTGGACAGGAACAAAGCAACCTACTTCACAGAATGACTTAAAGCGTATCTAAACCAGAGAACAACTATTTAGCGTATTGCAGGTTGCCAGTTCTTAGACCCCATACACGCTATTAGATTTTCTGCAGATTTTTGTCTTTAGATTTACCAAAACCATATAATATGAGGTCAAACCTTAATGCCCTGTACACACAGTCAGATTTTCCGATGGAAAAAGTGCGATCGGATTGTGTTGTCGGAAATTCCGATCGCGTGTGGGCTCCATCAGACTTTTTCCGTCGGAATTTCCGACACACAAAGTTTTTTAGAGCAGAATATAAAATTTTCCGACAACAAAATCCGATCGTTTAAATTCCGATCGTGTGTACGCAAATCTGATGCACAAAGTGCCACACATGCTCAGAATAAATTAAGAGACGAAAGCTATTGGCTACTGCCCCGTTTATAGTCCCGACGTACGTGTTTTACGTCACCGCGTTCAGAACGATCAGATTTTCCGACAACTTTGTGCGGCCGTGTGTATGCAAGACAAGTTTGGCCCAAAATCCGTTGGAAAAAATCAGATGGATTTTGTTGTCGGAATGTCCGATCAATGTCCGATCGTGTATACAGGGCATAAGAGTTTCAATTTGTATGCAATCAGGCAGGCTCTTGCACTACATGGTTTTGGCAAATCTGAACACAAAAATCTGCAGAAAATCCAACAGTGTGTATGGGGCTTTAGATACAGTGGCTGAAAGTTTTTTTTTTTTTTTTTTGGATGATTTTCCTTTATTTTTACTTGGCGATCCTGTCAGTAATAAACTTCCCATCCTAGGGCAACAACGCTCACTGTACTGTATCTATGGAGGAGCAGCGTTGTCACTCTAGGACAAGAAATGTTTTAGTACTACAAAACACCCCCCCCCCCCCTCTTTCCATCGGGCAGTGGGAGATGTTTCATAGTCCAGTGGGAATAATTATTATTATTTAAGGTACTTATATAGCGCTGTCAATTTAAGCATCGCTTTACATATACATTGTACCTTCACATCAGTCCCTACCCTCAAGGAGCTTACAATCTAAGATCCCTAACTCACATTCATATACTAGGGCCAATTTAGACAGAAGCCAATTAACCTACCAGCATGTCTTTGGAGTGTGGGAGGAAACCCACGGAGGCACAGAGAGAACATGCAAAGTCCAGGCAGGTAGTGTGGTAGGTGGGATTCAAACCAGTGACCCTTTTTACTGCTAGGCGAGAGTGCTACCCACTATACCACTGTGCCACCCAATAATGCTAACTTTTGACAGTCAGCAGAGGTAGGGAGCACAAGAAATTATCAACTCACAAGATTTCTAGCAGGATGGACAATTTTTTCATTCACCTATGCCCCTTTTACACAGCGGACCGATCGGGTCCACCTGTCAGTTTTTTTAGACAGACCTGATCGGACCATCCATTGCTCTCTATGGAGTGGCAGAAGTCAACGGACATGAGTCCGTTTACACCCACCGACATCCGATCCGCTAAAAAAAGACAGATGGGAGACCCGTTACCCATTCGTCTGGCTGATCAGATTAGATGACAGTCAGAAGTAAATGGACAGGCGGACCGTTTACATCCAATTGCCTGTAAAGGAAAGTGGGCTATGTCTGTGTCTGCTCTGCATCAGCAGAGCAGACACGGACCTGTCATCCACCTGTCCTGTCCGGACCTGTCACCTGTCATCCACCTGTCCTGTTCGGACCTGTCACCTGTCATCCACCTGTCCTGTTCGGACCTGTCACCTGTCATCCACCTGTCCTGTTCGGACCTGTCACCTGTCATCCACCTGTCCTGTCCGGACCTGTCACCTGTCATCCACCTGTCCTGTTCGGACCTGTCACCTGTCATCCACCTGTCCTGTCAGGACCTGTCATCTTTCATTTACCTGCGGGGATCAGCGGTGGGAGCTCGCGCTGAGCAGGCTGATCGACTTACCAGGCGTTAGCCAGTGGGAAAGAGCTCCTATCAAACAGATATAAGAATATGCTTTCAATGGTATAGGTAAAGCATAAGTTCACCTTTGGAACATGTTGCAACTGTATTTAAGGCTTAACATGTTCCATTACCTGTAGCACTTACCCCCACCCCAATCTCCTGCCTGCACAGCCACGTCATTCACTCACAGAAATCTGTGAATACGGAAACGAAGTCCCCTTTTCCCCCGCCATGCAATGGACTGCAAGTGCGCTGATGAGCACCCTCCTAATTCGTTTACTCTTCCTGCAGCCCATAGAGAGGTACGGTCTCAGAGCTATAGGAATAGTCTGCAGGGCGCTGACATTGCACCTGCAATGTACAAAAATAAGTGAATTTATCATTTTTTTTAGGTGAACTCCGCATTTAAAAGAAAAGTATGGCCTTGCTTTTTATTTTATAATCATACTTACCTAGGTGGGTTCTGCATCTGTCCCCCACCGGCTCTATCACTGAGAACCGAGCGGTCAAACACCGCCGATCGCTCGATTCGCACAGCTCCCCGAGCAGAGAGCTGCTGACTGTCAGTCACAGCTCTCTGCTCTGCCCGTCCTTGCTCACTGGAGCGCTGCGCTGTGGAGGGTGCGGGAGCAGCCGGGTCAGGCTGTCAGCGGCTCGCTGAGAGGCTGAGTCGGGTGCCGGTCCAGGCATGTGGGTGGATCCCTGGTCGCAATCTTGCCCGAGCCTGGGCCTGCTCTGTGATGCCAGCAAACAGCGGACTTCAGCCCGCTGTGTGCTGAAAACGTGTCACAGGAGTGCAAAGCAGACTGCACTCCGGTGATCCATAGGAGAAGTACAGCCAAACGAGTTCATTCTTACTTTTACATACACTTCAAGTGAACCTGTGCTTTGCCCATGCAGGATAAAGCAACAGGTTCACTTTAATGAGGGGGGCACATTTTTTTTTTCTTTTTGCATTGAGTCCCCCTTAAAGTGGTTGTAAACCTTTACAACCACTTTATACTACAGGCAAGCCTATAATTAGGCTTACCTGTAGCTACACTGGATATCTCCTAAACCTGCACGGTTAAGGAGTTATCCTTGTGTTTGCATGTGCCAACGTCATCTGCACATGCGCACTTAAGCAAACTGAAGCAACGGCACGTGCCGTTGCTTCAGTTGTACTGTGCCGTTACCGGCGGCTCCCATGCGCATGCGCGGGAGTGACGTCATCGTGGCTCTGGCCAATCACAGTGCCGGAGGGGTGATACCCAGAAGTAAAGCAAGGAGAGATGTCGGCCGCCAAAGCGGTGAACGAGGACCGATGCGGGGGCTTCGATCACAGGTAAGTAATTCATAATGAGCTAGTATGCTATGCATACCAGCTCATTATGCCTTTGTCTTGCAGTTTTTTGGTTTTTTTTACAGGGTTTACAACCACTTTAAAATCCACACCAGACCTGAAGGGGCACTACATAAATTATTGGGGGAACCTCACACAGTTTCGCTTTTGCCAGCCACTTTGTTTACCTGTCCGTGGATTCTCAACTTGTAAATGAATGAGTCCAGATAATGTTATGGATTGCCAAGGACATGCCCAGGGCCCACACCATTTTCTTCTTTTGCATACGCTCCCCCTTAAAATTTGTACCAGACCTGAAGTGCCTGGTATAATTTATGGGGGGAACCCCACACCATTGTTTTTTTAAACCATCCCAGCCACTTTGTTTACATTGCTGGGGACTCAAAAGTACTAAATGCATGACACTGTAGGGCTTAAGCCCAATCTCCTAATATTTTACCTTACCCCACATTACCCTCCCTCTAAAAACCTCATAAACGACTCAAACTAGTTTTTGGAGTAAATGGCCTAACGGCCTTATATTTTTTATTAAAATATAAATTACCATAAATATATAACATAAATAACCGTAAACTTTTAATAATAACTTTATTGTGTAACTATCAGTAAACAACTATCACCATGGTCACTGTAAACAATTCTTTTACTTGAACCTACCAGTCGGGAACCCCTGACTCGGCAGTACCCTAACTTCCGGTGACCAAAACCTTTTTACCTCCTCCAAGCCCTTCATAGCCTGAAAGTACACAACTTCAATCCCCATCCTTCATGGATGGGTACCAGCAAAACTCCCCATCCAATGGATGGGTACCATAACGCAACCCCCATCCCCTGGATGGGTACAACATGTTTCATACATGTAACTTGAGAAATCCTATTCAAGGAAACCAAAAAACTGCAAAAAACTCAGGGCGGGTGGGTGGGAATCTTCTTCCTCCACCGCTCTTCGAATGACGTCACTTCCCCCCTCCTGTTCCACTTCCCCTCAGTGCTCCCTCAGCCCCTCCCTTATTCTTAAAGGGGAAGAAACTCTCTTCATACTGCAACTGTGCCATCCCAGCATTGTCATGCCGGGCCTGCGCCCATCGTTGCACTTAGCTCCGGGCCTCTCTTGAAGTTGGATGATGTCACTGGTTGCTAAGGATCCGACCAGCACCTGCTGCTTCCTTAACAACATTGACAGTGGAAGAATGAAAGTTGTCATATAGTAGCGGGAGAAAAACTCACTACTATACATCATGTTTGGCTCCTGCTGAAAGTTCCGTGTTAGAGCATTGGTGTTCAGTGTCCCAACAAGTAGAGTTCAGTCCATACCTGTGTTTTCGACAAAACCAGGAGCTCATCCCTATTTGTTATCAGTCTTCTGACAGAAAAGCAGCAGTGGTACATGTCAACAGTTCAGAGAATCAGGCAGGTCTCAAAGATCAGACAGATACATATGACCTAGCTACAGCATTCCCTTTAAAGGGTTATAGGTCAATTTGTTCAAATGGCTGTGCTGCTTAAAGAAGGAATAATAGGCTGAAGAGCGTTTACTCAAATCCTAGTAGAAAAGCACATGTACATGGTGTCCCCTCTACAGGAGCTCCTTCCTTGTCCCTCTTCTTGGATCCCCCATGTCCTGTTCTAGGCAATCCCCCCACCCCAGGATTTTCACAATGAATCTTATTGTCCTCAGAACGTGTTCAGGGCAAGGAAGAAGGTGGGGGTGGATGAGGGGACGGTGTACAAAGGCAGCTTTGAGAAGTCAAAAGCTCATCATAACACCCACCCTGTAGGTGGGGGTTTTGTGGGACCTACCCCAGCGATGAGGACATGAAGTCACCCTAATTCTGCTGCACCACTGTTTGGAGACACAAACTTTTATTCCTTCTCCACAACTAATCACTTTCACACTACAGGGAATTACTTCTAGAGTTTGATTCCTTTACGGCTCCTCAGTCTTTCTCCTTTTCATCTCTTCCATCAAAATTCCTTCCAATCACTCTCTCCTTTTTTTACGTTCCTTCTCCACCATTTATTCCCGTTTCCACAACAAACTTTTATTGCTTCTCCACCAGTATATTTCCAATCTGGCTCTACCTTCAACTTTATTCTAATTCCTAATAGCAACTTTAAAGTTCAGTTGGGAGTTAATCTTTGTATGGATGCCCTTGCTTGTGGTACCTGGTCATTGCCAACCTGGAGGATGTCCTACTCACTTTAGCTTAGCACATCTGGACTCCGTTACAGAGACCTTCTGAGACGAGCTGGGATTTAAATTTTTTCCACAGTGTTTTTTTTTTGGGAATGTGAAAATGCTGCAGAACAAGTGTGAGAAAGAGAGAGAAAGCACAAAAGAGAATGAGAGAGAATGCATTGGAGAGACAAGGAATGTAGGAAGTAGTATTAACGACACCTAGAATTTTTCAAACACACTAGACAATCCTGCTTCTATGGCTGGCCGAACACGCTTAGTTTTTTTTTGTCCAGATTTTAACAGAATCTTACAAATTCCTCCATCCATGCCGTATAGGGTCTCCCACTGCTCATACTGTCTACTGACAGCTGGGGCCTGTCAAAATACTGAACAGAGGTTGAAAGGTTTATGGCCAGTACCTTCAATTTTTCAAAGGAAACAAAAAAAGGCGCCTCTAAGTGCAGAAGATTAACAATTTTAATGCCCCAAAAAGGGTTAAAAACACTTACAGACAGGAAGTGGTAATTAGGCACATCATAACTTGAGCTGCATTGGAAGGGATGACGGTCAGAGGAAGCCTTCAGATGGAATGGATGTGATCACTGAACACAGCGGTGTGAGACACAGGGAGCCACTGTGAGGCCGGCGTCATCAGCTGGAAGGAAGACGAACCCGGAAGTGATGTCATCCACAGGGCGGCTCAATAACCAGCCTGAACCGCAAACAGACAGCCTGGACGAGGATGTGATGTCATCAGAAAGAGACGCGTTTCGGAACCATCAATCGTTCCTTTATCAACCTATGGCCATGCTGATGACTTGAAAGGAATATATACACACCCACTAACAGTGGATTGGCCAGTGGGCGGGGGCAGCAAGTAAACATTTATTAAATTGTGATCAGTTCGTTTTTTGCATATAAATGAAGAGAAACAAGTGGATACCTGCTACAGCAATCTAAAAACCATTGTAAAAAACGTTAAAAGCATAAAAAACATTAAAAGACGGGATAAAAATAAAAAATATATGTGAAAAATAAAATATAATGATATAATGTGTGGAACAATGCTAGACATTGACCAATCATAGAGCCTGCAAGACACATAACAGAATGGTGATGGTTAGTGACCAATCATAGAGCCTGCAAGACACATAACAGGATGGGGATGGTGTGGGCAGGCTAATGTCGATATAAAACTACAGGCCTTAAGGGAAACATACTACTATCAATAATTAAAAATGGGGATAATAATGGGGGTAATTAAAACGACCTAAAATACCATGTTAAAGTATGGCGCTAACTTCAAAATCTTCATTTAACCCTCCAGGGGCTAAAACATTAAGTAAAAATATCCAATACATTTCTCTATGGCATAGGCGTCGGTAACGTTCAGCAGCGGGGAGGTCTTTTGGCATTGCCTCAATAATCCATACTTTGAGGCCATTCGTGGACTTATTATGGGTGTGAAGGTAATGTCTGGGGACACTATGGTTGTCTAGTCCTCCTTCAATTAAACGGCGATGCTCACCAAACCGTTTCCGTAGTGGCCGAATAGTGCGCCCTACATAAAATAAACCACAGGGGCATGTGAGACAGTAAATAACATGGTCTGAGGAGCATGTGTGAAAGCCCTTTATTTGGTATGTTTTGCCTTTGATATGGAACTCTTTCTGGCCGTGTGTCACAAAGCTGCAAGTCTTGCAGAGGGGCTTACGGCACTGGTACATACCAGACATGGCTAAAAACGTGGGCATATCACTCCTAGAGGCCTTAGAATTTTAAAAACATGCTCTTTCCTAGACCTAGAGTCCCAAAGAGAATGGTCCTCTATATCTGAATTTTGCACCAATAAATGGATCAAAATTATCTCCGCACAGAGACATACTAAATATGAACAATGTATTCACCAAATAAAGATAGTATTCTCCCAAATTGCAAACCTCACTACTCATTTACCATCTCTTTGGCTGTCCATCCTTACTAAATTAACCCATAAGAAGGAAGACATCCTGATTAAGCATAAATTGGGGAAATTCAGCAGAGATTTAAAAGATTATAGTAGCAATAACATTTTTTCTTGGAAACGAAAATCCGCTCACAATCTTCCATCTCTTATGGACATTAACCCTTTTGCCCCCATTGTCCCTCGCAAAATTATCCCTCAACATAAAATATCCACTTCCAACTTAACAGTTAATTCTGAGTCTTGTATACAGAACCAGGGGGTTAGAACCGAAACTTTGGATCTTATGTCGCCATCTACCACTGATATTTTGGGTCTTGCTCAGCCCACACAGACAACACCCCATACCTCCACCCATATTGCACCCAACACCTCTGATCCTTCTCCATGTCCAACCACTATTGCAGATAGTCAACAAAACATCATTGTCAATAATACATGTATTCTTTCTAGAACACCTTCTGGTCCCCTTGTGTCCTTTCCATGCCCAACCACCATTGCAGGTAGTGAACAAAACATTAATGTTAATAATATATGTACTCTTTCCAGAACACCTTCTGGTCCTCTTGTGTCCTTTGGCCCCAACTCCTCACTTATGACACCTTTGGCCACCACTCCATCTTCAGAGCCAGCTGCGGTTCCTTTTTTAGTGTTCGACCCCCCTCGGACAAAACCACAAAAAAGAAAACACGCAGAAGAGGATGTAGAGGCAGAGGCAACAAGCTCCACCCCAGACCCGAGCAAAAAGAGAGTACTGTTAAAATCTTCAACCTCTCCACCCATGTCTTAACTGAAGATGAAATTTCCCTATTAAACCGAGGTCTGAACTTTGCTCCATCAGCTGCACCTAACCCCTTTCTTCTCTTCAAGGACCTGAACAAATTTGTCCGCCTCCTTACCTTGAAGAGATTCTTCAACATCCAATCTAACAAATGCAGATTACATAATGATCCCCATACATCTGATGCGACCCATAGTATCATTGATGCCCATACAGATAGTGACCTTCTTTCCATTCCAGAAGATCTTCACAGTTATCCCCCCATCTCATTGTCCCCTTCTATAGATTATGATAATGACTTTGTGTTGTATACACAACACCTTATGACCTCCCCACCCATCCAAAACACCACCTTCAAACCCTCTTCGGTTTTCTATCCCACCCAGTCCAAAGGCTCATGCATTGATGCTTTCTATCGCATCGTCCATGCAGAGATACAGGCACTGTGTAAAAACAATAAAAAATCCATTTCCAATCTTTCTCATCAGGAACAAAGAGCCCTTGACACACTCACCAATAATTTAGATCTGGTTATAAAAAGTGCGGACAAAGGTGGAGGTATAGTGATACAAAACAGAGCTGACTATGTTTCTGAAGCTATCCGATTATTATCCGACACGAACACATATATTAGACTTCACAAAGATCCCTTGCCTTTATTCACCATTGAAGCCTCCTCTCTAGTAAAAAGGGCATTAAATGACAACATCATTTCACAGCAAGAGGCCTCTTTCTTAGTTAAAGAAATACACTTTACTCCTTATTTCTACCATCTACCGAAGGTGCATAAAGACCCTAAAATACCACCAGGGCGACCGATTGTGGCATCTATGGATAGCATCAGCAGCGGATTGTCGCAATATATAGACCAATTCCTCCAGCCATTGGCCCAATCTCTCCAGTCCCATATAAGAGATGGTGTTCATCTACTGGAAACTCTAACCCCATACTCTTGGGAGAATAATTATCATTGGGCATCTTTAGACGTCCAATCCTTATACACATCGATACCTCACGAAGTAGGCCTCAACGCCCTACAGTTTTTTCTCTGCCAGGACCCGATGCTGAACCCTAGACAGGCTTCCTTTATCGTTGAAGCCACATCCTTCTGTCTCACTCATAACTATTTTAAATTTGAGGATAATTTCTATCTGCAATTACAAGGGACAGCTATGGGGGCGCACTTTGCACCCTCGTATGCTAATCTTACTATGGGGTATTGGGAGCACTTATATATATGGAACAACAATCCATTTCTCCCTCACATTGTTTTTTATGGCCGCTATATAGATGACGTGATTATCATCTGGGATGGCAATGTACCAACATTTACGGATTTCGTGTCATACTGTAACACCAACAACATGGGCCTCACTTTCACCTCAGTCATCGACCAAAATAAGCTAGCCTTCCTCGATCTTGAACTCTTTTGGACGGGCAAAGAGATCCATGCAAAAAATTTCACCAAGCCCACAGCTGGAAATTCATTCCTCCATTATAAAAGTTGCCATCACCCTCTGTGGCTAAACAATGTTCCTAAGAGTCAGTTCTGTAGACTCAAAAAGAACTGTACCCTGAAGAGCGACTACGACACTGAAGGTGAAATTCTGAAAGCCAAGTTTCTTGAAAAAGGTTTCCCTATAGATCTTGTTGACTCAGCTTATGAACAATATAAGACCACATTGCCTATCAAGAACTCTCATTCACGTCCCAATACTCAGAAAGATAATCTAAGATTCATCACCCAGTTTCATACCCGTCATAAACACATGGAAAAAATTATTAAAAAACACTGGTCTTTGCTATTACAGGATGTACATCTACTCCCTACCCTGCCCAATAGACCTCAGTTTGCTTATAGAAAGGCACCCAACATTAAAAGCAAGGTAGCAACCAGCAAACTTAGGGCCAAACCTCTGCCTCCGGGCTACCATATGCCCACGTTTTTAGCCATGTCTGGTATGTACCAGTGCCGTAAGCCCCTCTGCAAGACTTGCAGCTTTGTGACACACGGCCAGAAAGAGTTCCATATCAAAGGCAAAACATACCAAATAAAGGGCTTTCACACATGCTCCTCAGACCATGTTATTTACTGTCTCACATGCCCCTGTGGTTTATTTTATGTAGGGCGCACTATTCGGCCACTACGGAAACGGTTTGGTGAGCATCGCCGTTTAATTGAAGGAGGACTAGACAACCATAGTGTCCCCAGACATTACCTTCACACCCATAATAAGTCCACGAATGGCCTCAAAGTATGGATTATTGAGGCAATGCCAAAAGACCTCCCCGCTGCTGAACGTTACCGACGCCTATGCCATAGAGAAATGTATTGGATATTTTTACTTAATGTTTTAGCCCCTGGAGGGTTAAATGAAGATTTTGAAGTTAGCGCCATACTTTAACATGGTATTTTAGGTCGTTTTAATTACCCCCATTATTATCCCCATTTTTAATTATTGATAGTAGTATGTTTCCCTTAAGGCCTGTAGTTTTATATCGACATTAGCCTGCCCACACCATCCCCATCCTGTTATGTGTCTTGCAGGCTCTATGATTGGTCACTAACCATCACCATTCTGTTATGTGTCTTGCAGGCTCTATGATTGGTCAATGTCTAGCATTGTTCCACACATTATATCATTATATTTTATTTTTCACATATATTTTTTATTTTTATCCCGTCTTTTAATGTTTTTTATGCTTTTAACGTTTTTTACAATGGTTTTTAGATTGCTGTAGCAGGTATCCACTTGTTTCTCTTCATTTATATGCAAAAAACGAACTGATCACAATTTAATAAATGTTTACTTGCTGCCCCCGCCCACTGGCCAATCCACTGTTAGTGGGTGTGTATATATTCCTTTCAAGTCATCAGCATGGCCATAGGTTGATAAAGGAACGATTGATGGTTCCGAAACGCGTCCCTTTCTGATGACATCACATCCTCGTCCAGGCTGTCTGTTTGCGGTTCAGGCTGGTTATTGAGCCGCCCTGTGGATGACATCACTTCCGGGTTCGTCTTCCTTCCAGCTGATGACGCCGGCCTCACAGTGGCTCCCTGTGTCTCACACCGCTGTGTTCAGTGATCACATCCATTCCATCTGAAGGCTTCCTCTGACCGTCATCCCTTCCAATGCAGCTCAAGTTATGATGTGCCTAATTACCACTTCCTGTCTGTAAGTGTTTTTAACCCTTTTTGGGGCATTAAAATTGTTAATCTTCTGCACTTAGAGGCGCCTTTTTTTGTTTCCTTTGTGTTAATATAGAGCCTGCTTCAGTCTTATAAAAGTTGCAGCCCTTTCTGCTGAAGATTATCCCATCATCCCATCGGATCCACCTACACTTCTTTTATTATTTTGGACTGCCTAATTGTAGTAGAGACATTTTCTGGATCATGTTAGTCCTGTGCTCCCTATAAACCCCTTTTTTATTTTCCTTCAATTTTTCAGTTGAATAATGATGGACAGGAGGGTGACGATAGGCCACCCATGAAGCAAATTTTGGATGGCTCCTCATGATCCAGCTGACATTTGCATAGCATATTTCTAGCGTAAGTCTCTTAATTTTGCTATATCCCCCTATCCTCCGAATTTATCTGTCCCAAATGTCAAGGGAAATGCATCTGAGTTGTTTGAAAGTTCTACCCGATTCCCTTCTCCACAGGCATAAACTTACCCAACATGTACTGTATGTTTATGGAAAGATCTTTGATAAGAAAATCTGTTGATGGTCAGGTGGTATCTGCAAAGTATAGCAGTTGTGAATATTTAATACACAACATATGATAGAGTGCAGGGTTCAGGAGTATATGATGTACAGCACAGTGTACAGAGTACAGCAGTTGGCAGAATGTAATATACAACATATGGTATATACTGTATATCGTATACAACATATGATAAAGAGTGCAGGGTTCAGGAGTATGTAATATAAAGCACAGTATACACAGTACAGCAGTTAGGATTACTGTATGTCATATACACCATATGGTATAGAGTGCAGGGTTCGGGAGTATGTACAACAGTTGGGAGTGTGCAACGTACAAACACTTGGGGGTTGATTTACTAAAGACAAATAGACTGTGGCTCCAGATCTTAGTATATGAATTGAAGTTTCACTTTGCAAAGAATACCCAATCACATGCAAGGAGCATTAAAAAAAAACAGCATTTTTTTCTTGCACATGATTGGATGATGGAAGTAATTTACTAAGCTCTGGAGCAATTGCACTTGCAAAGTGCACTGTTTATTTTCCGTTAGTAAATAAACCTCAAGGTGTATAGTGCAGGAGTTTGGGAGTATGTATAACGTTGTTTTTGAGGGTGATCTATGTACACTGCAAGGATTATAACAACCTTTGTTGCAGATTCCTACCTTTTGTTATTCTGAAGAAATCACTGTTTGTGCTGAGTAAGTCTAATTGGAGCAGTTTCATAATTATCAGTCAGCTGTGCAGCTGCAGGGCACTAATGAGGAAAATCTGCTGGGCCTGCATCCCTTTAGACGTGACTTCCTATTGGGAGTATCTCACCAAAAATTACATTTTTGTTGCAGGGGATGCCTGAAATCTGACTTGTATCTTAGGCAGACTTCTGGGAAAATTGGTGAGCCAGTCACACAAGCAGGAAATGATGTTTCTGGTGTGTTCAGTACACATTCTGTGTACAGAACAACTCCAGGTAGCCATATTGCATTGCATTTTCAGAAAATTACAGCAGCTGCAGATTGAAAAGGAAAGGTAATTTTTAATAACAGTCAATTACAATATGACTTGTGTGGCAATTGTAGGCGCTATATTATTTTTTCTTTATTTGCTATTACAGGTCAGCTTCGAGATCTAATAGCTGAAATGTCCCTTACCACCTAAATTATTAGTAAAATTAGATTACAACTAGTGTTTTCATAAACCAAAAAGCGCGTATACTACAGGCTCATTTCACATACGCATGTATTTGCAAATGTGTGCAACTAAACCCCCGTTTTTAAGGCATAGGGGGTTATTTACGAAAGGCAAATCCACTTTGAAATGCAAGTGCACTTGAAAATTTGGAAGTGCAGTCGGTCTAAATCTAAAAGGTAGATCTGAAATGAGGGGAAGCTCTGCTGATTTTATCATCCAATCATGTGCAAGCTAAAATGCTGTTTTTTATTTTCCTTGCATGTCCCCCTCAGATCTACAGCAGTGCAAAGTGCATTTTCCTTTCGTAAATAACCCCCAGACTGTGGCACAGGTCAATTTGGTTGGTTGCAGGCTGATCAGTAAGTTGAGCTTGGAAATTTCCCTTGTTTTGTTTTACATGCGTTGCCCTTCCAATGCTCCTTGCTGCAGTGACCAGTTATAGGTGGGGGCAGTGACCACTTGTTTGTCATTTCACAAAGCACTAGTACTCTGTGTTTAATCAAGTGACGGTAATTTCCTAATCTCATTGGACTGAATATGAAAATAACTGTCACTTTTTTTGGAAAAAAAAAGGATCATTATACTGGTATATTTTCTGGCTCTATGTGTGAAGGAGCTAAGGACTATACAGTATAATCATTTATTTTATTATGAAGTTATTTTATAGATAAATATGTCTTTTATTCAAAACTTTTTATTGATGGTAAGGAATTGGCACACAGGAACATGTGCGTATTACATTCACGGTGCATCCAAAGTTAGAGATATATCCCTGACAATCAAATGCTGTACAGTGACATGGGCATGTCAAATTCCAGCACAAATTCCTGAAATGAATAAGCTTGAACTATCACCTGCTATAGCAGCACGGATCATAGCACTTCCAGAAAATTCTTCTCTCGCCAAGCAGAGAAATACACACAGTATCTCTACTGTATCCATGGAGGGAACCTGTGAATATACGACTATTTTTTAAGTGATATACAGTATGTACCACTTATCTCTAGTGTATATAAGGAGGGACAGGGACTGTGTTACAGGGAACATGTGAATATAATCTATACTCAGGCTGGGTTCACACTGGTCCGACAAACGCTCCGACATTGAGAGCTCATGTCGCATGACGTGTGAAATCCAATGTTTCCCTATGGGAGCCGTCCTAACTGGTCCGACACAAGTCGTTCTGACTTTAGAAATGCTCCCTGTACTACTTTGGTCCGACTTTGACCCTACTTCAGCCTATTGACTATCATTGAAGTCGGATCAAAGTCGGATCGCCGTCTCGCATGATCCGACTTTGGCACGCGACTTGTGCTCAGGTGGGCCCCCCTCTCCCCCAAGGCACCAACCCCCCCATGTTGAGAGCATGCGGCCTGGTATGGTTCAGGAGGGGGGGGGGCGCTCGCTCGTCCCCACTCCCATTCCTGTCCAGCCGGGCTGCGTGCTCGGATAAGGGTCTGGTATGGATTGGGGGGGGACCCCCACGCCGTTTTTTCGGCATAGGGGGTTCCCCTTAAGGTCCATACCAGACCCAAAGGCCTGGTATGCTCTTGGAGGGGGAACCCATGCCGGTTTTTTATTTAAAATTTGGCGCAGAGTTCCCCCTAAAGATTCATACCAAACACAGTGCAGGGCATTGGCGGGGATCCAAGTCGGATCCCTGTTCATTGAAAGTCGGACACATGCCGGCTTCATGTCGCAGGGCAAATCGGATCCAAAGTAGGACGGCTGTCGTGTCGCACCAGTGTGAACCCAGCCTCAATGTACCACTTATATTTTTCTAAATCGACGGGGGGACAGAGATTGTGTAAATGTAGGGTTGCCACCTTGGTTTTTGCAACATAAGGGGCATAGGGTGTAGTAGGGGGGCAGAGCAGCAGCTGGGCTAATAGTGCCACTGTATTTAATGGCCTGAAGGACACCAACATCTGCACTGAATATTGATGTCAATATTATCCTCTATTTTCCCCACCAAATAGAGTTTCTCTTTAAAACCCTGTTATAGTCTGCCATATTTTTATATTTTTTTTTTTTCCATTTTTGATTCATTACTTTTTCCTTTTTTTAATTTATTTGGGATATTTCGTTTTTTTTAACCTGAATTCTAATAAAGTGATCTTTTAAATGTATTATACTGGCCCATACTAAGGTATTTTGCACCACGATTTGAGCAGAATCCTTCTAAAAAGAAAAAAAAAAAGAAAACGTTAAGCATTCCTGTCTAATCCAGCACCAAAGGGGTTAATCCAGGTACTGTTAAATGACAGAAGAGAATATTGCAACGTCCTTCACCCTGAACAAGGGAATCGCCGATTCCTGAAACAGTAGATGAATGGGAGCCAGCAGATGATGAAAGACACAGATGGTTGTGCTGACCCACTGGCCGCAATTTGTAGACACATCCCAATACTAGACTTTTATCCCATCATTGGAAGAGCATGTGAGCTGCGAGAAGGGGAATGACCTGGCACACAGCTCGTTGAGGTAGAAATAAGATGGAGTTCGGATTAGAGATGAGTTTAAAGGATGCCCAAGCTTATCTCTACTTGTTATTATTAATATTATTATAGGTACTTATATAGCGCCGTCAATTTACGCAGCGCTTTACATATACAGGGGTCCCCGGGTTACAAACAAGTTAGGGACTGTAGGTTTTGTTCTTAAGTTGAATCTGTTTGTAAGTCGGAACAGGTACATTTTTTAAGTGTAGCTCCAGCCAAAAAAACTATTTTTAAGCTTTTTGGATAGCATAGGGAAGGGTTAACACCCCTGTAACATTTGTTTTGCTGTCTGTGCCTCTGTTCAGAAGATTTCACCTCACTTTCTGTCCCAATGACAATTGGATTTTGAAAATTTTGGGTTGTTGTGGAAACAAGCCTGGGTGATAAAGCATCAGTGGAGGTACCTTTTCCCCATAATAGCTCTTACAGGAGTGAATTTCCCTTCCTAGGGGTAGATTTCCTCTCACTTGTGTCCCTCCGTTTGTAAGTAGGAGTCGTTTGTAAGTCGGATGTTTGTAACTAGGGGACCCCCTGTACATTGTACAGTCACATCGGCCCCTACCTTTAAGGAGCTTACAATATAAGGTCCCTAACTCACATTCATATACTAGGGCCAATTTAGACAGAAGCCAATTAACCTACCAGCATGTCTTTGGAGTGTGGGAGGAAACCGGAGTACCCGGAGGAAACCCACGGAGGCACAGGGAGAACATGCAAACTCCAGGCAGGTAGTGTCGTGGTTGGGATTGTTCCGAATTATTCTACATCTGATTACCCTTTCAGCCCTGTTTCAGTCCACTTCTAACTTGATTATACTCCATTCTCATCCACCTAGCATCTCAACACAGAAATTGCATTGTGGACACCTTTACCTTACATTTTTTTGAAGCGCTGTTCCACACAGCTATTTGTTCTTGTCTATATGTATCGCTCACCCTCACAGAGGCCGCTGGTTTGCCTCAGGTTCTTTTCCCAAATATGTGCAATGGCAGCCAGACACACAGCAACATCCACACTTCTGATTCAATGAATAATCTAGGGGTTGTCTTTTTCAAGTTTATTACTCAAGAATTTGGGTAGGGCGTAGGTAGCTGTGGGCTACTGCAGGAATGCACAACAGCAATCATAGGACACTCTCCAATTTATCACTACAGCTGAGGAGAGTCCTTGTAGCAATAGCCTGGAAATAATGGACAGCACTGGGACACCATCAGCAATGTCCCAGGCCAGGCAAGCTTTACTATTAGTGCACAGGAGCTAGCAGCAACAACAGTCACCTAGATCCTACATTTAGGTCTACACTCAAAAAGTCTCTAGATACTTGGATGCCTTATTCCAGTATTAGACAGACATTTCTTAGGGAACTCTCCAGACCAGATCCTTAGTGAAACCCCCTTGTTTAGCCTAAAGGATTCTTAGCAAGCAGGCCCCCTCAGCCCTGCCACAGCTGGGACCTCGATGAACTCATGTAGAACAGCATTCGGGAACTTCTCCTGGACAAGAACAGAGATGCCTCAGTCTCCAAACTATTTATGCACTCCCCCCAGCTGTCTTCTGTGCACCCTTCTCCGGGGATTGACTGGAACCACATAAATATCCAGGCTGCTTATTTGACTCTCCAAACCCACTATATTCTGGAATCCACCAGAAAACAGGGGGAAGCAATCAAACCTGCAGCCTGCACAACCCAGAACAGCATAAAGCAATCAACAGCTGCTCAGCTGGTTATAGGAGAACTAAAGAACTAAATTTACCTAACTGAACTAGCGAATTATCTAGAAGGGTGCTACATATATTTTGGAATTATTTTTTAAAAGTACCCACACTTGGAACAATGCAGCTGTCATAATAAATCTTAACAATCTAGTATTCTCTAAGCTCCACACAATAAATTTAGTTCAATGATAAAGCTGGTATGTGTGAGGCATGAGAGTGTCTCAGTCCCAGTATATATACAGTACATACAAAGAGTAAAATACCCAAGGGACTTTACAGGACACAAGCAAAAAAATGTGTAAAATATACAAAATGTATTAAACATGTTTAATATGTACTATTAAAATTGTTCTGATACACATAAGTAGAAACACATATGCATAGATATCCATAGTTGCATAGATCAAAGTATGGCTGACAATCCAGGATGTAAATGCTTGATGCAACGGATTTCTCTACGCGCTTCACAAGACAATGCCCGCTTCCTCAGGAAAGATACCTATAAAAGTCTAAAATTAGAGACCAGGTTGCAAACAAACCAAAAAAAAAAGGGGGGGGGTCCCTTTCCTCTCACAACCGCTATGACTTTTTATACTTTTACAAGGATGTCACATCCGGCATTATCCTTTTTTCTGCACGCGTCTGTTCAGTTTGTTCCCTGACACGCTGCACTTGAGGTGTAAAGTTGAGGAGATTGCAATTTGCATAGTTTTGTATAGGTCGTTTCTTTGAGGTTTACTGTTGCCGTTTTCCAACTTCCAGTATCTGTGTACACTAGGGATGAGCCGAACACCCCCCGGTTTGGTTCGCACCAGAACCTGCGAACGGACCGAAAGTTCGCACGAACGTTAGAACCCCATTGACGTCTATGGGACTCGAACGTTTGAAATCAAAAGTGCTCATTTTAAAGGCTAATTTGCATGGTATTGTCCTAAAAAGGGTTTGGGGACCCGGGTCCTACCCCAGGGGACATGTATCAATGCAAAAAAAACTTTTAAAAACGGCCGTTTTTTCGGGAGCAGTGATTTTAATGATGCTTAATCACTTCCCGCCCGGCCTATAGCGGATTGACGGCCGGGCGGTGGTTTAGTTATCCTGACTGGGCGTCATATGACGTCCTTCAGGATAACATGCCGCAGCGCGCCCCCGGGGGCGCGCATCGCGGCGATCGGTGGACCGGTGTGTCAGTCTGACACACCGCTACACCGATCTTGGTAAAGAGCCTCCGGCGGAGGCTCTTTACCACGTGATCAGCCGTGTCCAATCACGGCTGATCACGCTGTCAATAGGAAGAGCCGTTGATCGGCTCTTCCTCACTCGCGTCTGACAGACGCAAGTAGAGGAGAGCCGATCGGCGGCTCTCCTGGCAGAGGGGGTCTGCGCTGATTGTTTATCAGCGCAGCCCCCCCGCAGATCACCACACTGGACCACCAGGGATCGCCACTAGGACCACCAGGGAAGGGAAACATGTGGATGGCCAGGTATGTACCCCATGGCCATCCACATGTGCCCAGTCGGTGCCAAATCTGTGCCAATCAGTGCCCACAAACGCATCGGTCAGACGGCCACCTTCTCCACCGCTCCTTCTTTGACTGACCGAAGCCTCAGCAACACGTTGTCCAGAAACAGGAGTTTGTAACCTCCCAGTCTCTGGGAACGCGTTGCACAGACCTTTCTGCATGGCCTCCCGAAGATGTTTCATCCTCTGCTCCCTCTGCGATGGCAAGATAAGGTCCGCAACCTTACCCTTGTAACGTGGATCAAGGAGGGTTGCCAGCCAGTATTGGTCCTTCTCCTTGATACCACGAATACGAGGATCCTTACGCAGGCTTTGCAGGATCAGGGAGGCCATGCAGCGTAGGTTTGCTGAGGCATTCGGTCCGGAGTCCTCTGGGTCACTAAGGAAGACAACGTCCGCAGCCACCTCCTCCCAGCCACGTACAAGTCCATGTGTTTCTTGGGACTGATCCCTTAAAGACTGCTGCTGATGCTGAGTGCCAGGCTCCACCTCCATACTGACACAATCTTCCTCCTCCTCCTCCTCCTCCTCGTCCTCTTCCTGTGTGATCGGCGGGCACGCAGGAACACTGTCTGGATAAAGGGGGCCTTGAGAGCTAAGGAAGTCCTCCTCTTCCTGCCTCTGTTCTGCCTCAAGTGCCCTGTCCATTATTCCACGCAGCGTGTGCTCCAACAGGTGGACAAGGGGGACAGTGTCACTGATGCATGCACTGTCACTGCTCACCATCCTCGTGGCCTCCTCGAATGGTGACAGGACAGTGCATGCATCCCTGATCATGGCCCACTGGCGTGGGGAAAAAAAACCAAGCTCCCCTGACCCTGTCCTGGTGCCATAGTCGCACAGGTACTCATTGATGGCCCTCTGCTGCGTGTGCAGCCGCTGCAGCATGGCCAACGTTGAGTTCCACCTGGTGGGCATGTCACAGATTAGGCGGTTCTTGGGCAGGTTAAACTCCTTTTGGAGGTCCGTCAGCCGAGCACTGGCGGAAATGCACACAGACTTTCCTGGCCTGCCTCAGGACATCCTGTAAGCCCGGGTACCTGCCCAAGAACCGCTGCACCACCAAGTTAAGGACGTGAGCCAAACAGGGCACATGGGTCATTTGTCCCTGTCGGAGGGCAGAGAGGAGGTTGGTGCCATTGTCGCAAACCACCTCTGAACCTGCCCCTGCAGAGCTGACAGAACCTCTGCCCCAGTGTGGCTCCTGTCCCCCAAGCACACCAGCTCAAGCACCGCATGGCATCTTTTGGCCTGCGTACTTGCGTAGCCCCTTGAACGACTACGGAGCACCGCTGGTTCCGAGGAAGAGGCCATGGAGGAAGAAGAAGAGGAGGGGGTGGAGGAGAGAGGTGTGTCACAATCATTAGCATTTTGGAGGCGTGGTGGCGGAACAACCTCCAACACTACTGCACCTTGTCCTGCATCCTTCCCAGCTGCCAGCAGAGTCACCCAATGCGCCGTGAAACTTAGGTAACGTCCCTGTCCATGCCTGCTGGACCATGAGTCAGCGGTAATATGCACCTTACCACTGACCGCCCTGTCCAGCGAGGCATGGACATTGCCTTCCACATGCCGGTAGAGAGCTTTCCGTGAGAAAAAGTGGCGTTTGGGTACCTGCCACTGAGGAACCGCACATTCCACAAACTCACGGAAGGGGGCAGAGTCTACCAACTGAAAGGCAGCAGTTGAAGTGCTAGCAATTTTGCCAAGCTAGCATTCAACCGCTGGCATGTGGATGGCTGGGAGCAAACTTCTTTCGGCGGTGCAGCAGCTGGGGCAGGGAAATTTGCCTGGTACAATCTGACGTTGGTGTACCAAAAGCAGATTGCCCACAAGTACTTGGCTGTGACACACCTAATTCTACACCTTCATTCCTCTCACTGCAGGTCTCAGAGAGGACTGGAGGTCTAGTGGGGTTGGAAATCTCAGCTGATGAGGAGCAAGGAGAGATCCTCTTTGTTCTTTGGTGTGGGTCTTTTAGATACGCTTGCCAACGAACTGCATGGCAGGTCAACATATGTCTGGTCAAGCATGTGGTACCCAAGTGGGAGATGTTTTGGCCACGTGAGATACGCTTGAGACATATGTTGCAAATAGCAGCGGTGCGATCTGATGCACTCGTCTCAAAAAAGGCCCACACCGGGGGGCGCATGCGCGGCGCGAACCGAGAAGGAAGCAAGAGCTGAGAGCTCCGTGAGCCACGAAGGAGAACGGCACTTCCCCGGGGCCTTACACGCAGGATTCTGACCCAATTCTTCCCAACACCCCCGGTGGAACACTCAGCGCATGCCGGGACCTAGAAATCGCCGCTCCAAACCGGCTCAGAGATCCCTAACTACATATCTACTGAGAGTGAGAGAGCAGAACATGCAGGCCCAAGATGGCGCCCGGAGGACACAGTCACAGGCAAGCCCTCCTGCTGCAGCTACTTCACCGGCACACTCCCAGGGAGACTGTGAGTACTCACTACAATTAACCAAGGCGGATTTAGATGCCAGTCTAACCCTGATGTATGACAAAATTGCCCAGAAGTTTCAATCTGAGCTGCACAAGTCCACTAATACCCTGTCTCTAGAGATTGCAGCTCTGGGCAATAGAACGGACTTGCTTGAGACTAAACATGATGAGTAGGGATGAGCCGAACACCCCCCGGTTCGGTTCGCACCAGAACCCGCGAACGGACCGCAAGTTCGCACGAACGTTAGAACCCCATTGACGTCTATGGGACTCGAACGTTCGAAATCAAAAGTGCTCATTTTAAAGGCTAATTTGCATGGTATTGTCCTAAAAAGGGTTTGGGGACCCGGGTCCTACCCCAGGGGACATGTATCAATGCAAAAAAAACTTTTAAAAACGGCCGTTTTTTCGGGAGCAGTGATTTTAATGATGCTTAAAGTAAAAAAAAAAAAGTGAAATATTCCTTTAAATATCGTACCTGGGGGGTGTCTATAGTATGCCTGTAAAGTGACGCGTGTTTCCCATGTTTAGAACAGTCCCTGCACCAAATGTCATTTTTAAAGGAAAAAATCTCATTTAAAACTGCTTGCGGGTTTAATGTCATGTCGGGTCCTGGCAATATGGATGAAAATCAGTGAGACAAACGGCATGGGTACCCCCCAGTCCATTACCAGGCCCTTTGGGTCTTGTATGGATATTAAGGGGAACCCCGCACCCAAATTAAAATAAGGAAAGGTCCCTATATACTCTGAACAGCAGTATACAGGCGGTGCAAACAAGACAGGGACTGTAGGTTTGTTGTTAAGTAGAATCTGTTTGTAATTTTGAACATTTTTAATGTGTTTAGCTCCAGCCAAAAAATCTTTTCTAAGCTTTTTGGAAAACATAGGGAAGGGTTATCACCCCTGTGACATTTGTTTTGCGTCTTTCCTCCTCTTCAGAAGATTTCACCTCACTTTTTTGTCCCAATGAAAAATGTTTTTTGAAAATTTGGGTTTTTTTGTGGAACAAGGATTGGAAAGCATCAGTGGAAAGGAGAAATTGTTTTCCCATATTAACTCTTACATGAGAGAATTTCCCTTCCTATGGGTAGATTTCATCTCACTTCCTGTTGTCTCCTTCCGTTTGCAAGTAGGAGTCGTTTGTAAGTTAGATGTTTGAAAGTAGGGTCCTGCCCTATATACTCAGCAGAAATTTGGGCCTTAGGTGTTGCTGTGGCCAAAACACTGTAAGCCCTCACAGGGCCCTGCTGTGAAATATTAGATCAAGAATTGTAATTACATGCCCCTGTTGAACAGGAGCTGAAAAATTAGGCCTTAGGCACTGGTGCTGGTGCCACAACACTGCAACCCCTCACAGACACTCTAGTTGGAACGCAGGAACGAGCCCTGCTGCAAAGTATTGCATCAAAAATTGTAATTACACGCCCCTGTTAGACAGGGGCAGAAAAATTGGGCCTTAGGCACTGGTGCTGGTGCCACAACACTGCAACCCCTCACAGACACTCTAGTTGGAACGCTGGAACGAGCACTGCTGCAAAGTATTGCATCAAAAATTGTAATTACACGCCCCTGTTAGACAGGGGCAGAAAAATTGGGCCTTAGGCACTGGTGCTGGTGCCACAACACTGCAACCCCTCACAGACACTCTAGTTGGAATGCAGGAACGAGCCCTGCTGCAAAGTATTGCATCAAAAATTGTAATTTCACGCCCCTGTTAGACAGGGGCAGAAAAATTGGGCCTTAGGCACTGGTGCTGGTGCCACAACACTGCAACCCCTCACAGACACTCTAGTTGGAATGCAGGAACGAGCCGTGCTGCAAAGTATTACATCAAAAATTGTAATTACACGCCCCTGTTATACAGGGGCTGAAAAATTGTGCCTTAGGCACTGGTGGTGGCGCCCAGAACCAAAAATGTTCTTACAAGCTATCAGCGTGATGATTGAGGAGGAAGAGGATAATTACTCAGGGATAATCACTCAGCATCAGCATAGGCAGTCTTTGAAGGGATCTGAAAAAAATTATTCAGTTACATCAGCATCAGGTGCTTGGTAGCTGGTGGTGATCCAAGACTGATTCATTTTTATGAAGGTCAGCCGATCGACCGAGTCAGTGGACAGACGCACCCTGTGATCGGTTACCACGCCTCCAGCAGCACTGAATGTACGTTCCGAAAGAACGCTGGATGCAGGACAGGCCAGTAGCTCAATTGCATACTGTGCAAGCTCTGGCCAGTGATCCATCCTCAAGACCCAGTAACCCAGAGGATTTTCGGTGGGAAAGGTGTCCAAGTCTGATCTTGCCCCTAGGTATTCCTGCACCATGTAAAACAGACGCTGGCGATGGTTGCTGGAACCGATCATACCTTGGGGCTGCGGACCAAAAAATTGTCTGAACGCATCGGTCAGACGGCCACCTTCTCCACCGCTCCTTCTTTGACTGACCGAAGCCTCAGCAACACGTTGTCCAGAAACAGGAGTTTGTAACCTCCCAGTCTCTGGGAACGCGTTGCACAGACCTTTCTGCAAGGCCTCCCGAAGATGTTTCATCCTCTGCTCCCTCTGCGATGGCAAGATAAGGTCCGCAACCTTACCCTTGTAACGTGGATCAAGGAGGGTTGCCAGCCAGTATTGGTCCTTCTCCTTGATACCACGAATACGAGGATCCTTACGCAGGCTTTGCAGGATCAGGGAGGCCATGCAGCGTAGGTTTGCTGAGGCATTCGGTCCGGAGTCCTCTGGGTCACTAAGGACAACAACGTCCGCAGCCACCTCCTCCCAGCCACGTACAAGTCCATGTGTTCCTTGGGACTGATCCCTTAAAGACTGCTGATGCTGAGTGCCAGGCTCCACCTCCATACTGACACAATCTTCCTCCTCCTCCTCCTCCTCCTCCTCGTCCTCTTCCTGTGTGATCGGCGGGCACGCAGGAACACTGTCTGGATAAAGGGGGCCTTGAGAGCTAAGGAAGTCCTCCTCTTCCTGCCTCTGTTCTGCCTCAAGTGCCCTGTCCATTATTCCACGCAGCGTGTGCTCCAACAGGTGGACAAGGGGGACAGTGTCACTGATGCATGCACTGTCAGTGCTCACCATCCTCGTGGCCTCCTCGAATGGTGACAGGACAGTGCATGCATCCCTGATCATGGCCCACTGGCGTGGGGAAAAAAAACCAAGGTCCCCTGACCCTGTCCTGGTGCCATAGTCGCACAGGTACTCATTGATGGCCCTCTGCTGCGTGTGCAGCCGCTGCAGCATGGCCAACGTCGAGTTCCACCTGGTGGGCATGTCACAGATTAGGCGGTTCTTGGGCAGGTTAAACTCCTTTTGGAGGTCCGTCAGCCGAGCACTGGCATTATATGACCGGCGGAAATGCACAGAGACTTTCCTGGCCTGCCTCAGGACATCCTGTAAGCCCGGGTACCTGCCCAAGAACCGCTGCACCACCAAGTTAAGGACGTGAGCCAAACAGGGCACATGGGTCAGTTGTCCCTGTCGGAGGGCAGAGAGGAGGTTGGTGCCATTGTCGCAAACCACCATTCCTGCCTTAAGTTGGCGTGGCGTCAACCACCTCTGAACCTGCCCCTGCAGAGCTGACAGAACCTCTGCCCCAGTGTGGCTCCTGTCCCCCAAGCACACCAGCTCAAGCACCGCATGGCATCTTTTGGCCTGCGTACTTGCGTAGCCCCTTGAACGCCTACGGAGCACCGCTGGTTCCGAGGAAGAGGCCATGGAGGAAGAAGAAGAGGAGGGGGTGGAGGAGAGAGGTGTGTCACAATCAGCATTTTGGAGGCGTGGTGGCGGAACAACCTCCAACACTACTGCACCTTGTCCTGCATCCTTCCCAGCTGCCAGCAGAGTCACCCAATGCGCCGTGAAACTTAAGTAACGTCCCTGTCCATGCCTGCTGGACCATGAGTCAGCGGTAATATGCACCTTACCGCTGACCGCCCTGTCCAGCGAGGCATGGACATTGCCTTCCACATGCCGGTAGAGAGCCGGAATCGCCTTCCGTGAGAAAAAGTGGCGTTTGGGTACCTGCCACTGAGGAACCGCACATTCCACAAACTCACGGAAGGGGGCAGAGTCTACCAACTGAAAAGGCAGCAGTTGAAGTGCTAGCAATTTTGCCAAGCTAGCATTCAACCGCTGGGCATGTGGATGGCTGGGAGCAAACTTCTTTCGGCGGTGCAGCAGCTGGGGCAGGGAAATTTGCCTGGTACAATCTGACGTCGGTGTACCAAAAGCAGATTGCCCACAAGTACTTGGCTGTGACACACCTAATTCTACACCTTCATTCCTCTCACTGCAGGTCTCAGAGAGGACTGAAGGTCTAGTGGGGTTGGAAATCTCAGCTGATGAGGAGCAAGGAGAGATCCTCTTTGTTCTTTGGTGTGGGTCTTTCAGATACGCTTGCCAACGAACTGCATGGCAGGTCAACATATGTCTGGTCAAGCATGTGGTACCCAAGCGGGAGATGTTTTGGCCACGCGAGATACGCTTGAGACATATGTTGCAAATAGCAGCGGTGCGATCTGATGCACTCGTCTCAAAAAAGGCCCACACCAAAGAACTTTTTGAATAACGCGCAGAGACTGCAGCGCCCTGCACATGTGGAGCTTTGGGGTGTGATGCAGTCAATGTGCTGCCCTTAGGCTGGCCCCTGGAGGGCATCCTGCCTAGTTGGTGATGTGCCACCTCCTCCTCCTCCTCCTCCTCTCTCTCCTATCAGGCACCCACGTTGAGTCAGTGACCTCATCATCCCCTCCCTCCTCATCACTGGAGCAAACCTGGCAGTATGCTGCAGCAGGGGGAGCATGACTGCCAGATTGCTGTCCTTCTTGGGCACCCCCTCTGTCCGTGCTCATGTTACTGCCTTCATTGAGCTCAGTATCATCATCAGAGCCTTCCAAACGCTGGGCATCCTCCTGGAGCATGTACCCAACACTGTGGTCAAACAGTTCGAGGGAATCCTCATGAGGACATGGTGGAGCTAGGGAAGGAGTCACTGATGACATTGAGCTGAGGGAAGAGGCCGCTGCTTTGCCAGACAAAGCACCCTGGGCATGGGTGAGAGAGGATGAGGAGGATGAGGACGGCTTGGTCATCCACTCGACCAAGTCTTCCGCATGTTGCGGCTCAACACGGCCAGCTGCCGAAAAAAAGGCCAAGCGTGTCCCATGGCCACGTGCTGATGAGGATGCACCGTCTCCACGACCAGCACTAGACACAGAGCCTGCTTGCCCTCTCTTATTGGCTTGTGACTGTCTGCCTCTCCTTCTTGGCCTTCCAGACATACTAATGGCCTGTAGCTGCACTAAGCTGGGATAGAACACCTGTAATTTTCTTCAGGTAGCTTTATATACTGTAACCAAACAAGCCTGCCTGTCAGTAGGAAGATAACAGGAACGGATCTAGCTGAACACTGTGAGCAGGACGTACTGCACTAAATGTATATAGCAGGAACGGATCTAGCTGAACACTGTGAGCAGGACGCACTGTACTAAATGTAAATAGTCTAGCTGCCTGACCGTGGTACTAATAGGATCAAAAAGAACACCTGTAATTTTCTTAAGGTAGCTTTATATACTGTAACCAGACAAGCCTGCCTGTCAGTAGGAAGATAACAGGAACGGATCTAGCTGAACACTGTGAGCAGGACGCACTGCACTGAATGTAAATAGCAGGAACGGATCTAGCTGAACACTGTGAGCAGGACGCACTGCACTGAATGTAAATAGCAGGAACGGATCTAGCTGAACACTGTGAGCAGGACGTACTGCACTAAATGTATATAGCAGGAACGGATCTAGCTGAACACTGTGAGCAGGACGCACTGCACTGAATGTAAATAGCAGGAACGGATCTAGCTGAACACTGTGAGCAGGACGCACTGCACTAAATGTAAATACCAGGAACGGATCTAGCTGAACACTGTGAGCAGGACGCACTGCACTGAATGTAAATAGCAGGAACGGATCTAGCTGAACACTGTGAGCAGGACGCACTGCACTGAATGTAAATAGCAGGAACGGATCTAGCTGAACACTGTGAGCAGGACGCACTGCACTGAATGTAAATAGCAGGAACGGATCTAGCTGAACACTGTGAGCAGGACGCACTGCACTGAATGTAAATAGCAGGAACGGATCTAGCTGAACACTGTGAGCAGGACGTACTGCACTAAATGTATATAGCAGGAACGGATCTAGCTGAACACTGTGAGCAGGACGCACTGCACTGAATGTAAATAGCAGGAACGGATCTAGCTGAACACTGTGAGCAGGACGCACTGCACTAAATGTAAATACCAGGAACGGATCTAGCTGAACACTGTGAGCAGGACGCACTGCACTGAATGTAAATAGCAGGAACGGATCTAGCTGAACACTGTGAGCAGGACGCACTGCACTGAATGTAAATAGCAGGAACGGATCTAGCTGAACACTGTGAGCAGGACGCACTGCACTGAATGTAAATAGCAGGAACGGATCTAGCTGAACACTGTGAGCAGGACGCACTGCACTGAATGTAAATAGCAGGAACGGATCTAGCTGAACACTGTGAGCAGGACGTACTGCACTAAATGTATATAGCAGGAACGGATCTAGCTGAACACTGTGAGCAGGACGCACTGCACTGAATGTAAATAGCAGGAACGGATCTAGCTGAACACTGTGAGCAGGACGCACTGCACTAAATGTAAATACCAGGAACGGATCTAGCTGAACACTGTGAGCAGGACGCACTGCACTGAATGTAAATAGCAGGAACGGATCTAGCTGAACACTGTGAGCAGGACGCACTGCACTGAATGTAAATAGCAGGAACGGATCTAGCTGAACACTGTGAGCAGGACGCACTGCACTGAATGTAAATAGCAGGAACGGATCTAGCTGAACACTGTGAGCAGGACGCACTGCACTGAATGTAAATAGCAGGAACGGATCTAGCTGAACACTGTGAGCAGGACACACTGCACTAAATAGTCTAGATAGAAGATAACAGGAACGGATCTAGCTAAACTGAATACAGTGTATATATATATATGCAACACCTGGGATGCATATATATACACAATACACTGTAAGTGCAGCTAACTGACTGACTGTTCTGCCTAATCTATCTAACTCAAATCAAATGACACTGTCTCTCTCTCTCTCTATCTCTCAGCACACCGGAACACACACTACACAGGGCCGCCGTGCAGGCGGCCTTATATAGTGTGGGGTGTGTACTAAATCCCCTGAGCCATAATTGGCCAAAGCCACCCTGGCTTTGGCCAATTACAGCTCTCTCTACTGACGGCGCTGTGATTGGCCAAGCATGCGGGTCATAGTGCATGCTTGGCCAATCATCAGCCAGCAATGCACTGCGATGCCGCAGTGAATTATGGGCCGTGACGCGCCACACGAATTTGGCGCGAACGGCCCATATCGTTCGCAATTCGACGGACGGTCGAACAGCCGATGTTCGAGTCGAACATGGGTTCGACTCGAACACGAAGCTCATCCCTAATGATGAGTTGTCCCTGGGGTACTCTGATCTCAGGAAGGAGCATGAATCTTTATCAGAAACGGTCCTGCAATTGCAAGCACACATAGAGGACCTCGACAACAGAAATAGGCGTAACAATCTTCGGGTGCGGGGGGTCCCCGAATCAGTGACAGAGTTGCTGCCAGCCATTCAAAGGCTATTTCAAACTCTCCTGCCTGACTCCCCATTGACTGCCTTTTCCTGTGACAGGATCCACAGGGCCTTACGCCCTCCTCCACCCCCGGAGAAGCCTCCTAGGGACATTGTGCTATGCCTCAAAGACTTCCTGATCAAAGAAGATATCCTCAGAGCCTCAAGAAACACTCCAAACATTCGGTTGGATGGGACCCCGGTCCAAATTTACCCGGACATCTCCCCCACCACCCTGGACAAACGCAGGAAGATGAAGGAGGTTACATCAGTGCTGCAGTCGGCAAGTATTCGTTACCGATGGGGCTTCCCTTTCAAGTTACAGGTGCCTCATAATGGCATGACTTACACAGTTACCACGCTGGCTGAAGGCAAGGAAGTACTCGTAAAACTAGGCCTCCTGGATGCTGCCTCTCTGCCTAGGCTACCATCCACACCAAGGCACTCAGCAATTTGGGCAACCCCTCCACCCAGAAGAGACCGCCGGGATCAACGTCGGGACTGACGGAAGCAGCGGCACTTAATTTTTGGTTTTGCTTTTTATCCTCTTTCCCCCCTTCTTACTTTGAAGGTCTACTCCTGCGGCTTCATTTGGTTTCTCTCACAGAAGGTTAAGAACTTTGATCCTCCCCTGCTATGCTTTGAATGCACCTAGAATCTCCAGGCTCCACGTGGATTTCAGGTCACGCCCGCTTGTAAGACCCCACACTCACCATTATTGGGGACTGGTCAGCTCTTCATCTGGTTGGTGATGTTGGAGCTGACGGACCCATCACAGGTAAACCCTCCGGATATATCTGCATATGTGCAGATCACACGGACACTACGGTTTAGAGTGTTGGACCTTTGGGTCCGAATGGACACCTTCTTTTGGGTATATGGGATGTCTTCCCCCATTGCCCCCCAGGACTATGGTTGGCCATTTTTCGGCCTAGTTTTCAAGCTTTTTAAATTGATTACTATCTTATTTTTTCTTTTTATTTTTTTTGCTTTTTTTGCTTATTCTGTGCTACCCATCCCAGATGGTACTATCATTTTGATGCATACATTGCTATCTCAGATAATGCAAGTTTATATTATGCGGGGGTTGTACTTCCTGGCTGGATCTCACCTTGGGGATTTACATGCTGTTGGGGAGCCCACTCTTGACCTGGACCTGATTCTAAGCTTAAAGCTACCCCTTTGAACCCGCTATGGGTATCAAGGTTATATCTCATAATGTGAAAGGGTTTAACACCCCTCATAAACGAAGGAAAGCATTTAAAGCCTATAAGTCACTTGGCGCGGACATTATACTGCTCCAAGAGACACATTTTTCCAGGGATAACCACCCATCATACTTTGATAAAACATTCAAACAATGCTTTTTTACAACCTATGGGTCCAGGTCTAGAGGGGCTGCTATCTTTATCAGGAATTCAGTATTATTTCAGGTCCAACAGTTATATAAAGATCCAGATAGTCGGTTTGTGATTATTCAGGGCACCATCCAACACAAACAATTGACCCTAGCTTCAATATATGCCCCTAATGCCTCACAGGCCACATTTTTTAAAGAATTTTTCCAGATCCTGGAAAGGTTTCATTCCCCTCATCTGTTAATTGGAGGGGACTTTAACCTAGTAGCCCACTCAGGACTGGACAGAAGTAGAACATGCCCAACCTCTAAAGCGTTCCCCAAATCTCTTCAGTACTCCTTGCGCTCCTCTCAATTGATAGATATATGGAGAGCCCATAATGTAGGTTCGAAAGAATACACCTTTTATTCCCACCCCCACGATAGTTACTCTCGTCTGGACTATGTTTTTTGTACTCCCTCCCTGGCAGTTAATTCCACCTCAGCCAATATACATATATGCCCTTGGTCGGACCATCACATGGTTTCCACAAATATTTCATGTTTAGGCCTCCCCCACACATCTAGGTCTTGGCGTTTAAACGAGTCACTTCTTACAGATCCGGTGATTTTGGCCCAACTGGTAGATCGCCTGAAAGAGTATTTTAGAACCAACAATGTGGAGGATATCTCCCCAATCACCCTTTGGGCCGCTCACAAGGCTGTTATGAGAGGCCACCTAATAGAAATCTCTATAACACAAAAACGCCAAAGACAACAAGACACACATAAACTTACATTAGAACTAGAACGTTTATATCACAGTCACACTCAGACACCTTCCACAAAGTTGCTACAGCAGATTACTGAAAAGAGAAGGGCCCTTGATGATATTCTTTCTGGACACATAGAGAAATCCCTTCGGTGGTCCAAAGCTCGTTTTCTCCTCCACAGTAACTCCGCCTCCACGATGTTTGCACGTAAGCTAAAACAATCTTCCCAACCGACCCACCTCTATAAGTTGAAAGATAAAAATGGCAATATTACCTCTCACCCAAAACAGGTTTTGAATATCTTTTCATCATTCTATCAGAAACTATTTTCAGGCCCAGATCCCTCCCGTTCCCCACCAGTGCAATCATGGTTAGATACTCTCTTGCTTCCCCAGTTGACTGAAGAGCATCTGGATATTCTCAATGCTCCTTGTTCTTCAGAGGAAGTGGCTTCAATCATATCCTCCCTTAAGCTATCTAAGGCCCCAGGCCCAGACGGGTTTTCAGCAGTCTATTATAAAAAATTTGCGGACTCTTTACTACCCACACTAACTAAAATGTACAATCAGATCCTTGAAGGAAAGCAATTCCCTGAGGAAATGCTGCTGGCCAACATGTCCCTCATACCCAAACCGAACAAAGATCATACTCTCCCCCAAAACTTTCGCCCCATTTCGGTTATAAATAATGACCTTAAAATATTTGGAAAGCTCTTGGCGGATAGACTAGCTAAAGTGATACAGTCTCTGATCTCTCCCGACCAAACCGGTTTCATCCCATCGAGACAGATCACAGATAATATTCGCTTGGCTACCAACATCGTGCAAGACGCCCATGTGCGCTCAAATCAGGTACTACTCCTAAGTTTAGATATAAACAAAGCATTTGACAGCGTTATGTGGTCATATCTAGACACAGTATTGCTAAAATTTGGATTTAAGGGGGCATTTCTAAAAGGCTTTAAAGCCCTGTACCATCATCCTAAGACCCGCATAAAGCTGCCGGGGTGTAATTCAGACTACTTTTCGCTGAAGTGTGGTACTAGACAGGGGTGTCCCCTCTCCCCTTTATTATTTGCACTCGCCATGGAGCCCCTGTCTAGGTCCATCTCCACTAACCAAAACATTAAAGGGTACATAAAAGGAAACCAAGAATTTAAACTTAGCCTCTATGCGGACGATGTACTTTTATTTATCTCAGACCCATTGATCTCCCTCCCCAACCTCATGTCCACTCTGAATTCCTTCCAAAACTTAACAGGCCTTGGAATCAATCCCAGCAAATGTACTGTGATGCCCATCCACCTTCCACAACATTTATTATCTACACTCCAAGACAAATTCAAATTCACATGGAACCACACCTCCTTACAATATCTAGGCATTAAACTGGCCCCCTCTCTCAAACAAATATACTCCTTAAATTATCCCCCGGCTTTCACTAAAGTTAAAATTCTCTTAAATCAGTGGTCCTCATACCGTATATCATTTCTAGGTAGGATTCAAGCAATTAAAATGAATATCCTTCCAAAGCTATTATTCCTATTTAGATCACTACCTCTATATGTTTCCCGCTCCTCCCTGTTGATGGTGCAGTCGACTCTGCTCAAGTTTGTATGGCAAAACAAAAAACCCCGAATAGGAAGACTAATGATGTATAGAACACAGAAGAGTGGGGGACTGGGTTGCCCAGACCTTTGGAAGTATTATCTGGCATCTCGCCTCACTCAACTGGCACAATGGCATACCCCCCCCACCTCCATACCATGGCTGCAGTTTGAGCGGATCTCGATTGCACCGTACCATCTTTCAGGTATATTATGGTCTCGCTCTATAACCCCAAAGGATATCACCCCACTCAACTCTATTGTAGGTCAGTCACTGTACCTTTGGTCCCTTTATTCCAAGAAATTTAAGTTACAATCAGATAGACCCCTATTGTCTTCTTTTCTAGGAGAGCCGTCCTTCCCCCCGGCCTTCTCGTCCAAATTATCATTTGATGGTTGGATCACTAGGGGCTTGGTGAACCTCGAATCCTTGCTGCAGAATGCCTCCTTTTGCTCTTATACTCACCTGCAACAAACCCAAGATATGGGACGATTTGAGTTTCACCAATACCTACAAATTAGACACTATTACTCAACACTAATCTCGGGGGAGTGGACTTGTCTAAGACCACGTTTGAGTCGATGTGTGGAGAGGCATCAAGAGATAGAGGGACTATTTCCATTCTATATAGACACCTTAATGACCTTAACTCTCCTCAAAAATCTAAGGCAATGGAGGAGTGGGAAACAGAGATGGCCCAAGAGTTCTCTGCGGAGGATTGGCGGGATATGATAATTAATATGCACAAATGCACGAAATCTATATCTATTAAAGAGACAACTCTTAAAATTCACACCAGGTGGTATTACACTCCAGATCGTCTTCACAGATTCTATCCCCTGGTGCCTGGCACATGTTTTAGAGGATGCCAGGACAGGGGAACGATGTTGCACACTTTCTGGAGTTGCAAAGCCCTAGACAATATATGGCAAAAGACTACGTCTCTCATATCACTTATCTCAGGTATCTCGATTACACTAACCTCTCCAATGTGTCTGCTTTTCGCAGAACTCCCGGAGGTTCCCATCCCTTTACAGAAATTATTCCACACTCTTTTTAGTGCTATTCAATGGGCAATAGCCTTGAACTGGAAAAGTCCCCAGGTACCTTGGTCACAGGTGATCTCGCGTATGGAGTCCATCAGGACTATGGAATTGGTGCACCATACTCTCCTGGACTCCATACATACATTTGATAGTAAATGGAACATTTGGACGGCTCACCTGCTAAGTGACAGACTAAATGATCCTTCCGCCCCAATAACTAACTCATAATAAAAGCGTCTACGTTTTAATAAAGATAGACTCAAAATGAGAATGTATCTATGATAGCAATATAGCCTCCTGATCTCAGGTGTAGGATCTCACAACACCAATATGGAGTTTAGGCTATGATGATATATATGGGATGCACATTTATCACGATATTATGTTTCTATTTCTTTTCCCTTTTCTTTTTCTTTTTTTGTATGATTTCTCTCATTATGTTTCTTATTGATATGATTTATTGGGTGCTCTATGATTGAATTGTACAATGAGATATATTTGCTAGTACCATATTGTAGAGCTGTTACTGGATGTGTTACTATTATACCTCATGTACCCTCAACACTTGTTCACCCTGATACTATATTTTTCTGCAATAAAAACGTTTGTAAACAAAAAAAAGGCCCACACCAAAGAACTTTTTGAATAATGCGCAGAGACTAAAGTGTAAAAATGTGGGGACAATGAAAAAATAATATTATGCCTATGCCTCACATCAATCCGCGCCTCGGAATCACTCAGCTATTAGATGCAATAGAACCAAGCAGCTGCCTTAAAGTGAAAACATATAATAAACAATAAGTCTGGAAATCAAAACCAACTTGTCCAATCTTTGATTTGTTAAACCTATTGAGGCAGCGCTACGTGTCCGATATTAAAAAACACTGTATATAGACCCAATGTTTCAAAGACAGGAAAGTTCATAATCAAAGATGCAGACTGTGGATGTGAGGGTGAACTTGGAAATTCTTTCACCAGTAGCAGTCACCGCGTGAGGGGGTCACCCCCCGTGAGATTGCACTCACCACAATGTCTATAACCACAAGCCTTTGAGAGATGATCTTTAAATCTTTAAATCTTTGCCGTCTCCTTGCTTCAGCCACCAGGTGGTGCAAGACCCTCACGGTATGTACAGCATGGGGAGAAATGAAATGCCAGATAGTGTAATATTGCTACAAGCAGTTTATTAAACACTTCCTAAAATTACATTCCCCAAATAAAATATGCGTACCAGATAAATAAAAACATTGAGCATTGAATGCGCAGAGACTGCAGCGCCCTGCACATGTGGAGTTTTGGGGTGTGATGCAGTCAATGTGCTGCCCTTAGGCTGGCCCCTGGAGGGCATCCTGCCTCGTTGGTGATGTGCCGCCTCCTCCTCCTCCTCTCTCCTATCAGGCACCCACGTTGAGTCAGTGACCTCATCATCCCCTCCCTCCTCATCACTGGAGCAAACCTGGCAGTATGCTGCAGCAGGGGGAGCATGACTGCCAGATTGCTGTCCTTCTTGGGCACCCCCTCTGTCCGTGCTCATGTTACTGCCTTTATCGAGCTCAGTATCATCATCAGAGCCTTCCAAACGCTGGGCATCCTCCTGGAGCATGTACCCAACACTGTGGTCAAACAGTTCGAGGGACTCCTCAGGAGGACATGGTGGAGCTAGGGAAGGAGTCACTGATGACATTGAGCCGAGGGAAGAGGCCGCTGCTTTGCCAGACAAAGCACCCTGGGCATGGGTGAGAGAGGATGAGGAGGATGAGGACGGCTTGGTCATCCACTCGACCAAGTCTTCCGCATGTTGCGGCTCAACACGGCCAGCTGCCGAAAAAAAGGCCAAGCGTGTCCCATGGCCTCGTGCTGATGAGGATGCACCGTCTCCACGACCAGCACTAGACACAGAGCCTGCTTGCCCTCTCTTATTGGCTTGTGACTGTCTGCCTCTCCTTCTTGGCCTTCCAGACATACTAATGGCCTGTAGCTGCACTAAGCTGGGATATATATATCTATATATATATATATATATATGTACTGATACTGCAGCTAGCAAAATCAAATGCTTGCCTGTAGTATGAGAACACCACCAACCTTCTACAGGTAGCTTTAGCTGAACACTGTGAGGTGGACGCACCCCACTAACTTGTAGGTTTCGCTGAACACTGTGAGCAGGACGTACTGCACTGTAAATAGTCTAGCTGCCTGACCGTGGTACTAATAGGATCAAAAGAACACCATTAATTTTCTTCAGGTAGCTTTATATACTGTAACAAGACAAGCCTGCCTGTCAGTAGGAAGATAACAGGAACGGATCTAGCTGAACACTGTGAGCAGGACGCACTGTACTAAATGTAAATAGTCTAGCTGTCTGACCGTGGTACTAATAGGATCAAAAGAACACCAGTAATTTTCTTTAGGTAGCTGTTAATACTGTAACAAGACAAGCCTGCCTGTCAGTAGGAAGATAACAGGAACGGATCTAGCTGAACACTGTGAGCAGGACGCACTGTACTAAATGTAAATAGTCTAGCTGCCTGACCGTGGTACTAATAGGATCAAAAGAACACCAGTAATTTTCTTTAGGTAGCTGTTAATACTGTAACAAGACAAGCCTGCCTGTCAGTAGGAAGATAACAGGGACGGATCTAGCTGAACACTGTGAGCAAGACGCACTGTACTAAATGTAAATAGTCTAGCTGCCTGACCGTGGTACTAATAGGATCAAAAGAACACCAGTAATTTTCTTTAGGTAGCTGTTAATACTGTAACAAGACAAGCCTGCCTGTCAGTAGGAAGATAACAGGAACGGATCTAGCTGAACACTGTGAGCAGGACGCACTGCACTAAATGTAAATAGTCTAGAAGATAACAGGAACGGATCTAGCTGAACACTGTGAGCAGGACGCACTGTACTAAATGTAAATAGTCTAGCTGCCTGACCGTGGTACTAATAGGATCAAAAGAACACCAGTAATTTTCTTTAGGTAGCTGTTAATACTGTAACAAGACAAGCCTGCCTGTCAGTAGGAAGATAACAGGAACGGATCTAGCTGAACACTGTGAGCAGGACGCACTGCACTAAATGTAAATAGTCTAGAAGATAACAGGAACAGATCTAGCTAAACTGAATACAGTGTATATATATATATATATATATATATGCAACACCTGGGATGCATATATATACACAATACACTGTAAGTGCAGCTAACTGACTGACTGTTCTGCCTAATCTATCTAACTCAAATCAAATGACACTGTCTCTCTCTCTGTCTATCTCTTTCAACGCCGGAACACACACTACACAGGGCCGCCGTGCAGGCGGCCTTATATAGTGTGGGGCGTGTACTAAATCCCCTGAGCCATAATTGGCCAAAGCCTCCTTGGCTTTGGCCAATTACGGCTCTCTGTTCAGGCGGCGCTGTGATTGGCCAAGCATGCGGGTCATAGTGCATGCTTGGCCAATCCTCAGCAAGCAATGCACTGCGATGCCGCAGTGAATTATGGGCCGTGACGCGCCACACGAATTTGGCGCGAACGGCCCATATCGTTCGCAAATCGGCGAACGACCGAACAGCCGATGTTCGAGTCGAACATGGGTTCGACTCGAACACGAAGCTCATCCCTAGTGTACACCTTGCCAATGTGATCCCTGGTGATTCCTTGCTCTGATCTGACTTGTCCTCTTCCCCTCCACTGCCCCTGGGGCGAACCATGTAGACCTTTGGGGACCATTCTTTGTTTTGTTCCCTTTTTTCCCATTGGGGAGACTTTTGAGAGCCAAGAATCCACATGACTCCAGGAAATGTGTGTACCCTAGTAAAAGGGGTAATGTTTGTTAAAAATAGTTAAAACGATATTATACTATCTAGTTTCTTTTATTATTTGTATGTGGAAAACGTGCCAGCAATCAGCCCAGGATCCCAGTACAAACAATGAACCCAGAGGTGGTTCATATGCGTGCTTTGACCAAGCTTAACTGCAAGGTCACACGCTCGGTGGTGAGCGCATATACTGAAGAGGGGAACACCAGAGTGCACACAAGAGCACGCTTGCTATCACCATTTTGGACTTGATTTTGGATGGATTTTTTATATTTCATTATATCAACGCATGTCTTCACATGAATTTGTCATCATAGAACTTTGCACTTAGCACCTTTAGTGCACTGGTGCACTGGTGTGTAGAAAATTTGAGCACTTTTAAAAAAAAAAATGGACTTTCTTTTATGACAGAGGATGATATGAGTTTACACGTTGTATTTTACTGTTGCACAGAGTCACTTTATTGATTTATTATTTTTGTCACTAGAGCACTTTATTTATACAATGGTTATTTTAGTAATATTATAGATATACTTTAGAGTGTATAACTTACAGGGATTCGTGGAAGTATACATGATAATAGTAATGAGTACAGGTTAATATTAAGTTAGAGCAGCACTTTCTTTTACTTTTAGCATCATAGCAATGATTGACGACGTATGCTCTGGCCGCACGGCATCATTCGTTGTTATGGTGCTGTCAGCCAAGCCACCTTCACCATGAAAACAGTGTCAAGCCATTAAATGCAGCACAAACTGTTCCTCTTATTGAATCAATATGGGATAAAGCATTTTTACTGAGAAAATTGGCATCTCTAGTCTAAACTAACATGTGAAAAAAAGGCAAGTAAATTGGGTGTGTATGTACCATGTATCTCTGCTATAGGTACAATCCAGTGAAAATTGAAAATGAAACCCTGAAACACATACTGTGCATGTGGCAAAGTTGTTCCCCACCTTTATAAAGGGTTAGAAGAGCCAACCTTTTTGGGTGGCATCCACAAAACCTCCATGGCAATACTGTAATGCGAACTTCAACAAAATGGAGACAGAATGCATTAAGTGAAGACCTTTTCTTCCTGAAAAGTAACTATGTAAGGTGACCCCTGACAAGCGACTCCTGCAAAGTGACTCTGACAAATGACTCCTGACAAGTGACCCTGATTTCAGGAAAGTACATTCTGATTGGTTGCCCTACTGAATAAACATGCCCCAGGTATCATTTGGATAAGGACCAACAGTCTGGCACCTCTGCTATTTATCAGAAAGGCTTGTGCATGAAAGAATATTTGTGGATTGCTGTGAATTTCTATAGACTGCTCTGTCTCAATCAGCCCTGTATAACTGCATAAACCAGAGGTCGTCAACTTTGACAGCTCTAAAACTACACATGGTGGTGAATTTAATATGTTGAATGTAAGGTCAGTGGCTCCCCAAGTAGTAAAGGAACAAGGAAGCCCTGGAGCATGGACCTTCCAGAACAGATCAGCAATGCCCCCCATATGCCTATTCTGTAGAAGCTGTGATTTCCATACACTACACTGATGGTGGTCTACAAGCCTGAAATGGCTGTATGATGTTAAATAAATAAATGGCTATATAACATTATACTGTATCTGTGCTATACACCAGTGGTTCTTGATGTACAGGTGACCAAGGGGCTTAATGGAATAATTTGCATGGCTCCACCTACTATACTAAAATAATTCTCTACTTACCTTAATAATGCCACTGCGGGTCTTTAATATGTCACCTTCCAGCAGTAAAAAATCTTAGGGCTGGCCATGCTTGCACACTTATGCCCTGTACACACGGTCGGACATTGATCAGGCATTCCGACAACAAAATCCATGGATTTTTTCCGACGGATGTTGGCTCAAACTTGTCTTGCATACACACAGTCACACAAAGTTATTGGAAAATCCGATCGTTCTGAACGCGGTGACGTAAAACACGTACGTCGAGACTATAAAAGGGGCAGTAGCCAATAGATTTTGTCTCTTAATTTATTCTGAGCATGCGTGGCACTTTGTGCGTCCGATTGTGTACACACGATCGGAATTTCCGACAACGGATTTTGTTGTCAGAAAATTTTATAGCAAGCTCTCAAACTTTGTGTGTCGTAAATTCCGATGGAAAATGTGTGATGGAGCCCACACACGGTCGGAATTTCCGACAACAAGGTCCTATCACACATTTTCCGTCGGAAAATCCGACCGTGTGTACGGGGCATAACTCTCCATAGACTTTCATGGGCCCATCAGCATACCTCCTCCTGTAATGGTTGACAGACCAATAGACACCTCCCAGAGTGTGCAGATGAGGTTATTGATAAAGCCGGCAATAGATGGAGCAATTTTCTTTCTTGCAACGCTTGGAAAATTGATCGCTTCTCCCATCAACACAGTTAGACCCCATAAACACTATTAGATTTTCTGCAGATTTTTGTCTTCAGATTTACCAAAACTATATAATATGAGGTCAAACCTTAAGAGTTTCCATTTGCATGCAATTAGGCAGACCCTTGCACTCATGGTTTTGGTAAATCTGAAGACAAAAATCTGCAGAAAACCTAATAGTGTGTATGGGGGTCTTAGTGTTGATGGGGCAATCCCTCCCGGTGGGGGGCTGCAGGGATCGATCAACTCGGGTAAATCAGCCTGCCCCTACATGGTTCGAATCTCGGCCAGTTCAAACTGTCTATGGCCAGCTTAAGAAGATTTCTGCCGCCCAGAGATAAAGGATTGAAGAGGCTGTGGCAGTAATATTAAGATGAGTACGGATCTGTGGAAGAAGAAGGTGAGGTTTTGCTAGGGGACCTAACAAAAACGATAGCTATACTTTGTGTAAAAGTACAGTTATCCTTTAAGTTACTCACAGATGTGAGATGACAGTAGACAGTAGAATGTTCTTTTCATTTGAATTATGCAACAACTTCATATTTGTAGGCCCTTAAAAGAACGCCAGCTGCTCAACCTCGGTTGAACCATTGATTTGGTAGTTCTAAAACCCATTTTAATTGTGCTGTTGCTCTCTGTGATAAGCAGAGTCTGCTAACATCACTCCCATGCAGAGGTTAAAGAGGTATAAGCTCTGCACATGGTAAAGGTTCTTTACAGTAAAAGCTGTAAAAACATAAAACAGTCTTTCACAGAAGCTGGTTGTAGCCAGCTTCAATAATTGGCTGAATGTGTTTTTCAATGCACAAAATATAATTGGTCAGTGATATTTATAAGAAATGACACTGTTGATCAAGGGAGTAACTGATTACTTTTGGGATCAGGAAAGAATTCCTTTTTAGAGCAAATTGAGAAAGTGCTCGATAAAGGTTTTTTTTTGCATTCCCTTCTAATCAATTGTGGGTCTTTGTTTTATTTATGCAAGGTGTTTTTTTTTATTTATTGGTGTATTTTTTAACCTGTGTAACTTTCCCTTTTCCTTCTTCCCCCTTACGCATGTATTTGCAAATGTGTGCAGACTAAACCCCTGTTCTTAACGCATATAGTTGGACAGGTCAATTCGGTTGATCGCTGGCTGGTTGGTAAGTTTTAGCTTGGAAAACTTTTTGTATTTGTAGAACAACTGGTGCCTTGTCATAGTTGCCAACAGTCCCGATTTTCCCGGGACAATCCCGATTTTGGGACCCTCGTGTCTTGTGTCCCAAATTCGGGATTTCCCATAAGGAAAATCGGGAATGTTGTTTTTTTTTTGTTTTTTTGGAGCAGCGGGCTCCAGCAAAATGGCGGCCGGCGCCGCCGCTCTCTCTTCCTCTAGTGTTCAGTGGAGAGGGGAAGGGGGCTCGATCCGTGCAGCCAATGAAGCGCCTTCTTTAGCTGCACGGCCCCTCCCCTCTCCACTGAAGCGAGCAGTAGACACGGCGTCATCGCCGTGTCTTGCTGAAAGCTCCCAGCCCCGTACTGCGCAAGCGCTGCGCCTGCGCAGTACAGGGGGTCCTCCATTGCCGAGTGGAACTTTCTCGGCAGAATACCGGCCGCTCCTGCACTGAGCGGGGGCCGGGCTGCATTGAGGGGGGGCTGCACTAACAGGGGGAGCTGCACTAACTGAGGGGGGGCTGCACTAACTGAGGGGGGGGCTGCACTAACTGAGGGGGGGCTACACTGAGGGGGGGCTGCACTAACTGAGGGGGGCTGCACTGAGGGGGGGGCTGCACTAACTGAGGGGGGGGTGCACTGAGGGGGGGCTGCACTAATAGAGGGGGGCTGCACTGAGGGGGGTCTGCACTAATAGAGGGGGGCTGCACTAATAGAGGGGGGCTGCACTAATAGAGGGGGGCTGCACTGAGGGGGGTTGCACTAATCGAGGGGGGGCTGCACTGAGGGGGGCTGCAATAATAGAGGGGGGTCTGCACTGATGGAGGCGGTCTGCACTGATGGAGGGGATCTGCACTGATGGAGGGGGTCTGCACTGATGGAGGGGGTCTGCACTGAGGGGGTCTATACAGACTCTGGCGGGGGCACCTGATGCAAGGACAGACTCTGGCAGGGGCACCTGATGCAAGGACAGACTCTGCTGGTGGCACCTGATGCAAGGACAGACTCTGCTGGTGGCACCTGATGCAAGGACAGACTCTGCTGGTGGCAGGCGACGTGGCTAGTGACACGCTCAGGGATCCCACTGATTCGGCATTATGGTGAGTTGAATGATTTAATTTTATATTACAATGTAATAATAGAAATAATGCGCTTCAATCATCCTGACACCATAACAACCATGGTGCCGGGATGATTGAAGCGTTAACACCAGGCGTTTGGAGTATCTTTATCTGCTGATTGTTAAACTTTCTAGAATACACATATTTCTATTGTGTAGGATCTGGGGCTGCTGTCCCGTCATTTCCCTCTCCCCCTTTCCTTCTCCTCCTTTCCCTCTCCATCCCTCATTCATCTCAGACTCTAACCACACCCTCTTGAGCCACGCCCATTTAAGCCACCTCCACTTTTCACATAAGCCATGCCCACTTTTCACATAAGTCACACACATTTTTCGCCGCACTTATTAATGTGTTGCTAAGCCCCGCCTACAAATGAATGCCCCGCCCCTAATTCTTGTACGGCTCCGCCTACAGCCAAAAAAGTGTCCCACATTTTTTTTTTTCAATGTTGGCAACTATGCCTTGTAAATCAATGGGTATCCCTAAATCTCTGAAGGAAGCACTGACGAAAACTACAGGAAGCAAAAGCTGGACAACGGGGTTCATCTTACTAATACAGAACAAAACATTTTATCATGCATGCAAGGCCTTTTAGAGTGTATTTTTTGCTGTGTTGGGCTCAGGGTTTTCTATCGGAGAAAAATAATTCCTCTTGGTGGAATAGTTGCATTAACTACTCTACAGGAAGCCCACAGGCTGGAATCTGTCCTGTTTGCTTGAGATGTGTATCACTCAGGTTTTGTTCAATGCTCTAGCCAAAGTCCGAAACTGAAGTGCTGTGCAATATAGGAAATAATACCAAAAGCTATCCATCTATGAGGATACTAAGGATTAATTTAGGACTCATTAAACCCTCCATCTGAGCCATATCAGCTACACGTAGCACAGCTGAAGCCGACCTCTTTATTATTTTCTATAGATTTTGCAATGCCGGACTCAAGACCCCCTTACCAACCCTTTCTGCAATCCTCACTGGAACCATAACACTAACCCTCATTGCAACCCCAACCCTAACCCCAATGTATATAGTATATGTAAAGTCATTTTTTGGTATCACCATTGTAAGATATACTCTCATCTCTTGTGCTAATGACAACCATAAAACTTTGGATATCCCATCATTTTCTCCCTCTGTGATAATGAGTCTAGGTCTCGCCAGCAGAGACACAGCAATATAAACCGGAAAGCAGTCCTAACCCTTCCCTGCAGTATCCAAAACTAAAAACAAAAGTAGTTTGGTGTGTACATACAATTTAACCTTACTAAGGAATTCCCTTCATTTGCAGAGATTTTCTCTCAGTTCCTGTTTTTGCCTATAGCTCTACTTTAACCACTTGCCACCGTCAAATGACAGAGGGACGGTGTGGGTGGACATCATATGATGGCACACCCGAACGGCCATACCTGTGCGCCCGCAGTGCAGCGGGGCCGCCGTGTTCCCAGGACACGGTGCGACCCCGGTCTCTGTAAAGAGCCGTTGTCGCGGCTCTTTAACCATGTGATTGGCTGTGTCCAATTACAGCTGGTCACATGTAAATACAGGAAGTGCCGGTAATCGTCACTCAACGCCTCACACTGACAGAGTGTGCGGCAAAGAGAGCCAATCAATGGCATCTCCTCACAGGGGAGAACAGGGCATACAATCAGGGCACTGACCATCAGTGACACAAATCAGTGCCCATTAGTGACACAAATCAGTTCCCATTACTGGTGCCAGTCAGTGCTGCCTTTTAGTGCCCATCAGTGCCGCCCATTAGTGCCGCCCTTCAGTGACCATTAGTGACGCCTATCCGTGCTGCCTATCAGTGCCCATCAATGCCACCTATCAGTGCCCATCAGTGCTACCTACAAGTGCCCATCAGTGCCGCCCATTAGTGCTCATCAGTGCCAACTATCAGTGCGGCATCATTGCCCATAAGTGCCGCTTCATCAGTGCAGCCTATCAGTGCTGCCTCCTCAGTGCATATCAGTGAAGGAAAAAAATTACTTATGTACAAAATGTACTGACAGAAACTAAGAGGAACTTTTTTTTTTTTTCAATTTCTTTTTTTTTGTAAAGATCAAAAAAAACAGCAGTGATTAAATAGCACCAAAAGAAAGCTCTATTTGTGTGAAGAAAATTATTAAAAATTCATATGGGTACAGTGTTCATTCCAACTGCGACAGCGCTGAAAGCAGAAAAATGGCCTGGGCAGGAAGGGGGTGAAAGTGCCCTGTATTGAGGTGGTTAATTATATTTTGTAGTCTTGACCATAATAAGTAAAGCAAATATATGCAAAACCACTAAACATATGGATAAGCAGCAGCCACTGATCTGCTTTTAGTGGTTTCCACGCTTATGTATTACAATAGAAATATTGATATATATAGAAAATAAATGATTATTTTCCATGATGCATGTAGTTGTCAGTGTTCATCCACTAACCAGAAAGTGAACCGAACCATAAAATATTTCTTGACAACCATCATGTGAAAATGATTTCCAGTATTTACAATGCTTTTCTGTCAAAAACCTGGGCTTACCTTTAATTTATAGAATGGCCGCCTTATCGCATGAGATTACATCCTAGATTGAATCCCTATCTCACTAACATCCGCCAATCATAATATGATTATTCTTAGTTCCATAAAAAGTGTAGATTACATCAACGGCATAATTTTTCAGACTAGTAGCCAACGTGCAAAGCCATGTACCATGGTTCTGTATTAAAACATAAGCAGGAAATAATGCATGTAGTATCAATATCAAATGTCTCCAAATCTTTGTAAAATAAAACTTTAGAGGGAGTGATTTATGTTTACCCAAGTTACTACTGCCGCTGCACATTGAGCACCCTTGAGTGGCCAGAGATTAGGTCATCTTTCATCTTTAGTGGACCAGGTGCCCTTAATCTCTGGCCACTCTGGTGTATAAATGCTCATATTACCCCATGTACACTAAACACTATGGATGGACAAATCTCTTGTGGCTGCATCTAAATGGATCTAGCTGCTTTTCAGTCAACTATTTTCCAAGTGACCCCTACAATTTTTTTTTTTAGATCAAAAGGTGTCAAGCAGGGAGATTCTGACATTGTCACCCACAGCTCAAATTGTGGCTGGTTCACCAGGAAATAGCTGATATTTGCTCTGTGTATGGCCAGCTTAAATCAAGAGCCTAGGCCAATCTTTATACCTACTAAGCCTAAACATTGACCTATCACTGTGACAAGTGACATTACTGGCCAATAGTGAGGGTTATGAGTTTGGATTGGGTGGAGCCAGGCACTCAAAGTTCTTTTTATGACTATGTAGGAGGGAGCAGCTGAGACACAACATATAGTCCTTATGCCAACTTACTGCATGGGAACCATACCAATACAACGCCAGACCAATTGTGAAAAACAGAACGCACTTCTAGAGGGATCCTTGATGTCTTTGTAGGTGGGCTGCTCTTTACTATACAGATGACTATCATATGCAGCTGAGCAGTCTCCCTTTTTACAGACAGAGCTTCAGCCATATAATTGATCCTTCGCCAAGCTCACACTTTAACCACGTGCACAGATGCAAGCCATAAGACACAGTCTCTTTCTCACTCCCCTAGCTTCCGTAATTAACCCCTTGCAGCACTCTCTCTACACAGGCCTGTGTTTTACTCGTGGTCCAGGTCAGAGACCGCAAATTCAACTGAACACCTGGGGCCCATGTTACATGGGTGCCCGAGTCACCTGATGCGGTTACCTGAGGGGGCAATCTCTCACTGCCAGAAGGGTGACTCTGTTCCTCCAACCACCATCTGGTCCGTGGCCGACCAGATTCACACTTCACAGTTAACATGACTCCACTCTTAAATGAGAAGTGTGGGATAGTAAAAAAAAAACATACATACTCACCTATATGGCTGCAGCATCAGTTTGTTGCTGCAGTTGTCCCCCGCCGGCTCAAAGACTGAGAAATCACATAATTGCAGATCGCTCAGTTCTTCATCTTTATGGATTGTCAGTCACCAGCTCTGTACTCTGCCCTCCAGCGCTTACTGGAGCACCAGGCTGTGGAGGGGCAGGAGTGGCTGGCTCAGCCTCTCAGCGTGCCACTCAGAGGCTGAGCCAGCTGCCGTTCCGGCATCTGGGTGGATTCTGACATTATCCAAGAGCGGGCTTTAGCAGACCGACCCTCTGTTGGCTGAATCTGTGTCACAGGAGTACAAAATAAATGCACTCATGTGACCCAATAAGAGAGGTACAGCCAAAAAAAGCTTTGTTCACACTTCTTTTTTAACTGAATTACTATATTTTTTGGACCATAAGACGCACTTTTTCCCCCAAAAAATATTGGGGAAAATGTCTCTGCGTCTTATGGTCCGAATGTACATCAGGCACCGCCCCCCCCCCCGCCGATGCTGGCACCGCCCCCCCCCCCCCCGCTGCTGCTGGCAACACCCCCCCCCCCCCGCTGTCGACACCACGTTAGTACCGGAAGAGAGGCAGGAGAGTGCAGTAAAGACATCCCAAGCCCCCGCGAGCGCCGAAAGATCTCCCAGCTTGTCGAGATAGAAGACAGAGCAGCCTGAGCGATGGCAATGGTAAGGCTGCAATAATGGCACAGGTTAGGCTGCAATAATGGTACAGATCAGGCTGCAATAATGGCACAGGTTAGGCTGCAATAATGGTATGGATCAGGCTGCAATAATGGCACAGGTCAGGCTGCAATAATGGCACAGGTCAGGCTGCAATAATGGCACAGGTCAGGCTGCAATAATGGCAATGGTCAGGCTGCAATAATGGCACAGGTCAGGCTGCAATAATGGCAATGGTCAGGCTGCATTATTGGCAATGGTTAGGCTGCATTATTGGCAATGGTTAGGCTGCATTTCATTGGCACTGGTAAATATTTTGGTACACCATTTGGTTCAGAATATTTTTTTTCTTGTTTTCCTCCTCTAAAACCTAGGTGCGTCTTATGGTCAAGTGCGTCTTATGGAGTGAAAAATACGGTACTCTTCTTTACACATACCACAGTGCAGTAATTTATATCTTCACAAGATCACTTCCCAGATACTGTTCCCCAGCTGAGACATTAAAGAGGCAAGCAGCTTCTTTGGTTTTATTTTTACCTATTGAAAGGATAATTTGGTAGGAATTTCATGTACATGGATGTCACATGCATCAAGTCCAGCATAATGGCGATAGGTGCATAAATTGAACAAGTAAAAAAGTGAGAAAGTGTGGCGCTACACTTGACTATGGGATGTGGCATATAGTGAGGCTCCCTTAGTTAACCCAAACTTATTCACTATCTATTTCTTACCCAATGACCAGACGACACAAACTTCTCTTTGGAGTCGAATGGCCATAGCAGCCTTTTATTATAACAAAAAATACCAGAAATATCAACATTCTTCAACATATAACTTAAATGCTTATAAATACATCTTTAAATAACATTAAACCAACTATACAGCACAACAACTTTTATTTTCCTAGGAGGTCTTTGAAGGCCAACTCTAACTTTCTCCAACTCGTTGCATCGGTATCCCCATGTAAGGCCCCACGCCGTGCATTACGCAAGCTCAGGGACAAGCACATTAATCCTTCCAGATGCAATTTTTCTACCACCAATGTTGCCATTTTATTTTGGGAAAGGACGCCCATACATCCGTATGAGCCCAACCCCCATTTTAAACCTCAATTATTCTCATCACTGCCTTCAAAGACCCCCAATACTTACTGCCGCTACGACGTTTTAAATAATTACCCCTAACCCTTAAAATTGAACACCCCTTACAAGAAACAAAATTATCCTTCCAAGCTCCCGGAACACACTACTACATACCTATAGGGAGGGCGGGCGGGAAATTTTCCTCACTACCTACTTCTTCCCAACTGACCACTGCGCCTAAGCTCCACCCCCTAAAAGTATCCCAAACTCCCCCCACTGCCTGACTAGTTAACCCCTACATCTCCGCCTCACAGCCCCACCCCAGTCATGCTAACCCTACACATATGCTGCGCTCAGTTCCGGGCTGTACTTGACTATGGGATGTGGCATATAGTGAGGCTCCCTTAGTTAACCCAAACTTATTCACTATCTATTTCTTACCCAATGACCAGACGACACAAACTTCTCTTTGGAGTCGAATGGCCATAGCAGCCTTTTATTATAACAAAAAATACCAGAAATATCAACATTCTTCAACATATAACTTAAATGCTTATAAATACATCTTTAAATAACATTAAACCAACTATACAGCATAACAACTTTTATTTTCCTAGGAGGTCTTTGAAGGCCAACTCTAACTTTCTCCAACTCGTTGCATCAGTATCCCCATGTAAGGCCCCACGCCGTGCATTACGCAAGCTCAGGGACAAGCACATTAATCCTTCCAGATGCAATTTTTCTACCACCAATGTTGCCATTTTATTTTGGGAAAGGACGCCCATACATCCGTATGAGCCCAACCCCCATTTTAAACCTCAATTATTCTCATCACTGCCTTCAAAGACCCCCAATACCTACTGCCACGGGACGAACACGTGACAACCTTACGTGTGCGTCGCCCTCCAAACTCTAACTGCTCGCTGCACACCATCTTGTAATCCCAACTGCCACAAATCAATGCCTATCGCGTTCAGATGTACCCCATCCGAGCGCAGAAAACGCCATGTCTCCTCCTCCAACTCCCTGTGCCGAACAGCCAAACCTCCATTCCTCACAAAAAATTTTGCTACCGCTTTATTAACTTTCACACGCGCTCTATTCAATCCTGCCACAGAGCGCGCCAAACGCCAAGCTGTCCTGGCCACCATATCCGACCACACAAATATAGTATCAGGAAAGCTGGATTGCAGTCGCAGAAGATCAAATTTTATATCCCTAATCAGTTCCCGAGCACACCTCACGCCCAAATCATTGCCCCCCACATGTAATACCACCACATCCGGAGGGCGATCAAGACTAGCAAACCTGTGCATTTCCGGAACAACCCTAGACCACAACATCCCCGGAAAACCAATCCACCGCACCATCCCTTCCTCCCCCGACAAACCCAACAACCTGCCGTCCTTCCTGACATCTGCCCTTCTGGCACCCCAATAGACATAAGAGTGTCCAAATATCCATACTAAGCAGGTTGCTGCTCCTGAAAAACAAGAAACAAAACAAAGAGAAAATATAGCAAATCAATTATAACGCTCCCACTGTAAGACAGTTCCCAAAAAACAACAACCTCACCCCCCCCATTCTACAACAAGTTAGGGCGAACATAAAGCTTAAAGCGTGCTGATTCCCAACGCCCAATACGCTGCACCACCTGCTCATCCAAACCCCAACGAACCGCTTCGGTAGCCGCCCTAATGCGGAACGAATGGGAAGAATACTCCTCCGCTTTTCGCCCCGTCGCCCTCAAACATTGTCTAAAGACAGCCTGAAACTGAAAACGGGACAGGGCCGAACCATCCTCATGACGAAAGAATGTCCCCCCCCGTCAGGCCTAACTCTACAGAATACCCCCACAGCCGTCACCGGACACAAGGGGGAACCTGGGACCGACCTCAACTCCACCCATGCCCCCTTTCCCAATTGGTCTGTCTTTGACTTTTTGAGGAATACACCTAAAGCATCCCCCCGCACCCGTACATCTTGTACAACCAAACCGCCTTCCCCCCTTTTATTCTTACTCACCAATTCACCAACCCGAAACGCCCCAAAAAAGGCCAATATAAATGCCGCCCTGAACAACACATACTCAAACCTAGACCGACAAACATTTTCCAACTGTGTAACCACTTCACTTAACACGGCAAATGAAACCGGGCGTCTTGTGTCGGCAGCCGCTCGACCAGCGCGATATCCGCGCATAGCACGCCGTACCATAAAATCTTTTGTAAAATCCCGCTTGCCCGCCATTTGGAACATGAACGCCAAACCAGCCAACTTGCGAGCCATATATGACGCCGATACCCCCTGTTCAAAATTCCGTCCTATAAAGTAAAGGAGTAGCTGCACCTTGCTCGCCCTACCAACATCATCCCCTACTTCCCGCATTAACACCTCCCATTCCAACCACACCTTACTGTATGCTTGCCAAGTATTTGCCGAGACAGACCTACGAATCAACAATTGCGCCGTGGTAACACGATGCTCCACAGACTCTCCGGGCAAGGACTCCCCTGCACGTCCGCTTCCGGCACCAGTTGACGGAATCTGTCCCACTGGAAACGAGACAATGCATCAGCTACGGTATTCTCAATTCCAGGAACATGCACAGCAGTAACAAAACAGTTCTTATTTAAACAAAGCAACACCAAATGACGCAGCAAACGCACAACCGGTGGCGACGACGCGGTGTTGTTATTGATGGCCTGCACCACCCCCATATTATCACAATGAAACCTAACCCGCCTATTCCGGAACTCATCACCCCATAGCTCTAGTGCTAAAACGATGGGAAATAGCTCCAAAGCCGCTAAGTTACGCACCAAACCCTCCTCCTTCCAATGCTCCGGCCACTCCCCGGCGCTCCACCTACCCTGAAAAAAGGCCCCAAAACCACCAGACCCAGCCGCATCCGTAAATAATTCCATATCAAAATTGGAAACAGCCTTTTCCAACCACAGTGAACGGCCATTATAGGACGCCAGGAAAGAATCCCAAACCCTCAAATCTTCTTTAAGCTCCGACCCCAACCTGATAAAGTGATGTGGGGCCCGAACCCCCGCCGTGGCAGCCGCCAGACGCCGGCAAAACACACGCCCCATGGGCATAATCCTGCATGCAAAATTCAGCTTCCCAAGCAGCGATTGCAACCCACGAAGCTGAATCTTCTTCCCCTTGATGGCCTCCGCCACCTCTAGCCGTAAACCATCCAGCTTATCTAGTGGCAATCGGCACTCCATGGCCACAGTATCAATTACAATCCCCAAAAAACACAACTCGGTGACCGGACCCTCCGTTTTATCTGCAGCCAACGGCACCCCAAAATTGGCAAACACATGCTGAATTGTGGCCAGCAAAGATGCACAAACTGTGCTCCCTGCAGGCCCCATACACAAAAAATCATCTAAATAATGTAGGACAGAGGACAGGCCGGATACATCCCGCACTGCCCATTCCAAAAACGAACTAAACTGCTCAAACAACGAACATGAAATAGCACACCCCATGGGTAAACACCTATCTACAAAATACTCTCCCCGCCATCGACAGCCCAACAATCGGCAACACTTCGGGTGAACTGGTAAGAGGCGAAAAGCCGCCTCAATATCCGTCTTAGCCAGCAAGGCCCCCTGGCCCAAACGCTGCACCCACGCAACTGCCTCATCAAAGGACGTATACGACACCGTGCAGAGGTCCGGATCAATGGAATCATTAACCGAGGGTGGGACAAATGGTGAATGAGCCGAAACTGATTCGGCTCCTTCTTGGGCACCACTCCCAACGGGGATATTACCAAATCCGGTATCGGCGGTGCCTTAAACGGGCCGGCCATCCTGCCCAACGCCACCTCCTTTAACAATTTTTTCGTAACTACCTCAGCGTGTTCTTTTGCCGATTTCAAATTCTCAGCCGCAGGCGGAACCGCCCGGAGCTGACTATTCAATTGAAACCCCTCCCTAAAACCCAATTCCAACAGCCGGGCCGCATCCCTATCAGGGTACCGCTTTAGAAAGGGAACCATCCTTCCTACCATCACTGGCGTCTTCCCTTTTTCCAACATCCCCTCCCTTTCCTCGTCCCTATTTAAAACACCTGGACTGCGAATGGGAGCCCCCACATGCGGAGCACTCATGTCGGAACCGACACTTAGCCCCGAATTTGCAAGTCCCCGCATTAAATTGCCAGCAGAAGCCCGCTCGCCCTCCGGCCGGTTGTCCAGACAACACCGAACCCCCGGCCCCCCCCTGAAAGGGCGGCACAGAACCCCTCGGAGAAGACATCAGCTTCATCCAAAGACTAATGTCTTTGTGATCCCATCTTATCGAAGGACGAACCGCTTTCCTCTGCCTGAACTGCTCATCATAGCGCAGCCATGCCGTACCACCGTACACTCTTTGTGCTTCCCCGATGGAATCAAGGTAACAGAAGAGCGGTGAGCAATTCTCAGGCGCCTTTTCCCCAATCACACTCGCCAAAATCGCGAACGCTTGCAACCAATTTGCAAACGTACGTGGAATCAAACGATAGCGCCTCTTTTCCTCTTCTTCTTTCTTGCTCTCATCCGGCTTAACCTTGTCCAGGTTAAACTTTTCTAAGGGCAACAAAGAGGAAATTTCAACATACTCCCCCTTCCAAATGCGCTCCTTAATCTCTGCTTTTAAGTGCGCTCCCAACGGCCCTTCAAAACAAACGTACACTTCACATTTGGCAGCATCCGCCAAACGCAACCCATCCACACCAGCCAACCCTTTACCGGCCGCTGCCGCATCCCCAGCTACTGTGGTCGTTGCGGCCGCCACCACCGGCGCTGCCGGTGGAAGCCCCGTACTAGCCACCCCCATTCCCCCAACGCTCGTGCCCCCTACCAACACTGTGCCTCCCGCAGCCACCACCGGGCCTGGAGCCGCAGGCGCAGCTCCCTGACCCATAGAGGTGCTGGGCACCGCCCACGCAGCCACAGGAGAAATGCCACCCACTGGCCGTGTGCCAGCCTCACAGCGTGCAAGCACCTCCCTGAGACCTGCCAATAACACCTGCACCATCCCCCCAGCCTGTTCCCCAGTTGCTCCCATTGACTGGACACCCGCACTGGGACCCTCCCCAGCCTCCCTATCTCTTGTCCCCACAGACCCCCTCCTTGAGGGCCTAGCAGTTTTACCAGCAGAAGAAATCGGTACCACAATGTGCTCACCTGGCTGCATCCGTTGCACCGGACATCCAGCCGCGCCTCCAGCTCTGTGCGTCGTCTCCCGTCCGTCTGATGTGTCCCGCTCATCTACTTCACCCTCGGACAGGCTGTCCTGGGAACTCCCGGCCATCTCATGCTCCTTCTCCCCAGGCCGCTGGTCTGGATTCCCCGTTGCCGCCGAGCGCCCAGGCGTGACGTCATCACCCTGCGCCGTTCGCTCCATCTCCTCACGAGGCCTGGTACTTTTTTGCCGGGCTACAGGCCGGGCTGGCGAAACCCGCCTCGCCGTGTTCCTGGACCGTGAAGCGACAAGGTCCCCCCGATATCTTCCCGCACCGTCCGCCGGCCTACTGCGGCCTCTCCTATCTGGATTACAGGCCCCGGCCGCCTTCTCTGCCAAGCCGTCACCCGCCGCGGCCTCTCTCCCCCGCCGAGCCGCCTTCCGACCAGGCGGTGAGCCTGCCAAGGCCGCCGTTCTCCGTCTCTCTTCACCCGCTGGAGGAGCGGGAGCAGGTCCCACTGATGTGCTCCCTCCCCGTGCCCGCCGCGTCCGTGGACTCACCGCCGCCGACTTGTTTACAGGCGGCTCCCCTTCCATCACGCTGGCCCCATTCCTCCCTCTGTCCGCATCGGCCGTGGGACTAAAGCGCTCCGGAGGGCGCGACCTCCTAGCACGAGGCCGTTCCGCGGGCTGCGGGGAGGCGAGCGGGCTAGCGGACGCCTGGCTGGGACCCTGAAGCAGAGATGCCATGGTGGATTGCAGCCATTCCGTCCCCCTAGCCGCCGTCTCCTCCCGCAGCTGCTGCAATAAGCGCTCTACGTCCCCCATACTAACTAACTAACCTGCACCGCCGAAATTCACCTTCCTCACTACCTTCTTCTTCCCAACTGACCACTGCGCCTAAGCTCCACCCCCTAAAAGTATCCCAAACTCCCCCCACTGCCTGACTAGTTAACCCCTACATCTCCACCTCACAGCCCCACCCCAGTCATGCTAACCCTACACCTATGCTGCGCTCAGTTCCGGGCTGTACTTTCTCACTTTTTTACTAATTTGAGTGGTTCATTTACTTTTAACGGGGCAGCTTCACTCAACATTATTCACCAATTGTTTGGGGCTACTTCTTGTCACCTTTAACTACACATAGCTTGAACACTTTAGCTTCCAGAATCTTGGTACTAACTAAATACCTGTTTTGTTACTGTACCAATATCACACGTGGTTTACATGAGGGGTGCTGTGGTGTACTCACTGCTGTTACATGGTTTGGCTAGTCCCATGCCTTAGGCCTCCTCTGTTCCAAAGTATCCTCCCCAAACTCCAGGGGGAGCTTTCCCACGCCCACATAGACATCCTTTTGTGCTGTTGCTGGCATCCCAAGAGAGGGATCCAGGCTCCTCCTCCCACATATAAAAGGAGAGAGCAGGGCAATTTCTACAAGCCCACCTACTAAAAGGGAGTGGTGCTGCCTTTTAGTCAAGCCAAGTGCTAAACTGGAAATCTAACTTCCACTTGCCTACATCTTGCTTGTTCTCAGTCCTGGCCTGAAGACATGCCCTGTCTACTCTTTAGTTAAACGTACACAGGGTTTGATGGCTGTTAGCTGTTTTTGGTTTGTTATTACACTAGGGAGTGGGACTACATGGGTGAGCATAGAAGTCATCACACATTGTTCCTGACACTGAAGACATTGCATCAAAAGATATGTGAAGTAGAGATATGGTGTGGTAAAGGTACAGTTAGCATTTAGTTGTGGGCCACAATAAAAAGAAATGGCTCAGAAATTTTTATTCTTGACTGTTGTATAACAGATGTGTTTAACTCCCCCATAAACTATACTACCCCACTTATAACCGTATTCATTAACCGAGACCACACCGTACTCTTGGGGTAACAAAGGCCGTAGCAGCCTACTTTATTTAACAAATATAGTGACTCAAATATCAAAAATATAAAACGTATAAATGGAAAAAACATATCTGTTATAAAACCTTTTAAAACTAACGTTGGTCTGAGCAGAAAATCCATAAACCTCTGTGTTAATAAACCTTCTTGCACTGCAGTCCCGCTCAAATGTATTATCCCTGCCTCAAGCCGACAAGCTGGCTCAAAGACTACCCCTGACCGCAGTGCCCCATTATCCCTTCCCGGCTAACCTCCGTCAACTGGGAACCACCATCAGGACCCCTCCAACGATAGTCCCGATCTCATCCTTCTGATATCTTCTTTTCCTGCCCAGACCAACGTCCGCCACCGCTACGACATCCATTGCCAGTACCTGTAAAGAAAAACAGAAAACACCTCCCAAACAACCAAAAAAACTGCCAACCATAGGGAGGGTGGGTGGGAACTTTCCACCACGCTTTGGTGACTCATCCCCGGCGGGGCCCCCTTATCAAAGCTCCTCCAGCCCCTCCCCCTCGGCTCTACTTGGAAAGTTAGTTAAATCCCTGTTAACCCCGTCATGCCCGCCCTGCGCTTATTCTCCTGTCTGATATTGCTCCGGGCTTTCTTGACTGTTGTATAACAGATGTGTTTAACTCCCCCATAAACTATACTACCCCACTTATAACCGTATTCATTAACCGAGACCACACCGTACTCTTGGGGTAACAAAGGCCGTAGCAGCCTACTTTATTTAACAAATATAGTGACTCAAATATCAAAAATATAAAACGTATAAATGGAAAAAACATATCTGTTATAAAACCTTTTAAAACTAACGTTGGTCTGAGCAGAAAATCCATAAACCTCTGTGTTAATAAACCTTCTTGCACTGCAGTCCCTCTCAAATGTATTATCCCTGCCTCAAGCCGACAAGCTGGCTCAAAGACTACCCCTGACCGCAGTGCCCCATTATCCCTTCCCGGCTAACCTCCGTCAACCGGGAACCACCATCAGGACCCCTCCAACGATAGTCCCGATCTCATCCTTCTGATATCTTCTTTTCCTGCCCAGACCAACGTCCGCCACCGCTACGACATCCATTGCCAGTACCTGTAAAGAAAAACAGAAAACACCTCCCAAACAACCAAAAAAACTGCCAACCATAGGGAGGGTGGGTGGGAACTTTCCACCACGCTTTGGTGACTCATCCCCGGCGGGGCCCCCTTATCAAAGCTCCTCCAGCCCCTCCCCCTCGGCTCTACTTGGAAAGTTAGTTAAATCCCTGTTAACCCCGTCATGCCCGCCCTGCGCTTATTCTCCTGTCTGATATTGCTCCGGGCTTTCTTGACTGTTGTATAACAGATGTGTTTAACTCCCCCATAAACTATACTACCCCACTTATAACCGTATTCATTAACCGAGACCACACCGTACTCTTGGGGTAACAAAGGCCGTAGCAGCCTACTTTATTTAACAAATATAGTGACTCAAATATCAAAAATATAAAACGTATAAATGGAAAAAACATATCTGTTATAAAACCTTTTAAAACTAACGTTGGTCTGAGCAGAAAATCCATAAACCTCTGTGTTAATAAACCTTCTTGCACTGCAGTCCCTCTCAAATGTATTATCCCTGCCTCAAGCCGACAAGCTGGCTCAAAGACTACCCCTGACCGCAGTGCCCCATTATCCCTTCCCGGCTAACCTCCGTCAACCGGGAACCACCATCAGGACCCCTCCAACGATAGTCCCGATCTCATCCTTCTGATATCTTCTTTTCCTGCCCAGACCAACGTCCGCCACAGCAAACAAGGGTAATTCCCTTACCCTTGGATGCCCCTCCACACCCGAAGTGCTCGTTGTATACCGTCTTGAAGGCCCAAAGCCCACAAGTCTATGCCTACCTCGTTTAAATGAACCCCATCCTTTTTTAAATATCTCCAGGTCTCAAATTCTAACTCTAGATGACGTATTGCCAACCCTCCCTTCCGCACCATGAATTTGGTCACCTCCCTGTTAATCTTCCTCCTGGCTCTATTAATACCTTCCACTGACCTGGCCATTCTCCATGTCGTACGCGCCACTATATCCGACCATACTATGATCATATCAGGAAATTGCTCCATCAAGCGGTCAATATCTGATTTGATGTCTCGTGTAATGTCTAACATGGACCTAATCCCCAAATCATTGCCGCCCACATGTAGTACTAACACATCAGGCGGTCTCTCCCTAGCTGCATAACGCTGCACCTCAGGAACCAACCGGCCCCATAACATTCCCGGGACTCCAAACCATTTTATGTAGGCTTCCTTTCTGTCAAAACCCAACTGCCTACCATCGTACCTCACGTCCCCTCTCCGTGCCCCCCAGCAGACATAGGAATGGCCCATGATCCAGACCATCCCGGTCGCCGAACCTGAAATTAAAAGAGGAAAAAAAACCAACATACACTATATCATGACCTTCATTTTCAAAAATCATACCCGGGCAGACTGAAGAGTCCTGCCCACTTGATTACCTCACAAAACTACTACCAGGTGGGGCCTAACGTAAGACCTGAACCTGTTGGACTCCCACCGCCCGATCCGTTTTACTGCCTCCATATCCATCCCTTGCCTCGCTGCCTCTGTTGCTGCTCCTATCCTGAATGAGTGGGATGAAAATGCTTTGCCCTCCAAACCCAACCGCTCCAGGCATTTTCTAAATATAGCCCCAAACTGAAAACGTGACAACGGCGTTCCATCCTCGTGTATCAAAAACGCGCCTAGCCCCACCGGGCGGACCTGCATAAAAACCCTTACCGCTTCCAGTGGGCATAAAGGCGAACCCGGAATTGGAAACACCTGTACCAGCTTCCCCCTGCTCTCCTGATCTGTTTTTGATTTTTTCAACCACAAGGACAGCCTTCCCCTACTGCACTCCACTTCCTGGCTTCCAATTCCCCCTTGTACTTTTTTAGAAGGACTAACCAATTCCCCAATTCTGAATGCCCCAAAAAACGCCAACAAAAACGCTACTGTAAACAATTTTATCTCAAATTCCGATGCACACACCTCCCTCAATTTAGCTATTATACCCTCGAGAATCTCGAATGTCACGGGCTTCCTGGTATCCTTCCGAACCACCGATTGCCTGTAACCTTTTACGGCCTGTCGCACCCAGAAATCTTTGGTAAAATCAGGCCGCCCCTGTAATTTGAACAGGAAGGCTAGACCTGACAGTTGTGCATTCACTACCGATGCAGACACCCCCTCCTCCATTTTCCTGGCTACATAATATAAAACGAGCAAACGTCCTGATCGCCCCTTCGGCTCTTCACCCACCTCTTGCACAAACGCCAACCACTCCTTCCAAACCCTCTTGTACGCTGACCACGTAGACCCACTTACCGACCGCTTTATCCATCCCGTGATGGTTCCAATGCAATCCCCCACAACCATTCTGGACAAGGCACTCCTTGTTGCTCCGCCTCCGGCGCCAACTGTCGGAACCTGTCCCACTGGAAGCGAGATAATGCATCAGCTATCACATTCTCCACTCCTGGCAGATGTACAGCGTGAATGAAAACATTCAGTTGTAAGCATCTCAGCACCGAGTGTTGAAGCAATCTAATAACCGGCGGAGAAGACGCCGTGTTCTTATTGATTACCTGCACCATCCCCAAATTGTCCCCATGGAAACGCACCTTCAGATCCCTGAAAGATGCTCCCCACAACTCCACTGCAAGCACTACCGGAAATAATTTCAACAGCACTAAATTCTTCGTGAAACCCTCCGCTATCCAAGACTGTGGCCAGGGGCCCGCACTCCATTGTCCCTGGAAGAAAGCTCCAAAACCTGAAGACCCTGCTGCATCCGTAAAAAGCTCCAGGTCGAAATTACTGACCGGTCCTGCCATCCATAACGCTCTGCCATTGAATGACTCCAAAAAGGTATGCCATACCCTCAGGTCATCCCTATGTGCCTTAACCAAGCGTACAAAATGTCTCGGGGACTTAATACCACTCATACTTGCTGCCAGACGCCGACTGAACACCCTCCCCATCGGTAAGATGCGGCAAGCAAAATTAAGCTTGCCTAACACCGATTGCAATAGGCGCAGTTGCACTTTTCGCAATCCAATCAGCCTCGCAATCTCTGTTTTCAGGTCTGCCAACTTTGCCTCCGGTAATCTGCATTCCATGGCCTCCGAATCCAGGACGATGCCTAGAAACGTGATGACCGTACAAGGTCCCTCGGTTTTTTCAGGCGCCAGTGGAATGCCGAACCTGTCTGCTATGTGTTCCAGCGTCGCCAAGAGCATCGCGCAGATCCTGGATTCAGCCGGTCCTATGCATAGGAAGTCGTCCAGGTAATGAATTAAAGAATTCACACCCGAAACCTCCCTTACTACCCACTCTACAAAAGAGCTGATTAGCTCGAATATCGCACATGATATAGAGCAACCCATCGGTAGGCATTGGTCGACGTAGAACTCATCGTCCCAATGGCATCCCAGCAACCTAAAACTGTCAGGGTGCACTGGTAGCAGCCTAAAAGCCGATTCTATATCCACCTTAGCCATCAGTGCCCCTTTTCCGTACCGGCGCACCCACCCTACGGCTGCATCAAATGACGTATATGTCACTGCGCATGCTTCTTGATCTATGGCGTCATTCACCGACCCCCCTTTTGGAAAGGACAGGTGGTGGATGAGCCTAAATTTATTGGGTTCCTTCTTCGGCACTACCCCCAGTGGTGACACCACCAGGTCAGCCAAGGGTGCTGCCGAGAATGGCCCCGCCATCCTTCCCATTGCAACCTCCTTACGTAGTTTTTCACCAACCACGTCCGGGTGTTGCAAAGCGGACCGGAGGTTGGGTGGAACGGGCGGAACTACCGCCAGTGCACAGGGTATTCGGAAACCCACTGAGAAACCTTCTTCCAATAATTTTGCCGCTTTCCTATCCGGATACCTACCGAGAAACGGCCGCATCCTTCCCACTCTCACCGGAGTCCTCCCTCTTGTGTCCAGCTTCCCCTGAACGACCTTTTGCCTGCTTGAAGCATCTGGCTGCCGAATGGGCTCCGTTGCACCCCGAGCACTCATGCTTGAATCTACACGAACTTCCGAACTTGCATGTCCCTGAGTTATATTGCCAGCACACCCCTTTTTTGTTTCCGGCCGACTGTCCTTGTGCTGAAGTTCCGCCGGCCCCCCCCCTGAAAAAACTGGTTCGGTGCCCGCGTAGACGTCATTAATCGCATCCAGAGGCTGATATCTTTGTGGTCCCAACGCAGCTCTTTCCGGACTGCCCTCCGTTGCCGAAACTGCTCATCATACCTCAGCCACGCAGTCCCACCATAAACCCTGTATGCTTCCCCAATAGAATCCTGATAGCAAAACAGCGCCGAACAATGTTCGGGCTGCTTTTCCCCTATAACACTTGCCATTATGGCGAACGCCTGCAGCCAATTGGTAAATGTACGCGGGATTAACCGGTATCTCCTTTTTTCTTCGTCCTCTTTTTTGGAATCGTCAGGTTTTACTCTATCTAGATTGAATTTTTCCAGAGGGAGTAAAGAAAAAATCTCCACATACTCACCTTTCCACAGCTTCTCTCTGACTTCCTGCTTCAGATGTGCTCCTAACGGCCCTTCATAACACACATATACTTCACATTTTGCTGCATCCGCAATTCTAACTATATCTTGCCTTGCCACCGTTTCACTGGCCACAGCCGTCTTGCCTGTCCCCTGCGCAACGACCGTCCCCTCCCCTTCCTTGGCTGGCACTGTGCCGGCCGCTGCAACCACCGGCATCTCTGTATTTACCCCTGACCCTGCATTTTCCCCCGCTCCTGCTATCGGCGGGACCCAAGCTGCCGCTGGCCCCACTGCTGTTTTGCCGGCCTGTTCAAACTTCCGGACTAAATCTTTAATTCCTTCCAAGAAGCCCAACAATCCTACCGCACCTCCGGAGGTCTCCCCTGTCCCCCCCCTTTCTGTCCTAGACCCTGACCCTCTGCTAGGCCCACTGCACTCTTGCAAACATGGTACAATAGTTGCTGACTTACCGGGCTGCATAGGTGTCGCCCCATCAGCCGATCGTCTGCCGTCCACCTCTGCTGTCCTCCCTGAACGCAGGGCCTCTTCTTCTTCTGACTCCGATCGATCGTCCACAAGGTCCAGCACCAAATCTTCCTCCTCTGCGGATGAGAGCCCACCAGGCCCGCTGGCTGTTACTGCCTCAGGCATACTCTCCCTCCCCTGAGCAGCGCGGCCGTGCGGCGACTTTTTGACAGCCTTACCAGGACCGGTGTGCTGTACCTCAGTCCTGGGGGCCTCTGTTCTCCTCTTTTTCTGCCCCCCCAGACCTAGGTCAGGGCGCTGTGTGTCTCCTGCCGCTGGAGGCCCGGAGCTCCGGTCTGCAGTCCTGCTCTGTATCTGTCCCCGCTCTGTCTCTGGTAGCCTGGGGGAGGGGCCAGCGCGCTCGCGCTCCCCGCGTCTGCTAGGCCTCGGTGCGGCCCTGTCTTTTCCCTGCCTGGTGCTGCCTGCTCTGGGTTCCCGGGTATCCGTTCTGGCTGGGCTGCTGCTGGGGAACCGGGCCGTCCGTTTGGGGGGTGGGCCCGCCGCAGATACCCCCGGCTCCCCCCCGCCTGCCGCTGTACCTCCGCACGCTGCTCCGGCGAGTACCGCTCCGGAGGTCTGGTCCTGCGGGCTCTGGTAACGTTCTTGGCCGCCTGCTCAGGCGCCGCATCAGTCCCACCGAGTGCCAAACCTAACGCCGCCTGTAGCCACTCGGGACCCCGCACTGCTGCCTCCTCTCTAAGCTGGGCCAGGATTCTTTCCACTTCTGCCATGCTGCTGCTCTCACCTGAACTAACTTTCCACCACGCTTTGGTGACTCATCCCCGGCGGGGCCCCCTTATCAAAGCTCCTCCAGCCCCTCCCCCTCGGCTCTACTTGGAAAGTTAGTTAAATCCCTGTTAACCCCGTCATGCCCGCCCTGCGCTTATTCTCCTGTCTGATATTGCTCCGGGCTTTCTATATTTTGAATAGAACAATGAAGATTTTATACAACTATCAGGACCTTCATTTCCCATGGAACCAATCCCTGTTGGATGTTTACCCTCTATTTAATCACAATCACAAAATTCAAATTTTTTATTAACCAGATCACCACTATTCCATCTCTCCTGCTCAGCTGTGACCAGCCAAAAATGCTCCAAGCCAGCATTGCAGCCTTCACGATATCACGGTCTTCGCAGCCATCCTTTGAATTGCCAAAACAAGGGCTGTGGACAATACAAACAAAAAAAAACACAGACCAGGGAAACGCATGCCCTAGTAGTGCAATAAACATCTTTATTAAGCAAAGATAAAATGACACATAATGCACTCACATGCTCATCACACAACTGTGAGAATCCAATCTCAGAAACCCTATATGGATGCCACTAGATGTAATCCACTTGGCTAAAGGCTCCTCCCCTCTTGTCTGTGTGTTAGGAAAGAAAGAGAAGAACAGGGAGCTGACCGCAACAGCAGGTTGTGTATGACAGCCACCGGGATTATGGAGGACCGCCAATCAGGGGCGTTACTAAGTCTGCAAAAGATCTGGGGCTAGAGCCCATAGCTGAAGTCCCCAACCATTTTGCAGGCCTGGGGGAGGGGGGGTGGTAAGCAATTTTTCCAGGATGATTGGAGCACATTGTTTCTATTAATGCATTGTAATATAAAATGAAATAGTTCAACTCACCATAATGCAGAATCAGTGGGATCCCTGGGCATGTCACTTGCCCCATCTCCTGCCACTAGATTCAGCGTGTCACTTGCCACCGTCGCCTGCCACCAGATGCAGCTTGTTACTTGCCACCATGACCTGCCACTAGATGTGGATTGTCACCTGGCACCAGATGTCGACTGTCACTTGCCACCTGATGTGGATTGTCACTTGCCGTGTCACTTGCCACCATTTGCAGATTGCCATGTCACCTGCCACCATTTGCAGATTGTCACTTGCCACGTCACCTGCCACCTGATGCAGATTGTCACTTGCCACGTCACCTGCCACCTGATAAGGATTGTCACTTTCCACGTCACCTGCTACCATTTGCAGATTGTCACTTGCCACGTCACCTGCCACCTGATGCGGATTGTCACTTGCTACATCACCTGCCACCATTTGCAGATTGTCACTTGCCACGTCACATGCCACAATTTGCAGATTGTCACTTGCCACGTCACCTGTTGCGGATTGTCACTTGCCACGTTGCCTGGCACCAGATGTGGGTTGTCACTTGCTTACTGATGTGGATTGTCACTTGCCATGCCAGCCAGTGCCACCAAATGCCATGTCACTGCATTGGTGGCAGGCTGGCAGCACTGGTCCATTTAGTGAGGGCAGGAGAGCAGTGATGCATGGCGGGCAGTGAGAGATGATGTAATCTCTCTGCTCCCTGCCACACCTCGCTCCCACATTGAAGAGGCCCGGCTGTGAGGGCAGAAGAGCGGTGATGTGGAGTGGGCAGAGAGGGATGATGTCATCTCTGCTCGTCCGCCTGCTCGCTTCTCTCCTATCATCTTCCTCTCTCATGCAGCCCGCCCGCCACAGCCACAACCTGCTGGTTAGGCAGGGACCCTGCAGCAAGAGACTTGGGGCTATAGGCCCCAGATTCGGGGCTATAGCCACAATAGCCACCACCTAGCAACGCCCCTGTCGCCAATCATTCAGTAGAGCGGCGTGCGCCCTAAGGAGGCTGTGCGGGTTGCCAAAGGTTTGAGGTTGTGGGCCACATCAAGTGGCTCCACAGGCCACATTTGACCCATAGGTTGAGCATGCCTGGTGAAGACTATCGTCTACAAGCTCAAAATCACATCACTTTGTATAATGTCATAAAGAAAGTTTTAACAGAAGAATGTTGAGGTAAGCTCTGCGAAAAACCATGAGCAATGCACAGAAGACATACATTTTAGAAACCTAACATTCCTACTCTAGTACTGTTCCACTTTCATTGCAGAGTGTTGCAGCAATAAATGTGTTATCTTAACAATTCATGTATAACTAGTCCAATGCCTGCCCGCTAACCACTTCGAACACTAATATATTACGCATAGCAAAATATACAGAAACTTGCGCTCCAGCACAGATGAGGGGGGATACTTCCCTCCCCCCGCCCTTCATTCCCTTAGGACCCCCGGCAGCCACCAGTAGAACAAAAGATCTTTATATCATCTCACTTAATTTACGGATATCCAGCACTGTACTCCAAGAAGAAAATAAATTAAAAGAAAATGAGAAGGGGGAGAGGAAAGGGAATATTGCGAGTACAGCTAAGTGAAACAAGTAGAAGAAATAGCAACAGCAAGGAGAAAAAAGTAAAGGGAGGTTCTAAAAAGGAAATGAAAAATGACAAATGTTGAATCATATCGGAAATGCAGGGAAGCAGATCTCTGGGAAAGACACATAAAATACTATGCCTACTCCCTCTGTATATTTATTAGTGGTGAAAGGGAAGGACATCCTTTTTTGTATCCAAATTAGGTTCCCCTTAATACTCAGCAAAATTAGTTCATGGTGCTTATTAACTTGTTACAATACAGTAGCTGGCCAATAACTCCCACTGCTATCAGTCTGCCCTGTTGAGAAGGAGAGAGGTGGGAGCCGCTGCTTTTGAGCACAGTGCTGGATCGAGATCAGGCTCAGGTACGTGTAGGGGGGCTGGTGGGGGGGAGCTCCATACAGAAGGTTTTTTACCTCCATGCGGAGAATGCATTAAGGTTAAAAAACCTTCTGCCTTTAGAACCACTTTATCATAAAGTACAGTAGAATTAAAAGCAAAACCTTTTTTTCATTTTGGAAACAGTAAAGAAGGGTTCTAGCCCCATCACGTGTCCTATTGGGTAGATTTCCCTTCACTTCCTGTCCTGCAGCCAAACAGGAAGTGAGAGGAAATCCCTCCAAAGTGTGGGAATCTAGTGTCCCATTGGAAGATTTCCTCTTTTTCTAGGGACAACCCAAAATGTGGGACTTTCTTTAACTTTTACTTTCAGTGATAATGGTAACCAGAATAAATAGAGAAAGTGAATCTCCCTAATGGGCACAGGTGGCAATAAAACCACAAAACATGCTGCCACATACTGTATATGTCTGAAGCCATTGAGGCAGGACAAGGTTGTGTGCGACATGGCCCAAGGAAAAAAGTGGGCTTAGGGTGGGCTTAGGGTCATGATAAAATCAGTGGGTTCATCTTTATAAATCCAAGGGGCATAAATCTTCCCAGGATGGTAAGTCAATAATAGCAAACTAGTTGGATTAATGTACTAATGTACAGCCTATCGTTGAATGGGTGTAAGACCCGCTAAGCATCCTATTTTGCCACTTGTGTCTGTGTAAAAAGGGTCCCTTAGTTTGCAGTAGGTTTAAAGCATTACTTTTTTGTATTTCTGTTCAATTACATTTCTTTAATTGAGTGTGGAGAATGATGGAGTATTTTTTCTCTAAGTTTCCAAAAGGGTGAGTTACGAGCTAATTTAAAACAACAGCTCGTGGACTTTATTAATCCAAAAATCTTATGGATGGGAGTGCATAACAAGTGGCAATAAGATGCTGTATGTATAAGAACAAGCAAGAATTAGAGCCCCAAAGTAACAGAATCACTAGTGCTGATAGTAAAGAATGCTGGAAATTTTTTTTACCAATAAATTAAAGAAAAAGTTTGAGAAGCAAAAGACAGCCTAAAGCGGTACTGCTCAAACACCCCAGTAACTTCCTCCAGCCAGCTGACTGTGCTGCTTCCAGGTGATGGCACAGGGCTGAACACAGGCTCCTCAGGCTCAGTCAGAACTACAACAAAATGGTGCACTTTGTCCAGGTACACTAGCGATCACAATTGTATTAAAACGGCCTCAGCTTGGTCTGGATCCATGGGAGAAGCGATCCACTAACGCCTTTCACCCAATACCAGATTTAATTAAAGAGGCCACTATGAGTAAGCCTGAACAACACTGAAGAAATGGCTGCACTCCAAGATCCATCAAAATTCTTGTTTAATAAACGAACATCCCAAGTGTTACAAACAGTTCAAATGGTAGACGCGTTTCACACACTAACAGGTGCGCTTATTCATTGAGTAAGCCTGACATCGCGCTGTAAAGCTGCCATCCTGGACTCCTGCAGATAGCAAGGCTGCCATCCACCAATGTGCCTATATTCTTCACTGTCTAGTGAGTGCATTACTTTTTATGAATAAACCTGTTTTTAACCTGCTGCATTTAGATTGGTGCTGCTCCTCTCTCCTTCTTTAGGGGTGGTGCAGGGCAGGGTCAAGGTGGCAGGGTGGCAGTCACATCCTTCATGTTTTCTTCCTCGCTGTTGCCAAGCAAAAGTCACATGAGAGGCCTACCCAGGGGTGGGTTCTTCTGGTCTATGTTAGGTACTTTGTACAGGGTTACTGCCTTACACATGGGGTACCTTTGCTGGAACCGATGACTGACTTGAATAAACTCTCTCAATGTACGAAATATAACCACGGCTACTTGTGCACCTCTCCACCTGTCCAGTGTATCACTGCTACCTCACTCCCAGTAATGGTATAGGGTCCTGCCGTGCACCTAGCGTGGACTCAATGCGTGCACTTCACTTAACTCTTCCTCTTCTGTACCTGTGTATAGGCTGAGGGCCCGGTGATGCAGATCTGCTCAGAGACAGATCTCTGCAGAAGGAGTGGCAACATCCCCCTCGTTGTAAGAGGCTAACTCACCTGTAACATGTACACGCTTATGACAGGCCACTAGAGAAACCTTTGTTACCCTTGGCAACTACTTTAGCTTCACACTGTATAAACTCTTGCACCATTATCTTCATACCCCAATGTGCTTAGTGGCCAGAGCTGTAACTATGTGTGCCAGTTACTCGCATAACACCCCTTTAGTAAGTTTCAAACCCTTTACTCAAATGGGTTAACATGATGACATACACAGAAAACAGTCCGAAATAAAAATGTGCAGTCTTTTCCCTAACACCGCTAGTCCCTAATGTCAGGCTTTCATGCTTGGTTTCTTAAGGGAGGACTGCAAGTCCCAGTGATCCCCCTTGGTAGTGGGAACTCCAAACTCGGCATTGCACTAGAAATCCAGGCTCTGGCAATGGCCATGACTGGGTCCGCAACAAGTGAGCAGGGCCCAGTCTATCCTATAGTAAGAACTCCCCCCTAGGGTCCGGGCCTCTGTCCCTTTTTACACACACAGGACCAGTGGGTAGGACCTGAGAAACACAATTAACCCTAATTGGGGCAGCATTAACCACTACCTAATCTGTAAAATAGGAAGGTAAGGGAAGAAAGCGCCAAACCAGCATTGTGTAACACAATTTTTTTAGGTAAAATACCATATATAACAAATGGAAATCACAAGTGGGTCATGGGGAGAGAGAGGATGACAGTCCACAGTAAATTGTAATGAACTGGGAGCTGTGTGGTAGACCTTGGTGGAGAAGAAAGCCGGCTGTGGTGGGGAGCAAGATGAGCCTGGAGTCCATGCAGGGAGACCAGTGTCAGGCTGCCCTGTGTGGCCCTGATCTCAAACAGAGGCTGATGAAGGAGGCTGATTGGCTCACACAATGGTTGAACTGACAGCTTCTCTCATTACTCCAGCTGGACACATCGTCTTTGGGCGGACATCCGATTTCTGGATATACCATCACGACCACACAGGGCAGCCTGCCCTGTTAAAGCCCCATTAAACTGTGGGGTTCCTGCTTTATCAAGTCTGTATCAAATAATCCTTTTTGCTTCTGTACCATGTTTTTAAATCACTTTTTTTTTTATTTATGTGTAAAAATCGTTTATGTACAATAAAATTTAGTTTTCTATATTCAATCGCTTCATCCTTGGGTACTGAGATAGTCCATTCCCATTTTTGTCTTGGGGCAATTATTGGAGTAGCCCGAGACAATCCTTTCTTTATCATATTCTTTAAAATAAGAACTCTGTTCTCTTTGGAGGCATTTCCTCTCATTTCTAGTTGAGTATTCAGTACATGACATAAAGAGAAATCTCCCCAATGGGACAAAGTCAGCAAAAAAAAAAAAAAAAAACCTTGATGGGGGTTTAACTCTACCTTACACAAAAGAAAAAGTTTTGGCTGATCAATCACGTCTATGTCTACATTTAATGTGGTGTCTGTCTGTCTCATGATCGCTGAACTTCATGCTTTTAAACAGTATTATGTCAGTTCCATGGTTTCTTGGCTAAGAGCTTTCACTGTATGCCCATGTGTTGAACACTGTATGCCTGCCAGAAAAGTGCGCTCTAAATGCACAATATAAACAAATAGAATTTAATAGGGAAAATGTACAATTGGAGTTAACATCCATATAGAGATATAGTATATTTTTGCTTTCTTTTACAGCCTAAGAAAGCCAACATGTGCCAAGTGCTCAGGGCTGCTAGAGATGGAACCAATTAGCAGATGGATGAAGTTTAGAGAAGGAGGGGGTGCTGCCGGGCATGGCTCAAAAACAGAAGAAGTTTTCAGCTTTTCAGGAAAAGTGAAAGGGATTCCAGAATTGCGTCATGCAGACTGGCAAGGCCTACCACCTAAGGGAATGTATGTAGCAGCAGATAAACAGAGTCAAGAGTCGTAACGTGACCCACCTCCATGTCCATACAGCCATACAACAACTGTATAGACCTCAAGTTCTTGTTCTAGCTAATGATGTAGCTTATTGCAGGAGATTCAGCATCAGATCACCATTGACCTCTACCAGAGAAACCTTGGTAAATTCATGAAAATCCAATGCTATGGCCTTCTAATGTCTCAAAAATATAAAATAAACAATTATTGTCAATTCAGGGTATAGAAAGATTATTTTGCATATGTGTTACTATTGAGGGGCATTTGTAATTCATTATATTGTTGGGCTCTAAGTACCCTGCTCCTATGCTGTTCCTTGTATAACAGGGTATGGAGATTATTTTGACACATAGACTACAGCACTGACGGTAAGCAGTAGTATAACTTGGAACGGGAAGTGTTTGACTTGTGACCTTTCAATTGCTATATGTTTGCCCTATTTTTGAGGAGAAACAACACAAACTAGAAAGCTGACACACACCATTACCTACATGCCTGCACAGACAGACAAGGAACCTTCTGAAATTAGTTCTTAAGGCAGAAAAGTACCAGGGTGACCGTGACCCCAAAAGTTCTGTGGTGTTATCCAGGAGAATGTATAAAGTAGTCTGACTATGCAGTCTAAGTGAATTTTTTTGTGCATTACAGAGGGAAACAATGCTTTCCTGAGCATTCATATGTGCTTTGAGACATTTAAAACAAGTTTTGTATACCAAGTACCAGGTGAGGGTGTGCACAGTGAGAATTATAAAGATGAACTTTGTGTATCTAAATGCACCAATCTTGAAAGTATAATGCCCCGTACACACGGTCGGAATTTCCTATAGAAAAAGTCTGATGGGAGCTTTTCATCGCATATTCCGACCATGTGTATGCCCCATCGGACTTTTTACGTCGAAAATTCAGACAGACTTAGATAGAGAACATGTTCTATATTTTTCCGATGGCACAAATTCTTATCAGGAAAACCGCTCGTCTGTATGCTGTTCCGACGTACCAAAAATGACGCATGCTCTGAAGCAAGTACGAGACGTCGTACGTGTTGTCCCGTCGTACGTGTTGTACGTCACCGCGTTCTTGGCGCTTGAAATTTGGTGTGACCGTGTGTATGCAAAACAGCTTGAGCGGAATTCCATCACCTTCAGAGTTTATTCCTACGGCAAAACCGGTCGTGTACAGGGCATAAGGGTTTTTGAAAAACTGAATGCTTTTTTTTATTTTGTAGATTTAAAAATTAAAAATATATTTTTCAATGTATATCTATCAATATAGAGCAAAAGCATGGTGAGTTGTCCAGCATTCCCCTATATGCTTAGAGATAGTCTGATATAGGTAAACCAGATCGGTACCCAAGATTAAACTTTGCTAAGTTTCATTTAGTCATTGCATAATCCGCTCATCTGTTTGCATAAGCTGATCTCCTTGCTATACAGGTCTATTTCAGCACAACTCCTCTTGCTTTTAACTCACCACCGTCGGGGCTGCTCCACTGCACAGAGCAGGTAGGTATAACATGTTATTTTTGAGTAAAAAAGAAAACTAGACTTTAGTATCACTTTAAATCCACTTAAAGGGCCAGAAGGTGGCAGTGAGAATAGTTTAAATTGTCAATCTATATTAACACTTAAACACTTAAAGTCCAGTTGAACCTTCAGTTTAAAACAGCTAAATACTTTTCAGATGCTTCAAAACAAAAGGTGTTTCATATCTTGCAGTTGTTGTTTTCCAAAGCAGCCACAGCCTGGGTAGAAAAGCCTATCTACTGCCAACATGCTGTAGGCAAGAAACCTTGCCCTCTCTGGGGAAGCAGTGGTATTGTTGCAAAGGTCTGACACACCCCCTGCTAAGTCAGATCCAAAGCCCTTTAATCAGCAAAGCTAATACTCACTGTTGGTTGGAGAGCTCTGACTTAGCAGACAGCATTGACCTCTTCAAAGACATCACTGCTTTACCAAAGAGAGCAAGGGTCTTACTCTGGCTTTTCTACTGATGCCCCGTACACACGGTCAGACATTGATCAGACATTCCGACAACAAAATCCATGGATTTTTTCAGACGGATGTTGGCTCAAACTTGTCTTGCATATACACGGTCACACAAAGTTGTCGGAAAATCCGATTGTTCTGAACGCGGTGACATAAAACACGTACGTCGGGACTATAAACGGGGCAATAGCCAATAGCTTTTGTCTCTTAATTTATTCTGAGCATGCAAGGCACTTTGTGCGTCGGATTTGTGTACACACGATCGGAATTTCCGACAATGGATTTTGTTGTCGGAAAATTTTATAGCCTGCTCTCAAACTTTGTGTGTCGGAAACTCCAATGGAAAATGTGTGATGGAGCCCACACACGGTCAGAATTTCCGACAACAAGGTCCTATCACACATTTTCCGTTGGAAAATCCGACCGTGTGTACAGGGCATTAGGTTGTGACTGAATTTATACACCTTTTGTTTTAATGCACCCGGAATGTGTTTACCTAATTACTGAAAATGCAATAAATAAGGTTTCACAAAGATAGAGGCTGGGTTCACACTATTGCGAATTCGCAATAGCAGCAGATTTTGACCGGCTCTCCATGGGGCCGGTTCACATATCTCTGCTGCTGCTCCGGTACGAATTTGAACAGGAGCCTTGTGCGTCTTTTGGTCCTTTTCAGATCCGATTTCAGCCAAAAATTCGGGCTGAAATCAGACCTGAAACGGTGAATGGGGACCCCTGTTGTAAGCCGCATGCGAAGATAGTGTGAACCCAGCCAGAAATGTACCTGCTGCCCCTATTAACTTCAATGGGCCCAAAAGATGACAGCCCACTCTCTTCCTCCTCCTCCATACCCACTAACCATCTAATCACAATAGGGGCCGGATATTACATGTAGATTGATGGAGGAATCACCTCCCTGTGATACAGCGTGACACAGCCAGTGACTGGCAGAAATCCGAGCACACTATGTAATTTCGACAAATTAATAAAGATTTGATTTCAAACATATATTTGTATGACAATTTAAAACAGTTTATTGAAATTATTTATTTATTTTTCTCTGTATTCCAAAGGCTGTTTTTTTATTTTGAACATGTGACCAGCAACAAAGGACTAAAAGCTCCTCCTGCTTGTGTTTCCCTGCAGACAGGCTGGGAAAGATTTGGGTCATGTGACAGATGTATATTGATTAGGAAAAAGATGGGTTTTTTTAATAAAATCCTTATGGTGCCATCATCCATATACAGAAATAGAAGGGTCAATGTAAACTAAAGAGTGTGTGTTTAGTACCACTTTAAGCACTTTTCAATACTGTGTATTCTGACAAAATGAAAAACTCAAACATATACTTAAAAAAAAAAGGAGCATACAGAATACCCCTTCTAGCAAATTTCAGAATTGCCAGACTGCCAGTCATGGTGGACCTTGAGAATCCAGAAGGCTATGTAAAAACAGCCAAAATTCCCTCTGTACAAATAGCTGATGCCTACACCTTTGAAAACGTAATCAAATTACAGTATTCATCGGCGTATAACAGGCAAAGGCGTATAACACGCACATTCATTTTAAGAGGGAAGTTTCAGGAAAAAAACGTAAATTTTAAATAAGGAACTTTGAAGCAAAATAAGGGTCAGTGCCTATCTGCAGCCTCACCATTGCCATCAATGCAGCCCGATCAATGCCTGTCTGCAGTCTCACAAGTGCCATCAATGCAGCCTCATCAGTCCACATCAATGCAGTCTCGCCATTGCCATCAATGCAGCAGCCTTACTATTGCCTTCAGTGCAGCCTGATAATGACCATCTGCAGCCTAGAGGGGATAGGGAGGGGGCGGACAAGCGTCGACAGATTACATACAGTGAGAATCTCCTATGATAGACAGAACAGTGGTCCAATGGCGGCACAGAAGACAGGACTTCAGATTACAGAGGCCGCCAAGTAAACAGGAGATTCTCACTGTATGTAATCTGACGGCGCTCGTCCCGCCCCCCTCCCTGTCCCCTCTGAGGCAGCTAAATTTTAAGTATTGGCGTATAACACGCACATGCTATTTGTACCCGATTTTCATGGTGAAAAAGTGAGTTTTATACCCCAATAAATACAGTAATGTTTTATTATCCTCTCTTATCTAAAACATCACCCATGGTTTTACAGTATCACAACCCGCCTTTTTTGCGTCAGATGTTCTTCATCATCACTGCCAGTAATTCAAGAAGGGTTATGTGCTTGTATTTTCTTCAAACATACATAGAATCCAGGGTTCTTATTTGTGCCAGTCTAAAAACTGGCATTTAGCATCCAATAAGTTTATGAGTAAAGCTATAATAAAAAGAACCAAATGAATAACTATAATGGCAAGATAAACAGGAAAAGCCCATGCATACAGTCTATTTATAAACCCAGACTTGCGTGTGAACTCAGTACTTAGATGCTGTAGACTGGGTCAAGTGGTGCCTGTGAACATAACACAGATATCATCCCTGGAACTGGTAAGGATAACTGGTGCTTGTTCCCCTCAATTTCTCCTGTGAAACCATCCGTAGCATATTCGAGACAGATTAACACAGTTGTGGAAAGTGGACCAGCCATTCACACATACTGTAGATCAACACTGGTGTCTTTAGACCATCAAAGCAAATTTTTTTCTCCCAACTGTCTTTGATTTATGAGACAGAGAGCTTTTTTGTCACTTGAGTGACAAGAGTCATCTTTCTTGTTAAAGGAATGCCTATACTCCATTTTTCCCAACATTCCAAGTGAAAGAGTGAAGCTAAATAAGGCAATTCTGAACCACCAAGCATTCTTTTAAATGTATGTAACTATACACACCCACAAAAAAAGATTGTGTGTTTGCTTTATCTACTGGGGATTTAGGATGGCCAATAAACTTGAAACATTTGTGGGCATGATGTAAACCAAACCCTAAAAAAATGAAGACAAACTGTGACAGCCAGAGGTGCCCAGAAGAATGAGAATGTCAGTAATAATGCATGTATTATCAAGGCTTTTGATATAGCCATCAAAGATGTATCTAATACAGCCTTTCTCAACCTTTTAACACAGAGGAACCCTTCAAAATAACTTTCCAGTCTCAGAGAACCCCTACTAAAAATTACTATATCTACAACTCATGGTGTTTTAGTGTAATGGTCAATGGGGAGAATGCTCCTTACACTTGTGGTCACTGGGAAGAATTGCCCCCTTACAGATAGCTAAAAAGGGCAATGGTGTCAGTGGGAACTTATCTGAGAGGCAGAATTTGCTCATTGCTCAAGGAACCCCCAGCAACCTCTGGAGGAACCCCAAGGATCCAGGGAACCCTGTTTGAGGAACCCTGATCTAATAGCTTAGGAGTCCAGGTTATGGGCTGTGGAAGACAGAATGTAAATACAAAACTTTACTTTCCACACACCTCTGCAGCCTATCAGCAAAACTTCTCTGGCACACTGATCGTCATTCAATAACCTAAAGTGTTACTAAACCCACAACAGTAAAATCAGTCTGTATATGCATTAAAGCACTGTGGAACCTAAGGGGTTAATCCTCCACATTGTGTAAAAAAGCTGTTTGATCCTGTCTTCTCTGATCCCCCCTTCTTCCACAGTCCCCAATGCATCTCCTGATAGTACAGAGCCTTGGGGCACTCTGTACATGCTCAGTTTGGTGTGTATTGCTAGAGAGTTTTTTTTTTTGTTCTTGGGAGGGTGCATGTGATCAGCACAGGGCCGACCAGCAATGTCCAGACAGAGGGTCAGGGGTCCTGCAGTCTCATAGGACAGTCAGAGTAGAATGAAAATTTCTCCTACAAGCTTTAACAAACACTGATATTCATAAGACTGCTATAAACTGTTGATGAGAAAAGGTATTTAGCAGTTTATATTTACTAAAATAATTGCATTTCCATGTCCTCTGTACTGTAGGAGACCAGATATAGTAAATGCCGGTTCCTGGGTTTAGTAACACTTTAAGAAGCACTATAAAGCATTACTTTAAAAGGGCTTTTTGATCTTTTCAAACCCTTTGTGGTTGTTCATCACCGGTAATATTTGAATAAGAACTGCAAATTGTAAACTGTTAGGTGCTTCTGTTATATTATTATTTTAGTTTTACCCAGTAGAAACTGTGATTAGGTTCGTTCAGATTCATTTTCCGGAAATGGAAATAGTAACAAATCTAAAAAAATTCAAAAAAAGTTATAACATTTTCAGATTAATTTGGATCATTCAGATTGAGAAGCTGGTTGTTAATGAGTGGGTGGCTGCCACGTCATTAACAACCATGAGTCATATGCTGTCAGCAGGATTCCCCGCTGTCAGCAGACTAAATAAAACAAGTGGCAGTTAACTTTTGTTTTTTTTTTAATTGGCTTAAGGTCCCCCCCCCAAAATCCATGCCAGACCCTTAAAGCAGCATGTAACCCTGTAGGCCAGGAAAGGGGGGAATGAGTGAGCACGCCCCCCCCCCCCCCCCCCTTGAACCATACCAGGCCACATGCTCTCAAAATGGGGGGTGCTTTGGGGGCGGGAGCCTCCCCCTCACCACAACCGGTCCCGTGACAGGAAAACATGGAGACTCCCATGTTCACCTGTCCTTCAGTGAATGTCACGTCCAGAGGAGATACACTCGCTGAATGCATCCAAAACAAATTCTTCAATTAACAAATGCATCCGAAAACAAAACAAAACTGAATTTGCAGGCTTGTCTAGCTAATATGACTGTAATTCTGTGTATATTTAGAGATAAACACATTAATTAGTCAATCAATTAGGCAACCAATCAATCTACATAAGGCTGCAAGGCAGTGGCGGCCCGTCCATAGGGGGCGCACAGTCGACACCCCCCCTCCCCCCATCCTTGCATCCGGCTCCCTGATCTACATGCAGGGCGCTGGACGCATAGATTCCAATGGGGTTATTTTTTATTTTTTGAAGCCTGTGATTAGAGCCGGATGCTTTAATAGGCTTCAAAAAAGGGTGCACAGAGCACTGTGCCCGAAGCCCACCCAGTTGAATGACAATAGCGAATGAATATTCGCTATTGTCACACTGATTCCTCTCCCGGGCCAATCAGGAAGTGGGTCCAGAGACCTGTCATCTGATTGTCTGAAAGGAGGTCTGATCAGATTGGCCGCCAGGAGAAGAAGGGACTAGATGCAGGGGAAGCGAGGAAGCAGCAGCTTGCAGCCCGGAGAGAAGCCACTTCCTGCTGCCGCCCAGAGCGCTGCCTGTGAAATGGGGTAAGTGTGGGGGCCTGACCTACTGACTGACTGACCCCCGTGACCCGACTGGTTGGGGGGGGGGGCGGCGCTTGTGGCCTGTAACCCCGACCAACTGGGTGGTGGATTGTTTGCCGCCCCCCCCCCCCAAAAAAAAGAAAAAACACCAGCCGCCACTGCTGCAAGGCTCCAGACCCTAAGAAATTTATCAAGAGTAGGAAGTTGATCAACTATCTTTTTGGCCCCACCATAATCCGCTACCCCCAAATATCTATAAAAATTGCAGGTGAGTAATTAGTTAGATCATCCTTATAGTAACAATACATAATTATGTATAAATACCATACTTGGTATCCATATGTGAACCCAGGTGACTAACATTTGCATTGAACTCTCTAACACTAAACAGCCAAAGCTGTTGCAATTTTTTAACCATTAGGGTTCTTTTTGGGTATTTATAAAGAAATGTAATTTATCCATTTGTCCTCTGCTACAACACATGGTTACAGTAAGGCTAAGCCAAAAGAATACCCACTAATAGAATTCCCCATGTGGTCCTCCATAATTTAGATGGGCCTACATAAATCCTATCTGCTTAAAAATGCACTTCTTCTGAATACCACCAACCAGCTAAGTTGCCATATTCATTTTTCTCCTATCCAATGAACTCTACATTTGGGCTGGCAAGTAGGAGGACTTCCAGCCAGCCTACACAGCTTTTCTATGACACAACTACAACCCTGCCTCACCCTGGGCCACCAATCAGTTTAGTCCTCACATTCCCGTATTCTCCAGGTAGTTCCCTTCAACTTTAATACATTTCTATAAAGCAAAATCGTTTTTTATTCATGGACTGTTCAGGCATCTTGACATTTTTATATCTTGTAGCTGGAGATGACTAAAAATCTTTTTTTCAATGACCGAATACCTTCACATTCCAATCAAAGCTATTGATCTGTGTTTCATTAGCTTTAGCCGCCGGCATATTTTACTGTCATTATTTAGTGCCATATATCTTACCATTATATGTGATATCTCTGGCCCATCTGGTCAGCAGATGTGACTGTGTTGTTACATTTTTGTAACAGTCCATATATTTACACTTGCACTGTCTGCATTAGACATTAGTTAAGTTATTTTGTTAAAATACTTACCTGCATGCTTTGATTCATCAAATACAAATTACAGCATGTGTCACTGCTGTCACAGTATGAATTATCTGTACAGAAAAATGCTACTGTATCTTATTACAAATTTAAAGTCGGTCTAAAACAAATGTAAGACTAATACTAAGCTGAACTCCAGGCGATTCCCCTATTCCTATTCTTCCTTTCCCCTCACTCTTCCTGCTACTTTTCCCATTGCTTTCCCTTCTTTCCTCTTACATGCTCCAATGAATAATTGTATTAGGGTTGTTCCGATACCAAGGCCAAATGCAAGTACCGATACTTTTTTCAAGTACTCGCCGCTACTGATTACCCATACTTTTTTTTAATGTGACAGTTTTCAACACACAATACAGACTAATGATATCTTCTTTATAATTATGAAGAACTGAGGCTACACTGATGGGGCACTGATAGGCTGCACTGAGGGGGCACTGAAGGGCACTGATAGGCTGCACTGAGGGGGCACTGAAGGGCACTGATGAGGGGCACTGATGAGGAGGCACTAATATGCAGCACTAATAAGCACTGATAGGATTAGGTGGCACTGATGAGGCGGCACTAAAGGGCACTGATGGGGTGGCAGCACTGATGAGTAGGCCCTAATATGCAGCTTTGTTGGGCACTGATATGCAGCACTGATGAGCACTGATAGGTGGCACTGATTAAGCAGCACTGATGGGCACTGATAGGATTACGTGGCACTGATGGGCACTGACTGATGGCTCTGATACATGGCACTGACTGATGGGCACTGATAGATGGCACTGACTGATGGGCACTGACTGATGGCTGGCACTGATAGGTGGCACTGATAGGTGGCACTTATGGGCACTGATAGGTGGCATTTATGGGCACTGATGGGCAGGCACTGAAATGCAGCCAGCAATAAATTACATGCTTTCTGTGATGCCATTCTTGGTACTCCTTGCACTCAGCCGCATAAAACGCAGCAGCAGACATCTTGTTACACCCAGCCTGAACTATATGGGATGGGTGTAACAAGATGTCCACTGCTGGCTTACTGTGGCCGAGTGCAGGGTGTATCAAGATGGGCGTTGGGATGTTCAACCGCTGACAGCGACACGGAACATCATTTCCGTTACTGAATGTGACAGCTCCGGTCACCGGTCCCAATGGATAATGCGGCTGCGCCCTGCACCCCTGCCAGTTTACCTAGTTCCACTGCTTGAGGACTCGCTCTCCGCTCTGCCCGCTGACTTCCGGTTGCGCACAGAAACTCCACCTCTCCCAGGTATCGGATTAGGCATGGGAGCATTTGTGGGAGTACAAGTACTCCCGCAAATGCTCAGTATCAGTCCAGATACCGATACTAGTATCGGGACAACCCTAAATTTTATGGATCAGAAGTTGGAGGTTTTCCTGATGTTGGATATCCTTTTGACATGCTGCTCTGTTTTCTACTGTGCAATGTATTGGTACCATCAATTGCCACTGCATTGGGGTATGTCATGCTGTTTTGAATGCAAATTCTCTACGTAGCCGGGAGCTGGATATTTACCTATTCCTGCAATCAGGAGACACTGTGTGGTATAGTTCCCGGGGGGAGGTGTTACCCTCTAGTATTGAATGTGATGCCGACCTGTTACCTTCTTAATCAGAGACAAGACAGAGCAAAGCATTTTGGGACATGTAGTTTGTACAGATGGGATTCACCCTCTGGCTGATTGATGTGGAACTACAATTACCAGCTGGCTAATGGGGAAGAACAGGCCGCTGGGAGAGACTATATGAGGGATGGGTTGAGGTCTAGCACGCCCTCTTGGGAGCAGCGTGGATCCGCATGCAGGGAATATGTAAGAGTGTGAGCTGCAGTTGAGTCGCAGCCTGCTCTAGCAGAACTATCCAGCGGATATCTGGAGGGACACCTGCGGACAGCTCCCTCTAGCTGTCCAGCGGAAGCCTGGGGACCGCTTTTATCCCATCCATCCTGCAGAGGTTTCAGATTCGGGGGAGCCATGGTGTGGTGCAGTGGAGGTCGGATGTCATCCCATGAGCCAAGTTCCTGAAAGATCATCATCATCATCATCATAACCATCATCATCATCGTCTCCTGCTCCAGTATGGTGAGCGGGCAATAGCCCAGTCTGATAGACACTGTATATAGACACCATGGTCTTCTACACCGTTATCTTCAGTTTCAAGGATCTAAACTAAAACACCATAGACACTATATACAGACATCTTTGCTCTCCATTGTTCTGCTGTTGCTTAAAGTTCCACAGAAAGTAACATCTTTAAGTCAGTTATCACTGTGAAGCCAGTTGCAGTTTAATTTACACAGGAAGATTATTTTCTGTTTATTCACAACTGATTGAGTTCATGTTACTTTGCTTTACCATCCAAAGTCTCCTTGCATGCAACTAAATATCAAAGAGCTAGCTGAAGATTAATCGGATTGCCACACAGCAACACAGGTCTACTTTTACCTCCCTTCCCACTTTAGGGATTTGTTATACTGAAGCTCATTGAACTATAATTTATCAATGACTCTCTGAAAGAGCAGGTGGAATTGCAATATAGTTCTCTTTGCTAAAAATTGTACATGTTATTTACTGTTCTGCATTTAGATGTGAAGGAGCAGTAGAGAAGGGTCTGATACTCATAAGAGCCATTCCTCTGCTCTCCTGTAGTCTGTTCACATAGGCATTATATGCACACCGTTGAGTACAGAGATTATAGTGTTTACTAGTGAATGTCTGAATCTAATAGGTGATTGTTATTTAGTTATTAATAGCATTCCTGTAGGAAACAACATTTTCAAGTGTAAAATTAAAGTGGGGTTCCACCCAAAAAAACAAAAATACATAAAAAATCCTAAAAAACAAACAAAAAAACATTTGGATATTTTTTCTTTTTTAACTTACCTCTAAATGCCTGTTGCTAGGTGGTCCCTCGTAGTCTGCCTCTTCCTTTGCCTGGGCTGGTGACATCACTTCCCCCTCGGCACAGGAAGGGCTCCGCTCTGCTCCCTCCCTCCTGTCAATCATCTGGGACCCATTACAGGTCCCAGGTGATTGAGCGGCCAATCACGGCGAGCGGCACCGCTCGCGCATGTGCAGTGGGTGCCAGGCTGTGAAGCCACAGCCTGGCGCCCACAGTTGCAATGCCGGTGCCGCTGAACGGAGGGGGAAACAAGCGGGGCTTCGATCCCCTGCTTCGCTGGACTCCAGGACAGGTAAGTGTCCAATTAAAAGTCAGCAGCTGCAGTATTTGTAGCTGCTGACTTTTAATTTTTTTTTATGGCCCCCCTGGGTGGAACTCCTCTTTAAGTTGACTCTCTGATTTCGTTTACTTCTGTTTCATTAAGTAAATCTTGCTGATTTAAACAATTCTGGTGTATTTCCTTCTTCTTGCTGTCATTTGAAGGGAAAGGGGGAAAAAAATGTATGAACCCAGGGTGTCAAAGGTGGCAGAGAACTCACAGGGTCAGGGCAACCAGGGGGTATTGATTTATCTTGCGACCCTCAAGAGGGCAGCGCTACATCTAATAAAAACGACTGAACTAAAAAAGCTGAACTCCAAGCAATCAGCTGTAGAACTACCCCCATAGGAGTCGCTGTAATTAAAAAATTCAATACAGGGCACTTTTACCTCCTTCCTGTCCAGGCCATTTTTCAGCTTTCAGTGCTGTCGCCCTTTGAATGACAATTGCACAGTCATGCAACACTGTACTCAAACAAAATTTGTATAATTTTGATCACAGTACTAGAGATTTCTTATGGCGGTATTTAACGAGTTACCAACCGGCCCATAGCCGAATGACGGCAGCAGGGCGGTTGGATAACTCTGGGAGCACGTACTATGACGTGATCCCGGAAACCCGGAAAACCGCTCCCGCCCCCCCCCCCCTGGAACATCCGTGTTCGCCGGGTCCGCAACACGGATCGCGGTAAAGGGCCAATGACAGCGGCCCTTTACCATGTAAATGTCAACAAAGCAGGGAAAGCAGGGTCACCGCTCTCCTCACACTGATGCAGCATGAGAGGAGAGGAGAGCTTTACGGTGCCAATCTGTGAGTTTTTCAACCAATGCCCAACAGTGTCATTTGTGCCACAACAGTGTCATCTGTGCCACAACTGTGCCATCTGTGCCACATCTGTGCCACCAGAGCCACACCAGTGATACTACAGTGCACACCAGTGCCACCTGTGCCCACCAGTGCCACCTGTGCCCATCAGTGCCACTTGTCCTCATCTGCGCCACTGCAGTTCCACATCAGTGCTGCCTGTGCCCACCAGTGCTGCCTGAGCCCACCAGTGCCGCCTGAGCCCACCAGTGCCACCTCTGTGCCACTACAGTGCACATCAGTGCCACACCAGTGCCCATCAGTGCCACACCAGTGCCCCATCAGTGCCACCTGTGCCCATCAGTGCCACCTGTGCCCATCAGTGCCACTTGTGCTCATCTGCACCACTGCAGTGCCACATCAGTGCCGCCTGCGCCCACCAGTGCCCACCAGTGCTGCCTGAGCCCACCAGTGCTGCCTGAGCCCACCAGTGCTGGCTGAGCCCACCAGTGCCACCTCTGTGCCACCAGAGCCACACCAGTGCAACCGGAGCCACACCAGTGCCACTACAGTGCACACCAGTGCCACACCAGTGCCACCTGTGCCCATCAGTGCCACCTGTGCCCATCAGTGCTCATCTGCACCACATCAACCTCACCAGCCACCAGTATGGCAAAAAAATTATTTACGGCCGAGGAGGCCTACCAGCATCTCAGCATGACCGATGAGAGCAGCGGGGAACTCTCTGAGTCTCAGTCCGATTCGTATTCAGCCTATGAACCCGTGACAAGCAGCGGGTCTGATACAGAATCAGAAGAGGAATGTGTGCCCATGAAAAGAAGGCGTTCTGGCGTGGAGCAGCAGCCTACTACCACCTTTTTTTGAAAAAAAAACAAACTTTTTACTTAGTTTATGTTATAATATTTTGCAAATAAATAATTGTTCTTCATAAATTTAGGCCAAAATGTATTTGGTTACATTTCTTTGGTGAAAATAACCCAAATCGGGAGTCCACAAACTATGGTATATATCTGAAAATTGATCAGTCCTGATGTACTGACAGACTATCTAATTTCTTGAGGCCTGAAAATGCCCGGACAGTACAAATACCCCCAAATGATGCCTTTTTGGAAAGTAGACAGTCCAAGGTATTTGGTAAAATGCATGGTGGGTTTTTTGAAGTTGTAATTTTTTGTAATAATTTTTTAGAAAATGAAGGCACTTCATGACAGAACGTCATTTGATGTCCAGTCAGTATGGGAAAGCACCCGTTCAGCTGTCAATTTACTATAGGCTGGACGGGAAGTGGTTAAACTGATTCTTTCCCAAGATTGGTGTGGAGGTAGCCAGGCCCACAGCAACAGTTCATTCACTCTGGCTCATCATGTTAGCATTTTACAATAACAATTTACACAAAAACACTCTTCTTCACAATGAATAGAAGCATCAAATAGATTTCCAAATAAACATATAATACAAAGTACAAACAGAGCATGCGTCTTCGAGACCTTAAATTATAACAAATATAAAGTACTACTCAAGTATCCAGCAATATTTCACATTAACGAGTCATACAGTGCATCTTTATCAGACAGAAAGATGTATAACTTCCTAGTCCATTGGCAGAGCAACCACCTTGCTCCCCATATTGGCTCACAAGAATAATGAAAGATACGTTAGAATCCAGCCATCAGGACCATATTTAATTTTTTTTTTAGGGCAGCCCCTATGTTTATAAGTTAACTCCTCCCTTCATAAATTAAAATTAATCATGTCAAGCCATTGATTACGTGTTGGTGGAGCAGACGAGATCCATTTCTGCAAAGTGAGTTTACGAGCTAAAGATCTCGTCCACATTAATTGTACATCAGTTGGAAGAATATCTTCCGGGAATTACTCCCAGGAGAGCAACTTTTGAGTCAAATAAAACCTGTGTGGAGCAGATTGTATTTAGGGTAGTAAAAATAAACTCCCAATATTGATGACGGTTAGAAATGAGGGTACCCATAGCTGTAGTACATCTGGGACATTGTGCCAGCTCCTCCAAGAGTGCAATTTCTGTGGGGTGTATTATACTCTGTGGATGATGAACAGTTTGGTCAGACATTATGAGGAGGATAAACACGCTTGCTCATTAATCAGTCTACAGGATATCTTTTTATAATTGTTATTGCTGAAGAACTTGGAGAGGGTGTAGGGAGATATGGGATACTACAGAACTACTGAATGATAGCAGGACACTTCACTAGACTAAGGGGTTGATTTACTAAAACTGGAGAGTGCAAAAACTGGTTCAGCTCTGCATAGAAACCAATCAGCTTCCAGGTTTTTTGTTAAAGCCTAATTGAACAAGCTGAACCTAGAAGCTGATTGGCTAACAAGCTGCACCAGATTTTGCACTCTATAGTTTTCGTAAATCAACCACTAATGCTCCCTGAACAATCTTTATGCAGGGATAAGGGAAGATGGCCAGAACCGAGTCTTTGTGAAAGCTATCTCAGTTAGAACTACCGCTGGCACTTTCAACCAAAAGAAAGCAGCACACAGTCACTAGGACCCTGAACTCAGGTCAGTACTCACAATGTCACAGGTTCACCAGATGCCTCCTTTCTGTATCCACCGGACACTCTTCAGTGAAGGAGAGGTTAATGCTCACATTGCCACATGACAGCCAGGCATTTTCCAACTTCCATCGGGCACTCCTCAGTGAGCTCTCCAGACCTGGTCCTTAGGTCTAATCCCTTGATTAGCTCCAGAAAAGGATTTTAGAAGTAGGCCCCACAGCTATTCCACAGCTAGGACCTCGATGAACAATCTGCCCAAAGGGGCAGAGCCCCTCAGGCTGGGGACTTCTCCTGCAGGATCAGACCCAGGGCTGCCCACCTCCACCCCAGCTGCTCCAGGCCTCCATCTATTTACTGGGTACACCTCATCAGGGATTGGCTGAAGTGCCATAAATATTCAGACTGCTTTTTTGACTTAACCACTTGCTTACTGTGCACTTAAACCCCCCTCCTGCCCAGACCAATTTTGAGCTTTCAGCGCTGTCGCACTTTGAATGACAATTGCGCGGTCATACAACACTGTACCCAAATGAAATTTTTATCATTTTTTTCCCACAAATAGAGCTTTCTTTTGGTGGTATTTAATCACAGCTGGGGTTTTTATTTTTTGCTAAACAAGCAAAAAAAGATGGAAATTTAAAAAAAAAAAAAAAAAAATCATGTTTAATAGTTTGTTATAAAATTTTGCAAACAGGTAATTTTTCTCCTTCATTGATATGCACTGATGAGGCGGCACTGGTGGGCACTGATAGGCTGCACTGATGGGCACGGATAGGCACAGATAAGGCGGCACTGATAGGCACAGTTAAGGGGGCACTGATAGGCACAGTTAAGGCGGCACTGATGGGGACAGATAAGGCGGTACTGATGGGCACAGATAAGGCGGCACTGATGGCCCCGGATGGGCGGCACGGATGGGCGGCACGGATGGGCGGCACAGATGGGCGGCACAGATGGGCGGCACAGATGGGGGGCACGGATGGGGGGCACTGATGGGCGGCACTGATGGGGGGCACTGATGGGGGGCACTGATGGGTGGCACTGATGGGTGGCACTGATGGGCAGTGATGGGTGGCACTGATGGGCAGTGATGGGCGGCACTGATGGGCACTTATGGGCACTGGTAGGTGACACTGATGGGCAGTGATAGGTTGCACTGATGTGGGTGCTGATGGGTGGCACTGATGTGGGTGCTGATGGGTGGCACTGATGGGTGGCACTGTGGGCACTGATGGATGGCACTGTGGGCACTGATGGGTGGCACTGTGGGCACTGATGAGTGGCGCTGATTGATGGTACTGTGGGCACTGATGGGTTAATCTGGTGGGCACTGGTAGGCAGCACTGCTGCCTATTGCTTTGTGTTATAAGATCGCCGTGATCGGGACTGATGTCCCGATCACGGCCGCCGGTGATCGGGTTTTTTTTTTCCTCCTCACGCTGTCAGCGCGAGGAGGAAAAATAGCCGATTACCGGCTCTGTTTACATCACATGATCAGCTGTCATTGGCTGACAGCTGATCATGTGGTAAGGGGTCGGGACCGACCCCTTACTCTGATCTGTGATCAGGCGAGTCTCATAGACTCGCTGATCACCGAGCACGCCGCGCACGCCCTGCAGAGGGCGCGCAGGCCGCTCGTGCACGGGACGACGTCAATGGACGTAGTCCCGGCAATTTAGATCCGCGCTGTTGCCGTCATTTGGCAATGGCCCGGATCTGAAGCGGTTAACAGCCCACAGACCAAACCTGAAGCCTGTGAAAAGCAGAACAGCACAAAGCAATCAGCAACTGCTCCACTGATTACATAGGAGCCAAAAAGAACTAAATTTGCCTAACAATCTGAACCTAGCTAGCTGTTTTTAGTAAATGTCTAAGGTCACATCCTCCCATTTTCTTCAACCTGCAATCCCCAAATAATGAACACACACCATGTGTGAAGTCTGTGCCAGAATCTTAGACAGGCTTGTTAGCATTTCAAGTGAATTTCCTTCTCTTTCCATCACTATGAAACAACAACCCACCATGGACCGCAGGCCACAAGGCACCCTGTGCAAAATTTTGGTATGGTTTCAAAACCCATCAACGCCACCACATGTTTTCCTACACAATAACACTAAGGAAAAAAAAAACTTCTGTCATGCCCAAAGACCAAAAAAGTAACCTACCAAGATCAGCAATATAGTAATTAAACCTTTTAACAAATGCAGGAGTATATTTTGTTGTCTGCTGAATGTAATTCCAGATCCAAGTTACAGAGCTTGTGCAGAATTCACGGCGGGGCCCACTCTGCTAGTGGGAAATAGTAGTGGAAAACGCTGGACAGGTGGATGTGGACAGGGATCGGCATGTCCCCCCTAAATGCACATTACAGATGTAGCACTGTCCCCTTGGGGGTGGCTTAGAATTACCTGTTCATCTGCACCTCCATGACCCTGCAAACCTTCCAGCCCACCTGACACTCTGGGTTCAGACATTTTGGTTACACAGTTAAATGACACATCAACACACTGCACACAAGTGACTCTCTGATTTTACTGATTCAGAAAGAGAGTTAAATAACAGGATTTAGGTCAGCTGAGTCCTGGTTGAACAGCCAAGCCAACTATATGTCATCTGATCCAGCTGATACAGCGACTCTGCCGTGATGTCCCTTAAGTAGAAAACAGTGTTGGACCTGCCTGGGCCAGGCTGGAGTCTCCATTTTCGCAGCCTGGTAGGCCGCAGTCCTCTCGCACAGCAGCAGGGATGTGTTCACCCCATGGCACCCGGGAAGAAGAGAGCGTGGGCTGGGCTGCTGGTCCTTTTATAGTCTTTCCCAGAATTCCTTCCTTGGTAGTAGGTGGCCAGATGGGAAATGTGGCCCAATAATAGTTCTATAGCCCAGAATGTCTGTTCAAGATACTACAATTCCTACAATGCTCATCACTTGGCACAGGGGGATGATGTAAGTTATTCGCACCCAACACTAGAGGGACACAGCAGCAGTATAAAATGCGAAGGTAGGTCTGCACTGCAATGTAGTCCACTGTCGGCTACACAGATAAGGTGAATATTGTCACAGGGAACTAAGAGTTAACTGGAGGACAGTTGTAGTGCAAGTGTACATTGTATAGGTTCATCTCTAATGCCCCGTACACACGGTCGGACTTTCCGACGGAAAATATGTGATAGGACCTTGTTGTCGGAAATCCCGACCGTGTGTAGGCTCCATCACACATTTTCCATCGGATTTTCCGACACACAAAGTTTGAGAGCAGGCTATAAAATTTTCCGACAACAAAATCCGTTGTCGGAAATTGTGTACACAAATCCGACGGACAAAGTGCCACGCATGCTCAGAATAAATAAAGAGATGAAAGCTATTGGCCACTGCCCCGTTTATAGTCCCGACGTACGTGTTTTACGTCACCGCGTTTAGAACGATCGGATTTTCCGACAACTTTGTGTGACCGTGTGTATGCAAGACAAGTTTGAGCCAACATCCGTCGGAAAAAATCCTAGGATTTTGTTGTCGGAATGTCCGAACAAAGTCCGACCGTGTGTACGGGGCATAAGAGTGGAGGCCAGCATTAAGGTTGAGTATTCCCTCACAGTTACCTCACTTTGTCCCAGGGCATTGATGAAGATGACACAAAACAAAAAGGTACCCCATGTGTAGTAAAGTGACCCAGTACAAAGTGCTTAACATAACCCAGAAGAACCCACGTGGGGTAGGCCTCTCATGTGACCCAGTGCTTGGTGGCCAACAAGTTAGTGGAAAAACATGGAGGACGTGTCAGACAAGCTCTCTGCGCCTGTAGGCCCCACCTGTCTGACAACATGTGCAGTTCCTGGACAAATTTTAAAAAGTCCCCTGTAAAAAAAAAAAAAAAAGTTTAATGCAGATAGGGCCCCCTATTGTGAATAATGAAAAGTGTATACTGCGCTGTGACCCCGCAATCCAGCAGCCGGCACGGCTGTAGACAAAGAGCCAAGTAGGTAGAAAATAAATAAGTGCAGTGCTATGATTGCAAAAAAAAGGGAAACATTGTATGTGATTCAAACATATATGTGACAAAATGACACAAACTCTAACATAATAGATGTGAATGGATATTAAGCAATGTGCTAATATAGTGACTGCACTACACACAAATGTCCAAGTTGAACGAAATGATGAAATACAGTCCAATTAGGTTTGTGATCCAATACACATGTGGGAAGTTCCTGGCATTCCTGGGAACCTTGGAGTGAAAAAATGAAAGCAAACACCACCACCGTGAAAGACGTAGGAGGCTTACCAGATAGTATTGACTTGGCGGGGCATATACCACCCAAGTCAACAGGGCTTGTTGGGTTCAAACCACCCAATGGGGGACAGAAGATCCTGGAACTCTGTCAGTCGATCAGCCTTAGACGGTCATGAGATGTTAGCTGAAGGCTCCAGGAGTCTCGGTGAGCATGAAAACTTATTTTCACAGGAAGGGTATCATGTAATAGAAAACGGGGGCTGACATAGCGTGATACCGTTTAAAAAGGAGGTGGTCTATCAAAAATATAAATTCAACACTCACATTTGGAAGAAATTGATACAGCATGTAAAAGCATGAGGCGATGTCATCTGGGGTGTCCTTTTTCTATTACATGATACCCTTTCTGTGACAATAAATTTTCATGCTCCCCGAGACTCCTGGAGCCTCCACCTAACATCTCATGACCATCTAAGGCTGATCGACTGATGGAGTTCCAGGATCTGCTGTCCCCCAGTGGGTGGTTTGAACCCAACAAGCCCTGTTGACTTGGGTGGTATATGCCCCGCCAAGTCAATACTATCTGGTAAGCCTCCTACGTCTTTCACGGTGGTGGTGTTTGCTTTCATTTTTTCACTCCAAGGTTCCCAGGAATGCCAGGAACTTCCCACATGTGTATTGGATCACAAACCTAATTGGACTGTATTTCATCATTTCGTTCAACTTGGACATTTGTGTGTAGTGCAGTCACTATATTAGCACATTGCTTAATATCCATTCACATCTATTATGTTAGAGTTTGAGTCATTTTGTCACATATATGTTTGAATCACATACAATGTTTCCCTTTTTTTTGCAATCATAGCACTGCACTTATTTATTTAGGACCTTCTTATTACCTGCATCATTTTGCCTTGTGATTTGCTACAAATGTTACAAAGTTTCAGTCTGATCACTGAGGAAGAGGAGACTGAGGGAATGCTTCCTCCTGCCTTAAGCAGACTGAGGACATCATCTCAGCTTAAGTCATTTGTATGGAGCTAAGGGACTACTTTTTAATAATCAAAGGTACAGCTTTTTGACTTATGCCCCGTACACACGATCGGATTTTTCAAAACAAATGTTGGATGTGAGCTTGTTGGCTGAAAGTCCGACCGTGTATATGTTCCATCGAACATTTGCTGTCGGACTTTCTGCCAACAAATGTTTGATAGCAGGTTCTCAAATTTTCCGCCAACAAAACTTTGTTGTCGGAATTTCCGATCATGTGTACACAAGTCCGATGCTCAAAAGTTCATGCATGCTCGAAACCAAGCAGAAGGAGCCGTACTGGCTATTGAACTTCCTTTTTCTCGGCTCGTCGTACGTCTTGTACGTCACCACATTCCCACGTTCGTAATTCTTGCCCAACATTTGTGTGACTGTGTGTATGCAGGACAAGTTGGAGCCAACATCTTTCGAACAAAAATCCACGGCTTTATTGTCGGAAAGTCTGATCGTGTGTACGGGGCATTAGACTTGTAAAGGTAAAATATCATGAATGTCTTTGCATTTAAAATTGGTTATGTTTTCTCAAAGAATGCAAAATGGGTATTTTCAAAGCTGCTGAGAAAAATACAAAAGGACTACAAGATGACCAGTAACCAGCAAAACCCCAGTGCTCTGAATTGGTTGACCAGTGGAGTGATTCTCGTTGAAAGTTGAAAACTCCCCTTCATAAGTAAAAATATTGCAGATAGAGATGAAATAAAGGTTCAGTATGATATGTCTTATTGGAGGCCAAAACATTTCTTCGAAACTAAGCATTGGACTGTCAAATAACCTACACTGTAATGGACAACCTGTACTATAAAAAGTCTTTATTAATTTCCCACCATCCACTATAAACTTTCCACGCACAGTAATCATTTCCTTGGCACGACACAAGGAAAATCAGCTGGCACTACAATTGCCATTTTGCCGGTAACTCATAAGGAAGCCAGTAAAAGTGGAAGAATAAACCTGTTAAAAGCAAGCAAATGGAAAGCAAGCAGCCATATTTGCTCCTGCTCTTCCATTGCCTGAGGCTGAGGAAAAGTAGAAAGATTTTTCCCTTTCTATGCTATCAGAACCTGTTTCTTAAAAATAATAAATGTAATAGCACAAACATAAGAACAAGAGAGAGGTCTTAAAAGACATGGATTACATAGAAAAAAAGCTTTTTTCATCCCTAAAAACTGCTGCCTCCCTGTTCCACTGTGTCACCTCCAAACGGAGAAAAAGGTGATTGGAGATTGCCAATAAAGGGTTTGTAAACCCTTGTTTTTTTAAATAACAAACATGTCTTACTTATTTCCACTGTGCAGTTCGTTTTGCACAGAGTGCCCCCAATCACCGCCTTGTGGGCTCTCGCAGCTCCTCCCCCCATTGGTAAACCCCCCCGGGGGGTTACCTTGCGGGCGCACTCCCAAGTCCAGAATTTGCGTCTATTGCCACAGAATGCCGGACTCGGCCCCGCCCCCGTGTCATTGGATTTGATTGACAGCAGCGGGAGCCAATGGCTGCGCTGCTATCAATCTATCCAATCAAGAGCCGAGAACCCCGGGCAGAGAGGAAGAGCGCGTCTCCGCCGAGGGATCGAAGGGCTCAGGTGAGTAAGACGGGGGGCTGGGGGGCCGGTCCCTGACAGAAGTTTTTTCACCCTAATGCATAGGATGCATTAAGGTGAAAAAACAGAAGGGTTTACAACCCCTTTAAGGAGTATCTTGATGTGTGACTAGACCTATTGTGGTCTTTTATTGAGGTGAGAGGCTAGAACACACTGGTTACGTATTACTAAAGAGGGCCACTATTTTTGATGACGTTTACCTTCTAACTTCTTTGCACTTAGACACTTTTTCCCTCACCCCTCTTCTTTGCTTCTTTTTTGTACATATTGGAGAGACTATTTTTTGTTTATCTTTATCATACTGTTTTTTTTTTTTTAATTTGCGCTGAATTAATTAGACTACTGTTTTATGTATGAATTCACTTTATTGCATTTGCACTTTTCTCATCTTCATCATACTGGTTTTGTCACTGAATTAATTGAACTACTGTTTTATATATGAATTTATTTTTGCATTTGCACTTTAATGATTTTTATGCATTTTTGAATTGTCTTGAGGAGATTGCATTTTATTTAAGTGATAATAGCATATGCATTTAGCGCTGCTTCATTTTGATTACAATAAAGTAGTGTAGGAGTTTTTTCTAAAGTCGGACCGACTTGTGTCGGACCAGTTAAGACGGTTCTAATAAGGAACCATTGATTTGTACACGTCATGTGCTCCCAAAGTCGGACAGGGGCAACACAAGAGCATGATTAGGAAAGAGGAACCGAGCATTGTCACTCTATAGTAGGAAATGCCTGAACAGGGACCTTTATGGCAAGATCACCAGGTACTCTTTTAATCAAAGCTCTGAATTTAAAAATATTGAAAATAACTCTCTAATTACTTTAATATGTATTCCTTTATATCAGACACAGCCGGGACTTAAAATGGAATCTGACACCTGGGGGAGGTATGAAGGGCTCCCAATCTTTATGCACTGTGATTGGCTGCACAACATTGAAATCATTAGGAGCCCATCCTATCAACTCCCAATTGTCAGTTTGTGACCATGGGCCTGTGGGACAGGTGGATTGGCTTGTGCTTGGGATACTTTAATAAATGTACAAATTAATGGGGAGCGGCTTCTTTTCTTTTGTGTTTGGAAATGGATTTTATGGAGCGGCCAGCAACCACCAGAAGTGTGATGAACCCCCAGAGTAATGGGGTTGTAAACTTTCAGCGGGACAGGACACTCTGCTGTATACAATCAGGTCCATAAATATTGGGACATCGACACAATTCTAATCTTTTTGGCTCTATACACCACCACAATGGATTTGAAATGAAACGAACAAGATGTGCTTTAACTGCAGACTTTCAGCTTTAATTTTAGTGTATGTACATCCAAATCAGGTGAATGGTGTAGGAATTACAGCAGTTTGTATATGTGCCTCCCACTTTTTAAGGGACCAAAAGTAATGGGACAGATTAACAATCATCCATCAAACTTTCACTTTTTAATACTTGGTTGCAAATCCTTTGCAGTCAATTACAGCCTGAAGTCTGGAACACATAGACATCACCAGACGCTGGGTTTCATCCCAGGTGATGCTCTGCCAGGCCTCTACTGCAACTGTCTTCAGTGCCTGCTTGTTCTTGGGGCATTTTCCCTTCAGTTTTGTCTTCAGCAAGTAAAATGCATGCTCAGTCGGATTCAGGTCAGGTGACTTGGCCATTGCATAACATTCCACTTCTTTCCCTTAAAAAACTCTTTGGTCGCTTTCGCAGTATGCTTCGGGTCATTGTCCATCTGCACTGTGAAGCGCCGTCCAATGAGTTCTGAAGCATTTTGCTGAATATGAGCAGATAATATTGCCCGAAACACTTCAGAATTCATCCTGCTACTTTTTACAGCAGTCACATCATCAATAAATACAAGAGAACCAGTTCCACTGGCAGCCATACATGCCCACACCATGACACTACCAGTGTTGCCAACCCCCCAATGTGAAATTTACTGGCAGAACGCCAAAATTTACAAACGGCGCCAAGAGATCTGAAGAAAATGCAGAAGCATTGAAACGCGTGATCTGACACGTCCATACTCTTCAGAGATCTGAAGAAAATGCGGAAGCATTGAAACGCCTCATCTGACACGTCAATACGTCATTTCCGCAGCTCCCTCTCCAGTGAATGGTGCGTTCCAGGCTGGTTTCATCTCGCTCTGACTTCCGTTTTCCGGTCCTGAGAGATGCCGGTCCGTCTTTGCTGACACTGTGGGTATTCCGCTCCCCCCATGCCAAAGCCCCCACCAGCAGAGGACTACACACCACGGACTGCCTGCCTACATCACCCACAGCGTCTCACACCACCTTGGGACCCCGCACTGAGAGCTGCTGAGGTTTTGCCTATGGGCCATCTCTATGTACTACATGCCTTATCCCCACTGATCTATTGTGAGTAGCCATTTGGCCGTTCTTTTTTTATATATCTAATAAAGTTTTTTGGATACTGCACTTAGATTGGCGCACCTTTTTATCTCACATTGTCTTCCAGAGTTTTCGCTTCTACTCTATAGGGAGCTGCCGCTGGTGCTCAGTATCACTTTCATCTTGAACTTTACATTATTTTGGGACTTCAGCTTTGCAGCGTATATAGTAGACATTAATATCTCTTTTTCATATATGCTAATATTACGGTTTTATACCGTTTTTCTGGACATTATTATCATTTTATACATATTTATATTCTGTCTGGTCTTTTCATGTTTGGCTGGTATTTGCGCCATTTCTCCCTTGTTTATACTACAGGAGGTGGATAGAGGCTGCGGACATACCACAGGAGGTGGACAGAGGCTGCGGACATACCACAGGAGGTGGACAGAGGCTGCGGACATACTACAAGAGGTGGATAGAGGCTGCGGACATACTACAAGAGGTGGATAGAGGCTGTGGACATACTACAGGAGGTGGACAGAGGCTGCGGACATATTACAGGAGGTGGACAGAGGCTGCGGACATACTACAGGAGGTGGATAGAGGCTGCGGACATACTACAGGAGGTAGACAGAGGCTGCGGACATACCACAGGAGGTGGACAGAGGCTGTGGACATACTACAGGAGGTAGACAGAGGCTGCGGACATACCACAGGAGGTAGACAGAGGCTGCGGACATACCACAGGAGGGGGACAGAGGCTACGGACATACTACAAGAGGTGGATAGAGGCTGTGGACATACTACAGGAGGGGGACAGAGGCTGCAGACATATTACAGGAGGTGGACAGAGGCTGCGGACATACTACAGGAGGTGGATAGAGGCTGCGGACATACTACAGGAGGTAGACAGAGGCTTGCGGACATACTACAGGAGGTGGACAGAGGCTGCGGACATACTACAGGAGGTAGACAGAGGCTGCGGACATACCACAGGAGGTAGACAGAGGCTGCGGACATACCACAGGAGGTGGACAGAGGCTGCGGACATACCACAGGAGGGGGACAGAGGCTGTGGACATACTACAGGAGGTAGACAGAGGCTGCGGACATACTACAGGAGGGGGACAGAGGCTGCGGACGTGATACATCCTCACAGTAGCCTCCTCCTCTGCCCAGTGCCCACCATCATATTATCTCTCCACATTATAAGTGTGCTGTGTCCTCCTATAGCCCTTTCACCTCTCTACAGGTCAGGGCAGCACAGTGCTGCCCTGACCTGTCCTGTGGAGAGATGAAAGGGAAAGGGGGCACAGGGGGAGGACACACAGCACACTGATGATGTAGACTGTAGAAGTAATATGATGGTGAATAGAGCACATCAGTCTCTGTCCCCTGCATATGCCATGCAGCCAGGGCCCAGGGACAGAGACTGATGTGCTCTATTCACCATCATATTACTTCTCCCGGCTCCAGTCCCAGTAATGTCCTCCTTTTACTAAGAATATTATCCCCCCACAGCTTCACTCTCCGTACCTCCGCGGCCTGTGTGTGCAGTCATGCACTGCATGACAGGACAGAGTCACCTGGCTCAGCTGGCCGCCGTGCTCTCTCTTGATCGATTCAAAAATGGGGTCGGGCGGCGCTATTACGTTACTGCGCATGCGCTGCCTGGCTGAGCGCGTACGAGCTTTCCCGAGCCCGGCCGGCTTCGAAACGGCTCATGCGCAGTTGCGTGGTCGGCTCGCGGCCATCATTTTTATGGGCAACGGACTTTCATGGGCGCCCCAAAAAAGGGGTTAAATTTACGGGCTGCCCGTAAATCTACGGGTGGTTGGCAACACTGGACACTACCACCACCATGCTTCACTGATGAGGTGGTATGCTTTGGATCGTGAGCAGTTCCTTTCCTTCTCCATACTCTTCTCTAAGTTGATCTTGGTCTCATCTGTCCATAGGATGTTGTTCCAGAACTGTGAAGGCTTTTTTAGATGTTGTTTGGCAAACTCTAATCTGGCCTTCCTGTTTTTGAGGCTCACCAATGGTTTACATCTTGTGGTGAACCCTTTGGATTCACTCTGGTGAAGTCTTCTCTTGATTGTTGACTTTGACACACATACACCTACCTCCTGGAGATTGTTCTTGATCTGGCGAACTGTTGTGAAGGGTGTTTTCTTCACCGGGGAAAGAGTTCTTCGGTCATCCACCACAGTTGTTTTCCGTGGTCTTCCGGGTCTTTTGGTGTTGCTGAACTCACCGGTGCGTTCTTTCTTTTTAAGGATGTTCCAAACAGTTGATTTGGCCACACCTAATGTTTTTGCTATCTCTCTGATGGGTTTGTTTTGTTTTTTCAGCCTAATTATGGCTTGCTTCACTGATAGTGACAGCTCTTTGGATCTCATATTGAGAGTTGACAGCAAGAGACTCCAAATGCAAATAGCAGACTTGAAATGAACTCTGGACCTTTTATCTGCTCCTTGTAAATGGGATAATGAGGGAATAACACACAACTGGCCATGGAACATCTGAGCAGCCAATTGTCCCATTACTCTTGGTCCCTTAAAAAGTGGGAGGCACATATACAAACTGTTGTAATTCCTACACCGTTCACCTGATTTGGATGTAAATACCCTCAAATTAAAGATGAAAGTCTGCAGTTAAAGCACATCTTGTTTGTTTCATTTCAAATCCATTGTGATGGTGTATAGAGCCAAAAAGATTAGAATTGTGTTGATGTCCCAATATTTATGGACCTGACTGTATGTGACCATGATCTGTCGGTGACAACTCAGTTACAGTTCAGGGGGTGCTGATGGAGCACCCCCTAGAACTACACATTGCCAAATATATACGCGGTGCTGTGAATTAAGACCCACCAACCTCCTGCACAATATATGCGTATAGTGGTTGAAAATGGGTTAAAGCTTATATGAGATTTCGGAGACTGGGTTAACATGTTTATTGTTCCCATGTACAACTGTCAGAGCTAATCCTTAGCTACTAGTTATACGCCAAATCCATTTGTAGTGTTTCTTCTAAGTCCAAAACACTACAGCCCAGTGTAAGGCTACTAATAATAACACTCAAAACCTATAGCTAAGCTGCAGCACAAGACCGGTTATGTAAATGCTGAACTGCCATACACAAAATACTTTGTATAAGAGGGAGACCAAACGAAAACTTCAAAATCACAAGACCAGATGCCTGGGATTGAATCCAGTGTCTCCTGCAGGAAGCCAGTAATACCACCTAAAGGACAGGTAACTGCCTGCGAGTAGCATAAACCCCGCTCTGATAGTCAGTGCTCAAACATCTGTCCTGCTTTACTGACATTTCCTGAAGAATGCTAGAGCAGAGTGGAAGAAAAACTCAAATATATAATACATGTAGTAAGAGAGGACTGTGTTATAAACTAAAATTGCATGGCAAGGAAAAAGAGAACAAAAATGGAACCTCTCAAAGAGTATCCAACCAACATACAATATAAATAATAAAAAACATTATTATTTTATTAATGTAACAGATTCAAGGATAAAATCTTAGTTATAAAAATATGATTTTTTTCATCCTCACATGAAATCACAGATACACCTCCTAATGACCAGCCCATAGCACTGCTTTAAGAACTTTTTACAACTTATTAGAACAGCATGCCCTCGGCCGTTGATGTATTATGTACCCCATACTCATTCACATGGGGGGTGGGATCTGGGGGCCCTTTTTTCTAAAGGGGCTTTCAGATTCCGATAAGACCCCCGCCCGAAGTTCCCCACAACCACCAGTCAGGTTTGTGGGAAAGATGCCCTTGTCCCCATCAACATGGGGACAAGGTGCTTTGGGGGGGCAGACCCCATTGCGTCAAAGCTTCCCCCCATGTTGAGGGGATGTGGCCTGGTATAGTTCAGGAGCAGGGTGGTGCTCGCCCCCCCCCCCTTTCCTGCTCGGATAAGGGTCTGGTATTTTTTTTTATTTTGGTGTGGGGGTTACCTTCAAAATCCACACCAGACCTGCTATGGATTTAGGGGGGTAACACCGCGCCTTTTTTTTTTTGGCATGGGATTCGCCTCAAAATCAACACCAGGCCCAAAGGGCTCGGGATGAATTGGCAGGGGACCCCCACACATTTTTTTTTCAAATTTTTTTATTTCTGGCAATGGTTTTTATTATATTCAGCTGTCACCGGGGAACCCCGCTGACAGCTGATGACTCATCTGCTGTTAAGGACGCGGCAAAAGGCTTCCCGGCCCACTCCTTAACAACCAGCTATTCACTGGTTGTTAAGGAGGAAGTAAACCCTGATGGGTTTTACTTCCTCCTTATTTCCCTGCAAAGGTAAAGCATAATGGGCTACTATGCATCGCATAGCAGCCCATTATGTGTCACTTACCTGAAACTGAAGCCTGCGATGTCACCGCTGTCCCCACTAGCAGCGAGCATCCATCTTCACCCCTCTTCCTTCCGGGGCCGCGAACTCCGGCTCTGTGACTGGCCGGAGTCGCATCACGTCATGCGCGCGGGAGCTGCCAGTCACGGTATGACCCCTTTAGAAACTGCACTTTTTAAAGTGCGCATGCGCCGTAGACATCAGCGCATGGCTTTATTGTAAATATCTCCTAAACCGTAGAGGTTTAGGAGATATTTCCAGCACCTACAGGTAAGCCTTAATATAGGCTTACCTGTAGGTAAAAGTGATTGTACAACCACTTTAAGGATGCCGGCGACCTCCACTTAAAAAAAAAAGAAAAATCAGCAAAACGCTGGACACTGGCATTTAGCAGAGTTTAGTATGGTTTAGGAGGCGTCAGCCTTTTTTCTGCCAAAACACTGCTGCTCCAGAACGCGCTGGCAGAGGGGTTTTTTCTGCCACTAAACTCTCCTGCCAAAAAAACGCCAATAAAAGCTGATATGTGCATGGACACATAGGGGAACATACAGGGGAGGTTTAGAGACAGTTAAAAAAAAGTCTGACGCCCAAAACAGCAGCTATAAAAACACCCAGTGTGCATGAGACCCTATACCCAGCCATGTTGTTATATCACCAAGCATAACACTGAAGACTGGTCATCAAGCATTAGATTTGTTGTGTGTTTTTATGGAGATATTCAGAACTCTACACGTTTTTACATTGTGCTTCATCAGGAGAAATGAGGTGATAGTCTGTAATGATGCTTTTATAGCAGAATGTGGTTTGCCAGTAAAAGAAACATAAACCCCCAACCAGATAAGAATACCTTAAGGAGCGAGGTGGCCTGACCACATATATCAAGGGGTCGTTGTCATAAGGTGTTAAGGAGTAGTGGCCATTAAACATTCACAGGATGTTAAGTTGGTTTCTCCAAGCTAGCACGCCCATCTTAAATCCGTCATTACTGCCTCCTGTTATGAGTAAGATAATCTCATGCTTGTCAAGCCCCTCTCCTAGGGTTGGACTGGTCACCTGTATATTTTGTATAAAATTGCATGGAGGTTATCTGCCCCTTGAAACAACTACCATCACAGGCTACAGACACTGGCACTTCTACTGACCACTACCCCACTTCCTTGAACAATTGATTTCTGTGAAGCCAATACCAAAGCCCCTTCATACACATATAATTCTGTAACCATATGGCCATTTTCAACCCATCACAAAGGTCTTTAATCAAGAGTCCTTCGCACGGCCACGAACATGGCTAGATACTCTACGTAAAAGGGAAAAAAGCAAGCTACATTTGATTAATCACTAGTGTTTCACAGATTTTTTTTATAGGCATGGCATTTATCGACATCGTATTATTGGCATTATATCAACGTAAATTTATTTTTTTGTGGTAGTTCAAAGGTTAAGTTAAAGTGAACCTTTCAATTTCCCAGGCATGAAAGCCAAGAGGTCCCTTTGTAATTTGAGCCATCAGGTTTTAAATATACTCATTATTTCTTACAAATATACAGACTAGACAGTGATGTTACTGATATGCAAATTTTGGCTGTTTGTAAAGAGTCAACAGCTAACGCTCTATCACTAATCACACCTCCTGGTGGTAGACCTATAGGTGTCACACGGAAAGCAGTGGCGTCTTTGATGTGTGGGCTGAGATTGACAGCCTGGTTTCTCTTTTTGTATGTAACATGAAAGGGGAGATGGCAGCACTCAATAACAAGCTTAAAGTTATTATAAAGGAAAAAAAAAAACATATTATACTTCCCTGCTCTGTGCAAAGGTTTTGCAGTCTTGATCCTCTTCTTTTTGGGACCTTCGCTGGTGGTCCTGCCTGCAAGCCGCTTGCTATGGGGGCACTCGAGCAGCCTCACTCCCAAGCCATGCTATGTGTCCATTCACACACAGGGCATGGCCCTGCCCCGACCCCGTTCTCACCTTTTCGGCTCACTAGTTGTGATTGACAGCAGCGGGAGTCAATGGCTCTCACTGCTGTGTGAGCCAATGAGGAAAGAGAGACTGGGGAGAGCCGCTCCTCTCATGCTCATCGCTGGACTGAGATCGGGCTCATGTAAGTATAAGGGGGGCTGTGGGGAGGGAGCTGCACCCAGGTTTCTTAGTTTAATGCATACAATGCATTAAGGTAAAAAACCTTGAGCCTTTAGAACCACTTTAACCATTTCTTTGGGGTTGGACATGGATAAAATTTTCAGCCACTGATCATGATTTGCTTCTGACAGTTTCCATAAACATTTGCAAAGAAATGGATTGCTTTCAATTTAGTGTTTAAGTTACGGTTAGGTTTAAAGTTGGATCTAGCCCTCGTTCACATTGGAGCAATTTGTGATGCGATTGGACAGGTCAAATCGCATGACAAGTCACAGCCTATTGCCGGCAATGGCACTGTTCCAATTAGTGTGACGTCGACTTGATGTGCAAAAATAGTTCCCGCACTACTTTTGCCAATTTCAGGTGCGGCTTCAATAGACATCTGTGCATGAAACCACACAAATGTATTTCAAGTGGCATCTGAAGTCAATGTGAATGAGGGCTAAAACTATTAGGGGTCCTTAGGTTACAGCTGAATTCTAGATACCCCAGCCAAAAGCACAGCCAGGTCATAGACCTCCCTGTAGGTTGCATTTCAAGTAATAATGTCTGGTGCAGGACCCATGCGAGTCTCAGTCTAGACAATGATAGAGCAGCAGCACACTGATTAGGTCATCCCTCTGCTTTTCCCTACTGTAACCGTGTTCAAAGTGTAATGCCGCGTACACACGATCGGAAATTCGGCCAGCAAAAAACCGATGAGAGCTTTTGGTCAGAAAATGCGACCGTGTGTATGCTCTATTGCACTTTTGCTGGCGGAATTGCCGCCAGCAAAAGATTGAGAACAGGTTCTCAATTTTTCGGTCGGAAAAAGTTCCTATCCGAAAATGCGATCGTATGTATGCAATTAGAAGCACAAAATTCCTACGCATGCTCGGAAATAATTCGATGCATGCTCGGAAGCATTGACCTTCATTTTCTCGGCTCATCGTAGTGTTGTACGTCACCGCGTTCTTGACGGTCGAAAGTTCAGAGAACTTTTGTGTGACCATGTGTATGCAAGGCAAGCTTGAGCGGAATTTCATCGGAAAAGCCATCCAAGTTTTTTCTGACGGAAAATCCGCTCGTGTGTACACGGCATTAGACTGATGGCACTGACCAAAGAATTATGATTGGTTCAGATCATGGATCTCTCCTTTTCCTGTTTGTTTGCTGCATTGTGGTGAATTAAAGTAGGAGAATATAAAGACAAACTCAGGTAGCTACAATGGATGCAAGTAACATGCATTTAAACTTTTTAATGCATAAATAACTGGATTAAATGTATTAATTATATTTCCTTGAATGCATGGGTTAGGTTTAGTGTGTATTTTTAAAGGGGTTCTTAGGGGGTTAGTTTATATATAGGGGCATGCTCAGGTTTACAATTCGTTTTTCATCTGTAATAAATTACGTTTTCAGATGTAATTTGTTTTTTAGATCTGTTTTTTTTTTTTTTTTTTATTATTCAGCTCTCAAACTGCTGGGTGCCTAGGTGATCGAGCCAAAAACTACAGCACTTAAGTACTGCGGGCATACCAACATTTTGGTGCCTCATTGCCCGAAACTAAGACGCAGAAGCAGAAGTGTGTATAAATCAAACCACAGTGGTGAGCTTAATAACTCTTAAAAGCAGGTAATAGTGGTATATTGCAAAAATGTAGCTAATAGACAGATGTAACTCTGCTAAGATTTCTTAAAAGCAGAATTCTAGCTCAAGTACTTTTTAGCTTTGAATAGAATGTGGAAAGTATAGGACCTGTTTTTATTGTCGTCTGTTTCCCCATTGGAGAGATAACTTAATTTCCTGTCCTAAAGGCATAACAGAAAGTGCGTGGAAATCTCCCCATAGTGAAGAGAGACCCCATGTTTGACTGCTGTCATTGGACCAGGTGTCTCCTTTGAAAGATATCTCCTCAAAACCCATGACCAGTGTAGTCCAAATGTCCCCTACATTCAGTCACTGTATTTTCCCTTCATACTCCAACCCAATACCTTAACCCACCTAAAATAATGAGACCACACCTTTTATTTGTTGGAGTAAAATGGCCATAACAGCCTCTTTTATTAAAACAATTCCAAATAAATGATTTCAATAAATAACCAATAAACATAAGCAATAACATAATAACATAACCTGTTAACCCCAGTCTGATGGTCTTTGACGATGACCCACCTTTTTCCAAATATAACCAAGTATAACACCAACGCACTGCGGGACCTTTACCAAACTAATAGGCCTCCAGCTGTAACCGCTCGGAGACAACCCCTTTCCCAGAGCCAACCCCAGAGCCACCAAATCCAGTATTCTATCCACCGTTCAGGAATACACCGGAGGGGCACATGCTAATGATGAGCCCCCTACCCCTTTTGATCCATCCTTTTACCGCCCCCCGTCAAAGACCACCAGAAGAACACAGCCACAGCCCGAAAGCGTGACAACTTTACACTTGAGGGCTACCAAGTACAAGACAAGTAATCGCCCTTCTGACCCGATTGTCACAGCCCCAGCCTCCTGCACCAGAACCGACCATTCTTTCCATACCTTCCTGTAGGCTGTCCAAGTGGAATCACTTACTGACTGACGAATCCATCCCGCCAAATCCAATCCGGGCAAGGAACTCCTTCCTTGTCTGCGCCCGGAGCCAGCTCCCTGAACTTGTCCCACTGAAACCGAGACAAGGAGTCAGCCAGCGAATTGTCAACACCTGGGATGTGAACCGCATAAATAAAAATATTCAAACGCAAGCACCTAAACACCAGCTGTCTCAGCAGCCGTATAACCGGCTGCGAAGATGCTGACATGTGGTTAACCACCTGCACTACACCCATGTTGTCACAATTTATCCTCAGCTTTAAATTCCGTATGTATGACTGAGTTCAGGCCCGAAACCTCCCTAACCACCCATTCTAAAAACGAGCTAAACGCCTCAAACATGGCGCATGAAACAGAACAGCCCATGGGCAAACATTTGTCAACATAAAACTGCTCCTGCCAGTGACATCCCAGCAGCCGGAAGCTCTCCGGATGCACTGGCAACAAGCGGAACGCCGATTCTATATCCGATTTAGCCATGAGTGCCCCTTGACCATACCTCCTCACCCACTTGACTGCCGCATCAAATGAAGTGTAGGACACTGTGCACTCTTCAGGGTCAATGTAATCATTGACTGAACCCCCCTTTGGAAAGGATAAGTGGTGTATCAATCGGAACTTGTTCGGTTCCTTCTTGGGCACCACCCCCAAAGGTGACACCACTAAGTCTGGCCAAGGTTTGTTGGCAAACGGCCCCCCATGCGCCCCAATGCCACTTCTTTGTGCAATTTTTTCCTGACCACGTCCTGATGCTGCATGGCAGATTTCAGATTCCTTGCCATTGGCGGAATCGTTGCCAATGAACATGGGATCCTACAACCATCCGTAAACCCCGCCGCCAACAACCTCGCTGCTCCCCGATCCGGATACTTACTTAGAAAAGGCAGCATCTTTTCCACCTTCACCGGCGTCGTCCCTCTTTTGAGCAGAGTCACTGGCACGTTTCCCTCTCTTGAAACATCTAGACAACATATGGGCTCCCCCACACCCTGAGCACTCATGCTTGAACTTACAAGCCCCCCCAAATTTACAGGAACCTGCATTATATTGCCAGCACACTCCCCACTTTTTTCCGGCCGGCAGTCCTGAGGAATTTGTACCCCCAGCCCCCCCTTGAAAAAACTGAGGCGGGGCCCTCGCTGAAGACATAAGCCTCATCCAGAGGCTAATATCTTTATGATCCCAACGTAACGACGGGCGGACAGCTCTTCGCTGTCTGAACTGTTCGTCATAACGCAGCCAAGCAGACTCACCGTACACCCTATGCGCCTCACCAATAGCATCCATATAACAGAACAAAGTCGAGCAATGCTCTGTATTCTTTTCGCCAACCACGCTCGCCATGATGGCGAACGCTTGCAGCCAATTAACAAACGTACGCGGGATCAATCGGTACCTCCTCTTTTCCTCATTCTCCTTCTTTGAATCCACAGGTTTTACCCTATCCAAATTAAACTTTTCCAAAGGCAGTAGCGAAAATATCTCCACATACTCACCCTTGTGAATCTTGTCACGGACTTCCTGTTTCAGATGGGCTCCCGAGTGGCCCTCGAAGCAGACGTAAACCTCACATTTCGCCGTGTCTGCAATCCTGACCATGTCACCCCCTGCCACCATCCCCTCTGCCACCATCATACCCTGCCTTTACCCCCTCTGCCACCATCACCCCCTGCCACAATCCCCCTCTGCCACCATCATACCCTGCCTCCACCCCCCTCTGCCACCATCCCCCTCTGCCAGACTGCCTCCATCCCCCTCTGCCTCCATCCCCCTCTGCCATCAACACCACCTGCTCCAGTCCACCCCCCTCTGCCACCATCCCCCTCTGCCACCAACACGACCTGCTCCAGTCCACCCCCCTCTGCCACCATCCCCCTCTGCCACCAACACGACCTGCTCCAGTGCACCCCCCTCTGCCACCAACACGACCTGCTCCAGTCCATCCCCCTCTGCCACCATCACCTTCTGTCACCGTCGGCTGGGCTGTCACTCTGTCCCAAACTCCCCCCGGTCCCCGTAGACTCTGGATTGCCTGGTCCTGGATGCAGGGCTCCCCTCCATTCCGCCGGCGCGTGCTGCTCAGCCTCCGAGACCTGCTGCTCCAGTGCTCCAGATTAGTGTTACAGATTTTAAATGTTGGCACGCCTGGTGGCGGGATGTGCTAATACATCACTCGCCTCGCCACCAGTAAAGCGTGCCAGCGCCGCTCAGCCTCTGTGAGATCCGCCCCCCCCCGCCGGCCGAATAGAGGATCTGCTCGGCAAGCTCCGGAACTGCGCATGCGCAGTTCCAAGCCGAACCGATCACGGATATTTTTTACTGGCACATTCCCGCTACTACGGACATTTACGGGCGGGGAAAAAAGTGCCCGTTTTTACTGGCTGCCTGTAAAAATACGGGCGGTTGGCAACACTGTCTATTAATCCCTTCAGTGTCTCCCTTAGCCACACTGTCATGCCTGGCCCTACACTACCCCTCCTTACAGTCATTTTCGCTCCGGGCCTCACTTTCCAATATCACCATGACAAATAATGATGGTGGGTTTTATTAACGGGAGATCAGACTCACTTACAAACCCGAGGAAAGTTTCTAGCCCTTCAAATTAACCTACATGGTGGGTTTTATGTTTTAGGTGGAGACAGAGGTGTGAGGGCACGGAGTGGCACGAGTGTCGGAATAGCTGGCTGGTAAAGTCTACACTTAGGTACATGAAGCTGAGGGTCGCAGTCCTAGAAAGAGGATACTGAAGCAGCTTGGCACCAGAGTAGGAGATGGCAGCAGAGCCGGTATGCAGGCAGCGACCAGTGGCAGCGGGGTAACAAGGGACCGAGTCAGCAGACAAAGCAAGTCCAGGAAACAGGCCAAGGTCGGTGGATACTTTCATTACCTGTCCTAAAGGCATAACAGAAAGTGCATGGAAATCTCCCCATAGTGAGGGGGGACCCAACGCTTTACAGCTGTCATTGGACCAGGTGTCCCCTTTAAAAGATATCTCCTCAAAACCTGTTCCAATGTCACCATGACAAATAATGATGGTGGGTTTTATTAACAGGAGAACAGACTCCCTTACAAACCTGACGAAAGTTTCTAGCCCTTCTGTTCAAGCAGAACTCTGGGATTTTCAAGAAATCCCCAATTAGTACACCCCCCACACAAAACATTAAACAGTTATCACATTTGTGAAATTTCTTACCGTTTGAGAGATATGTCTGATTTAATTCTCAGGAAGTCAGCTTTGTGATTCAAAAAATGCATCATCTTTTCAAGCAAGGAGGATCTCTTAGAACAGTGATTGCATCATATCCTCTTCTCTCACACGATCAGACTTTCCGACAACAAAACCATGACATTTTGTTCGAAGGTTGTTGGCTCCAACTTGTCTTGCATACACACGGTCACACAAATGTTGGCCAACAATTACGAACGTAGTGACGTACTAGACGTAATACGTGGTTTTTCAGCTCTTTAGCGCCACCCTTTGGGCTCCTTCTGCTAATTTCATGTTAGTAGAAGTTTGGTGAGTGTTGTTTCGTGCTTTTCTTTTTGCGTTTTTTATTTTGCGCTATTATTATTATTATTATTATTATTATTCTTGATATTACTTGAAAAAAAAAAGCCTTTGAAAATGTGTTTGCCTTAACACCATCAGTATCACCAGCAAAACAGCTTCATTATTATCCCATTAAAGAAGAAGAGAATTGTGCGCTGCTTTTGGAGATTTCCTAATTTGCCACGTCACGAATGTCAATTCTACATTACGAACGCTAGTTTACAAGACCGGACGATTCTGCTTCTGAGCATGCGTGGACTTTTGTGCGACGGACTTGTGTACACAGGATTGGAAAGTCCGACAACAAAAATTTGTTGGCGGAAAATTTGAGAACCTGCTAGCAAATATTTGTTGGCGGAAAGTCCGCCAACAAATGTTCAATGGAGCATACACACTGTCGGACTTTCCGGCAACAAGCTCACATCCAACATTTGTTGTCGGAAAAATTCGATGTGTACGCCAGTGGTGGCGGGGAGGACAGGGGCTGTGCTGGCAGGGAGGAGAAGGACACCATCTCTATGGGCGGCACAGACCAGGGGCTGTGAGACCCCTCCACCCACTACAGCGAGCCAGGTGGAAATAGAACCCCCTGCCCGCTTTCAGAGGACTACAAGGGGGCGTGTCAGACTGCTGGCTGAGGTTACTGGAGGACTAGCAGCCATCGGACCTACAAACAGGAAATCACCAGGCAATAACGTTTTTTCAGCAACTTCAGCAGGCTATTGCAGAGGAACTACAGTGCTCAGAAGAACATGGCTGACATAGTTGGTGAAGGTAGTAAATCAGCAACGAGAAAAGTTTTTGGCCGGAGTTCTGCTTCAAAGTAACCCACACTCACAGTACTTCTGCACTCACACCTCATTACATGTCCACAGCTCAATCCAGGAAAAGGGATTGCTGAGGAAGGAAAATTCATGACATCACTGGACTAGCCTAAAGAATGTATAAAAGGTAACCATAGGGTGTTATTTAAAGCGTTTGTTACCCCAACACTTCATATTCCTGATACGTAACTGCTGTACCATGTACTTGTATGAGAAAGTATCCTGTTCTCTCTGTATGGCTTCCTTTATGTGAAATCCCTGGTGATCCTGCCAGTCCCTCTGCTTTCCTATTAAAAACGCACCACACTAAGCAGGAGAGCACACCGTGGTCAGTTCTCTAGGTATGATAGGAACTCAGTCTGCTCTCCTCCAATGATCAGACTTGTCCTGCCACCCCCTGCTGCACAGCCATTCACTGGGAAGCTCTGTGTGCTGCTGCTTCTCACCCCCCCATCTCTTATGCAGCTGAGAACAAAGGGAATATGATCATTTATTAAAAAAAGGTAAAAAAGGTATTTATAATGGTTTTTCATATCTATACAAAAATGTTTTCATTTCTATTTTAAACTGAATCGGTTGTTTTACAAGGTGATCGTTTACAATCACTTTAAGAAATTAAGAGCCAAGAAGAGGTTTAAAAGGGAAACTCCTATTGTTTGAAAGGATTGTGAGGACTTTTGATGGCTTTAATTACTAATGGCAGAGAGCTGCTTTGGAGGATGAATAGAACTGCATGCAATCAAATACTGCTTCTACTGTAAGTAGATAGATGTCGGGGGTGGATGCTGGCATTTTTGTCACCCCTTGTCCCGGCAAAAATTGCTGTGTAATGGGGAGTACACACGGGCAGACTTTTCGACCGGACTGGTCCGACAGACTTATCGACGGACTTTCAATGGACTTCCGACTGACTTTTTAACGGACAGACTTGCCTACACACGATCACACCAAAGTCCGACGGATTCGTACGTGATGACGTACACCGGACTAAAATAAGGAAGTTGATAGCCAGTAGCCAATAGCTGCCCTAGCATCGGTTTTTGTCCGCCGGACTAGCATACAGATGAGCGGATTTCTGGGTCCGGCGGAGTTACGACGTAAAGATTTGAGGCACGTTCCAAATCTAAAGTCCGTCAGATTTTCGACTGGAAAAGTCCGCTGAAGGTCCGATGAAGCCCACACACGATCGGATTGTCCGCCGGACTCGGTCCGTCGGACCAGTCCGGTCAAAAAGTCTGACCGTGTGTACGCCGCTTTACAAACATACACCAAATAGTCAGCTCTGTGATGTTGAACCTGCTAAAAGTGCAGGCTCAGCATCACTAAGCAGAGTTTCTTGCCTGACCACTGCAACCACACAGGCAAGTGCAGTGGGCGACAGCATTGTGCTCAGTGATGCTGAACCTGCACTTTCAACAGGGTCTGCATCATTAAAGTGGAACTAAACCCATCAATTTAATGGTTTTAAAAAAAACAGTTACATTACCGGCATGTGATCTCAACCAAACTGTCAAACCATCGAATGGCTGGTGTCATAGCTAATCACATGTGCAGCACCATGGCAGTTGCAGATCAAACAGAGGCTAAGATGGCAGATTCCTTGGCTGAAAAGGATAGGAGGGTTTAGTTCTACTTTAACCACTTCAGCCCCGGAAGGTTTACCCCCCTTAATGACCAGGCCATTTTTTGAGATACGGCACTGCGTTGCTTTAACTGACAATTGCGCGGTCGTGCAACACTGTACCCAAACACATTTTTTTGTACCTTTTTCCCACAAATAGAGCTTTCTTAGGTGGTATTTTACCACCTCTGTGTTTTTTTATTTTTTGCACTACAAACATAAAAATACAGACAATTTAGAAAAAAATATATATATATTTTTTACTTTCGGCTGTAAAACATATCCAATAAAAAAAAAATCCAAAAAATCTAACTTCTTCATCAATTTAGGCCAATATGTATTCTGATATATATTTTTGGTAAAAAAAATCCCAATAAGCGTATAATGATTGGTTTGCAGAAAAGTTATCGCGTCTACAAACTATCGGATAGATTTTTGGACTTTTTGTTTATTCATATTTTTTACTATTAATGGCGACGTTCAGCAATTTTTAGCGGGACTGCGGCATTGCGTTGCGGCGGACAAATCGGACACCACTGATTGGCGCCCGCTGTGTCCAATCACAGCGGGAGCGGGTCTCCGGCGACGCACGCATGCGCCCCAGACCCGGAAGAAACAAACAACATACAGGTGATCTTCAGATTATACCTGTATTCCTGTGACCTGATTCATTGAAGCTGCTTACCTGTGTATGACCTGGCTTCCTCCTGGATTCTGCCTTTGCTCCTGCATTAACCTTGTTTACCTGATCTCTTTGATCTTGGCCTGTTTACCGGACTTGTCTTTGTCTGCTGTTTCTGTGCTGCGCTGCCCGGCTGTTACCAAGCCTGGCCTGATTCCTGGACATGCTTTATCTGCTGACTCAGCCCCTTGTTACCCGGCTACCACTGGTCGCTACCTGCATACTGGCTCTGCTACCATCTCCTAATCTGGTGCCAAGCTGCTTCAGTATCCTGTTCCTAGGACTGCGACCCCCAGCTTTATCCATCTAAGTGTGGACTTCACCAGCCAGCTACTCCGGCACTCGTGCCATTCTGTGTCCTCACACTCTCTGTCTCCACCTTTAGAAGTGTTGGGCAGGAGGTGAAAGAGAGGCCTCCACAACATTCCAGTCATCATCAGGTACGTGATAACCAGACTCAGTGTTATTGAGCTGCACTGAGGTCAAAGTATTCAGTATGAACACTCCGGCCTTAGTGCCATCCTCCACCATTCCTCCATGAGTGCCACCTAAGGCTGCCCCCCCCCCCCCCAATTGGACTCATGGGGATAACGGCCTTGGATAAATAGATAGATAATTTTATATTCCCCATATAATATATTTATATTTTATAGTCAGCGAAAGAAACCTAATGAAATCCTTCAACAAATATTTCTTTAACCACTTGCCAACCAGCCGCCGTCATTATAGGCAGGTCGGCACGATCCCGCGAACCGTCAGTCCCCTTAAGCAGGATAGCAGGCGGGGGTGCCGATTTTCGTGACCGCCGGCCATGAGCGATCGCGGGCACGAGAGGCAGAACAGGGACGTGTGTGTGTAAACACACACATCCCAGTTCTGTGAGGAGAGAGAGATCGTGAGTTCCTATGAGCTGGGAACCACGATCTCTCACCTCCTATAGTCAGTCCCATCCCCCACAGTTAGAAGGCACACATAGGGAACACAGTTAACCCCTTGATCGCCCCCTAGTGTTAACCCCTTCCCTGCCAGTGATATTTATACAGTAATTAGTAAGGCCCGAGGACACTTCGGTGGACCTTGGCAAACCTCGGAAAGACTTCCCACCCGAGATTTGCAGAGGTCAACCGAAGTGTCCTCAGGCCTTTCCGTGCATTTCCGAACGGCTTGCGATCGGCAACGTTCGGCTCTGCTCGGCTTCGGCGCCCCTCCCCCCACCTCAGGCCAAAAGCGGTACTGCACACCTCTTTGGCCTGAATTGTGCTCGTTTTGTGAGACAACACTCGCAAACCGAGTTACGATTCTTAAAAATACAGTGCTCGCATTGCGAAACGCTCATTAACCGCGTTGCTCGCAATCCGAGGTTCCACTGTACAGCAAAAAGTACAAAATATTGTGTTTTTTTTCAAAATTGTCACTTTTTTTTTGTTTATAGCGCAAAAAATAAAAACCCAGAGATGATCAAATACCACCAAAAGAAAGCTCTATTTGTGGGAAAAAAAGGACGTCAATTTTGTTTGGGTACAGCGTAGGGTCTACTTAGACACTGGTTAACAGCGGCAAGATGGTTATCCCGCGACATTAGCGATCAATACAATCGCCATCAGTGAAGGAATGGATAATGAAAATGGATTACATTGAGAGGATGGAGACCCTCCTGGCACACGAATTGGATAGATATGAAAAATGCCATCAGGTATGGGCCCCCTGGAGGACTTATAGGGAGCCATCAGGAAATTAGAATGATTTATGGGAATTAAAGCAGAATCTAATGCCGCGTACACACGACCGGTTTTGCCGTCGGAATAAACTCCAATGGTTTCTCCGACGGAACTCCGACGGAATTCCGCTCAAGCGGTCTTGCATACACACGGTCACACCAAAGTCCAACCGTCAAGAACGCGGTGACGTACAACACTTATGACGGGACTAGAAAAAGGAAGTTCAATAGCGAGTAGCCAATAGCTTCCGTCTCGTACTTGCTTCAGAGCATGCGTCGTTTTTGGTCCGTCGGAACAGCATACAGATGAGCGGGTTTCCCAATAGGAATTGGTTCCGTTGGAAATATTTAGAACATGTTCCATTTCTAGGTCCGTCAGAATTTTCGAGAAAAAAAAGTCCGATGAGGCATACACACGACCGGAATAGACGATGAAAAGCTTCTGTATGACTTTTTCTGTCGGACATTCCGCTCGTGTGTACGCGGCATAAGAGCCCTTTCACACTGCCAGCGCCCGAAAAACACTGGTAAAGCGCCGCTTAAACTAGCGGCGCTTTACCAGCGTTTTTCGAGCGCTAGCGGGGTGCGTTTAACCCCCGCTATTGGCCGAATAAAGGGTTAAAAGTGCCCACAAAGGGCCGCTGCCAAGGCGCTTTTCATGCGCTTTTCAGGCGCTTCCCATTGATTTCAATGGTAAGGGATGCTTTAGGAGCAGTGTATTCACCGTTCCTAAAGCACTGCAATGAAGCTGCTTGCAGGACTTTTTTTGACGCCCTGCCAGCGCAGCGCCTCAGTGTGAAAGCATTTGGGCTTTCACATTGGGATTGCAGATGACGCTTCTTTCAGGCGCTTTACAGGCGCCTTTTTTAACGCTAAAGCGCCTGAAAAACGCCCCAGTGTGAAAGGGGTCTAAATAAGACATAATAATCTTTCAAAACATGATCTTTATGTGTTGCCATCATTTTCATTTTCCCCCATGTTTTGTTTTGTTGTTGTGTTTTGTTTTGTTTTTTGTTATGTAAGCTTGTATAATGTATTTTAGACATGTGCGCCGTCAATAAATTTGTTTTGTTTCGTTCCGTTTCGTATTAGAATGAATTCGTATTTTATAATTCGCGTCCGAAATTTCGTACGAAGTACGAATTTTCGTTAGGTTCCTTAACTTTTCGTAACAATCCTGAATGTTCGTTATGATGAATTTATCATTATGAGGGGCTCCCACCATCCCTGTGCTGTGCTAACTTCCTGGGTTTTTTAACTTTTAGGTTTGTTAACTTTTTGTAACAATTACGAATGTTCGTTAGGAATTTGGATCCGAAATTTTGTACTAAATTCAAAAGCCTAGCAATTCGTATTTTGGATCCTCCCGAATGTACGAATTTACGGAAATTCGTACGAATTTTTGATTCGAACGAAACTAATCGCACATGTCTAATGTATTTGTAAATTGACTGGTATGATTATGCCATTAATGTATGCATATTTGTCTATTTGTAAAATAATTTTCCAATAAAATTAAGACTGAACAAAGCGACGCAGTGCCCTATCGCAAAAAATGGCCTGGTCATTGAGCAGCCAATTCTTCCGGGGCTGAAGTGGTTAAAGATATATTCAGTTAAATACAAATTTTACCACGTAACTAACATTTAGCTTTGATCATGCTGTTGAAATTTAGATGAGAGCGAATGCCGGATCGGTTACTCCGGGATATTTCACATTTGTACTCTGTTAGTAAATAATCCCCATTGCCAAAGCCACACAAAGAGGTAACTGTAATAAAACAAGGTCAAGTTGAGTATCTGTTCTCTCCCGGACTCAGTGCTTCTATTCATTCCTTCTCCTGTGCTATGATCCCTCATCTCCCCATTCACTCTTCGGTTCTTCTTCCCTTTCCTCCCCACCTGCTCATCTGGCTCTCCCCCCTCTCCCTCTTGCATCATTTCATACATTCCTTTCAGATCTTTAAATCCCTCCTCAGCCTCTAGAAATGAACAGAAAGTGAAAGTCATTTCCTGTCCAACCAAAAAAGTTTTATGTCACCAAATAAAAAATAAAAATCTCTCCCTCCCCAGGTGTTGTGTGTGAGCTATATTACTCATAATAGGGTTTGTATGTGTGTGTATCACTCCGAGGTTATTACACAAGTTGAAAACGTTGGATAAGATCCAGACCAAAAGGTTATTTTTCTATAGACCGCATAGACTAGAGGCACTGGGAGCCCCAAATCCGCCTATGGCATGAGCGCCAAGTGATATATGATGGTACGGATTATAACAAAGAAACACGACTTTCATAGCACAGATGGTACTTGGTATGGAGGTATTAACGCCTGCAATGATCATCAGTTATCTCTTCTTCAACAACAGTGTATGTGTGCATTTCATTGTAACATCTGACATCTGCCTGTCCAAGTTGGGGGCCACCACAACTGTTCCTTTCAGCTTGAAAGACATTTTTTCAAATCACGCACTTCAACATCGCTCTTTGTTAGCTGAGATCACACATGACTCTAATAGAGTGAATGTATATTTCTTTTGTATACATGGTCATAAAGTACAACTTTGTGTTCATTTTCTAATGAAATCTTGCGTATTAATATTTTTATTCTGCTTACAGCCAGTAAGCTGTGCTCTTGGCTCCTTTTTACATGTTTTTCAGGCTATCCTTGTGTGCTGTGTTGAAAAAAAAACGTCCCGTATTACATCTTGTATTATTAAGGCTACTTTCACACTGGGGCGCTTTTCAGGCGTTTTTGCGCTAAAAAAAGCGCCTGCAAAGCACCTGGAAAGCGCATCTCAAGCCACCCCAGTGTGAAAGCCGGAGTGCACTTGCAGGACAAGAAAAAAAGTCCTGCAAGCAGCGTCTTTGGGGCGTTGCGGGAGTGGTGAATTCACAGCTCCTAAAAACGCCCCTGCCATTGAAATCAATGGCCAGCATGGCCGAAGTGCCTGTAAAGCATTTTGGCAGCGGCCAAACCCTTTGTTCCGCTAGTGGGGGTTAAAAGCACGAACAGCGCCGCAAAAATAACGGTAAAGCACCGCTAAAACTAGCTGCACTTTACCGCCGTCGCCCCCCCGTCCCAGTGTGAAAGTATCCTAAATGTCAGGGGTGGCCCGTCCATTAAGGGCGCACGGGCGCCACCCCCTCTCACCAGCCACCCCCTCTATGAATAATAGATAGATTCATGCATTGCATGAATCTAGCCATGGCCGCCGCTGCCACCCCCTATTCAGGCGTCCGAAAAGTTTACAGCGGCGTCCGAGAAGAATTACAGCGGCGGGGTGTATTTTTGAAGCTCCTGATTAGAGCTATAGGCTTTAATTGGCTTCAAAAAAGGTGGATTCAGAACGCAAGCCATTGTGCTCGGAGCCCACCCAGTTAGAAAAGCAAATGAATATTCACTTTTCTAACACTGAACCTGATTGGCTGAAAGGACAGGCACTGCTATTGGACGCCTATCTGGAGGAGGGGAAGAGACACATGGAGGACACAGCTCGCCGCTGTCTGACCCGCTGCAAGGTCCCACAGCTCGCCGCCGTCACCCACTGCCTGACCCGCCACCAAGATAGGGTAAGTGCCGGTCAGACAGCAAGCGGGAGGGAGGGCACAGTGGCTGCATATGATGGGCACAGTGGCAGCAATTGATAGCACAGTGGCAGCATTTGATGGGGCACAGTGGCTGCAACTTATGGACACAGTGGCAGCATTTGATGAGCACAGTGGCTGCATATGATGGGCACAGTGGCTGCATATGATGAACACAGTGGCAGCATTTGATGGCACAGTGGCAGCATTTGATGGGCACAGTGGCAGCATTTAATGGACACAGTGGCTGCATTTGATAGGCACAGTGGCTGCATTTGATGGGCACAGTGGCTGCACTTGATGGGCACAGTGGCTGCATTTGATGGGTCACAGTGGCAGCATTTGATGGTCACGGTGGCTGCATATGATGGGCAGAGTGGCAGCATTTGATAGGCACAGTGGCTGCAATTGATGGGGACAGTGGCTATATTTGTTGGGCACAGTGGCTACAATTTATGAGCACAGTGGTTGCATTTAATGGGCACCTTGGCTGCAATTGGTGGTACAGTGAGGCTGCAATTGATGGGGTTTTTTTTCAGTATTTTTCAGAATTTTTCAGTTTGTTTGTGCCAACCCCCCCCCAAAAAAACAAAAAAACTTTTGAGCACCAGTCACCACTTTTAAATGTCCTTTTTATGTAGCACAATAGCTCAAGCTCCAATTTACAGACAGAGGAATACTTGACCCTCCCCCCCAGTGTGCTCAGTTTTAGTTAGTTTAAAGCAGTATAAAAAAGGTCCCTGAAGGTTTCTACCTCACTGGCTGCAGAATGCATATCCTGTGCATGAATGATATGTGATTGAGCTTGATGTACTTTGGCTGCAGGATATCTGTTGCAGAGCAGGATTTTTTTTTAATTTTTTTTTAAGGCTTATATACCTGTTAATATACACTATATTGTCAAAAGTATTTATCCTTGAGGCTGATGCTTCTGAGACTGGTATTGGCGCCCTTCTGTCTCAACGTCCTACCTCTGAGAGCGCTATGCATCCTTGTGGCTACTTTTCCAAGAAATTGTCACCTGCGGAGTGCAATTACGAGATTGGTGACAGAGAGCTGTTGGCAATCATTTTAGCCCTGAAAGAATAGAAACATCTCCTCGAAGGTACCACTGTGCCGGTTCTCATTCTTACTGACCATAAGAATCTCACATTCTTGTCTGAGGCTAAACGCCTCTCTCCCAGAAGGGTGCAATGGGCTCTTTTCTTGTCAAGTTTCAATTACATTGTCTCATTCTTACCCGGTACTAAGAGTGTAAGGGCTGACGCTTTGTCACGACAATTTTCCTCCACTTCCAAGTTGGTGTCGGTTCCAGTTCCTGTGATTCCTCCTGATCGTGTTCTGGTTACGGTTCGCACCAGTCACACTTCTCTTTTGGGTGACAAAATTCTTGCTGCTCAGGTCCATGCTTCTCCTGAGAAACCTTGTGACCGCTGCTTTGTCCCAGAGAGTCTCCGTACTGCCGTGCTCCAGACTTACCATTCTCCCAAGGCAGCTGGCCACCCTGGGAAGAATCAACTTGTTTGGGCCACTTCCCAACAATTCTGGTGGCCTAATCTACATGCTGATGTAACTGCCTTCGAAGCTGCCTGTTCCATGTGTGCTCAGAGTAAGACTCCACGACACCTTCCAGTGGGCCTCCTACAACCCATACCCAATGGATAGAGGCCCTGGACCCACCTGTCTATGGATTTCATTGTGGAGTTACCCAACTCCCAGGGCAACACAGTTGTCCTTATGGTGGTTGACTGGTTTTCAAAGATGTGTCATTGTATTCCACTTAAGAAGTTGCCCACTTCTAAGGAACTGGCTTCCATTTTTGCTTGGGAGATCTTTTGCTTACATGGGCTACTCAAGATGATTGTCTCAGACAGGGGTAGTCAGTTTGTGTCCCGGTTCTGAGGAGGCTTTTGTGCACAGTTGGAAATTCAGCTTGCTTTTTCCTCTGCGTATCACCTGCAGTCTAATGGGGCCGCAGAACAAGCCAATGAGTCCTTGGAACAATTCCTACGTTGCTATATTTCTGACAATCATAACAACTGGTCAGACCTATTAACGTGGGAAGAGTTTGCTCACAACAGTGCCTTGAATTCTGCTTCCCGATTGTCCCCGTTTATGGCGAATTATGGTTTCCAACCTTCCATGTTGCCTGAATCGTTTGTTCCGCAGAGTATTCCTGCGTTTAGAGGAGCATCTCCGTGGTCTTCGTTCCACTTGGGCACAAGTCCAGGAGGCTTTGCATCATGCTAATGATAGGTACAGACTCCATGCTGACCGCAGACGCCTGCCTGCGCCTTCATACCAGGTTGGGGACAGGGTCTGGCTGTCATCTCGCAACCTCCGACTTTGTGTTCCCTCACTGAAGTTCGCACCTCAGTTTACTGAGCCTTTCCGTATTCTTTGCAGGATTAACCCAGTGGCTTACGCATTAGACCTTCCTTCTTATATGCGTATTTTGAATGTATTTCATGTCTCCTTATAAAAACCTTTGGTCTGCAACTGTTTTACCACCTCGTTGCCACGTCCTCACCCTGTACAGGTTGAGAACCATGAGGAGTATGAAGTACAGTCCAGTACAGTGTTGACTCCCATAGGTTCCGTGGGCGCATACAGTACCTGGTGCATTGGAAAGTGTACGGTCCGGAGGAACGCTCTTGGGTCTCATCCTCGGACGTACATGCCCTTGTCCTCCTCTATGATTTCCATAGACGTTTTCCCCTCAAGCCTGGTGGTCCTCCGAGAGGGAAGGGTTGTTGAGGAGGGGGTACTGTCAGGACTGGGCTCAGCCCTTCCTTCTCTGAGCTGGCCACTCAGCTGTCGGCTAATTGCCACCTCCCATATCTCTCCACAGTTACTCAGCTGTTGATGATATACTGCTCGTCAGTCCTGCCTACTTAAACCGTCTAGTCCAGAGGAGCTCTGCCTTCGCCTTGGTCAACATCACAGAAATGATCTCCTGCAATCCTGTTCAAGACTTGCTTTGCTGACATCCCTTCTGGCTCCAGATCCTGCTTACTGTTCCACTACATTGATCCCAGACTTCTGGCTTGGCTGACTATCCGTTCCGGTTACTGAACTCTGGCTATGTTTTGACTACGTTTGTTCTTTTTATTTTTATTATTAAACAAGTGTGATTTAACTGTACTTCTGTCTCGGCCTGATTTAATGGTTTTTGACACAAACACATTGACGTCAAGTATCACCTACTGAGGGAAAGCAAGAGCAAGGTATTATTGACATTCAATACTGCCCATCAGAGGAGTTGACTGCTGATGCACTCACCAAGCCGTTATTGAAGGAACGTCATAATTATATCCAGAAGAAGCTGAATATAATTTGACAAAGCACATGCTGTTGAGAAGGGGTGTTGGAAAGAACAACAGCATGGTTGCTAATAAACTGACAATACTGTATGCATTATACTTATCTATGCAGCAGGTGGTGCTGTAGTATTATAGTGTATAGTTTGTGTATTCTATGATATGGGGTAATCAGAGGAAGTACCATCCTGTTTGTGTTATATGCACTTGCTTGTGTTCTTTTCCTGTTCCATGATAAAGACATGCTGTAAGATATGTTCTGCTAATCATTCATAAAAGCAAAGAGATTGCTGCAAACAAGAAGCTTCCAACACATAATTTCAATACCCTGCTAATAAGGTTCACATTCACTGGTTAGATTTATATAACTTTTTCATACAGGTGCACTCCTGTCAACAAAAGAAATTTGTTTTAATCTCAGTGATGGAACATGGGATCATAACCAGTTATCTCTAATGTTAAAGTATAACTAAAGGCAAAACTGTTTATTTTGTTTTGGATAGAGTGGAGAGGGATTATAACCCCTGTCTGGTTTTCATTGCTGTCTATGCCCCCATTAGGGAGATTCACCCTCTCTATTTGTTCTGTTTACCATTGTCATTGAAAGTAAAAGAAAATACCAAATTTTGGTTTGTCCCCGAAAAACTAATAGAAGGGAAATCTTCCAATGGGGACACTAATCCTGGTGACCTGGGGGTCCTCAATGGATTCCCTTAATTTCCAGGAATTTTCTCTCTTCCTGTTTTGGCTATGGGACAGGAAGTGAAGGTAAATCTCCCTAATGGGGCACAGATGGCAAAAAATAAACCAACAAAATAACCTTCCCTTGCTCTATCAAGCATGAAAAAAAAGATTTTGCCTATAGTTCTACTTTAATTCTGATCTCCATCATCTGACCACTGCAGTGCTAAATCCCTGAATCTGAGCCTGGAAACATGCAGACCAAGTATTCTCTGGTTTCCAGCACCCTCCTCTGGAATTAATTAAATTATTTGAATTGAAAATTATTGTATATCGCACAGAATCATATGATGTGAGGCTGTAGACCTAAAGAAGCACTGTCAAAAGTTCCCTGATTCTGGCTACAATGGATAGATAAAGGTACATTAGCTGAGTGCCCTGAGCATGTAGGCAGGGCCATTAAAACATGGGCATACATTTCATTCCCAGATACCACTAACAGGCCTTAACTTCATGTTAGTGCGAGTCCTTGCACTTAAAAGGAGCCAATTACCGTACATTTACCAGCACGTGTACATTACCATGCACGACATCTTACCCGCATTCTTCCCAGCAGAACCAGGTATCAGTTCCTAGGATAGACCATTATTAGTAAGAAGAGATGAGTCCAATAAACTTTTCAAGGCTTTCATTTCACATCTTCAAGGTACACATCTCAAAGTATTTAACTTCTAGCAATATAACTTCAAAGCATTAATCTTCAAGGCATATAACTTCTCACCAATATGGTTGCAGTCATCTGCACTTTCCCAGGTTGGGCTATCTATGTCCTGTCCCTGACTCCCTCCTATCCAGGACAGTTTGGGTATTCCCCATCCGGTGAATACCAATCACTGGGCGCACTACATGAGGGCTCATAGGACTCCACCAAGTCCCATGTGGGCCAGCTATGGAGTTTTGGTCCTATCCTCTCTGGTTCTCCACTGAACTCCTCCCACTCTGTGACTCACTCACATTATATCTATTAGTGGAAAACGACAACTAGCGAAACAAGGAATTGTACTAACACCCTGTTACAAGTGCACTAGAGATATATGGAACTGTTGGAAGCTGTTTAACAGATCAAGCTTCTCCACTTTGCTAATGCTCTACAGAGTAGAATCCGAATTGTCTGAACTGACAGCTGGGAAGTGAATAATAAATTCTATGCATCTCAAGCGGTTAGCACTTCCACCTAGTAGCACTAGGATTGTCGGTTCAAATCCCAATTACAGCACTATCTGCCTGGGGTTTACATGTTCTCCCTGTGCATGTGTGGACTTCCTCTGGGTACTCCGGTTTCCTCCCACACTCCAAGGACATGCTGGTATGTTCATTGGCTCCTGTCTAAATTGGCCCTAGTATAGGTATTAATGTGAATTAGGGACCTTAGATAGTAAGCTCATTGAGGGCATGGACTGTCGTGAATTTATAATATATATGTAAAGCACTGCGTAAATTGACAATGCTATATAAGTTACATAGTAGGTGAGGTTGAAAAAAGACACAAGTCCATCAAGTACCTGTAATAATAATACTAGCTGCTATTGACACCATCTGTCAGAGAGCTTACCTGATTGGGCGACGTCGCGCGCCGGGGCGCGTTGGTGCGCGTTTTCCTGCGGGTGCTCGGGCGCCTGCTTCTGTGGGCACTGGTGTTGGCATGCCGGCTGGCCGTGGTGGACGCGGTGGTGCACGGGCACGTATGCCTATGGGCGCTGCTATGCGTTCGCCTGGTGGCGCTGGTGTGCATGCCGCTGTCCGGGGGCGCGCTCGGGCGCGTGCGGGGGCGCGGGTGCCTGTGCGTAACGGTGCGTGCACGAACGCGGCGTTTGGCGCCAATCACCCTATTTAGGCTTGCTTCTCCCTCTGATCAGTGCTGCCTGATCAACAGCTCCGTGCCTAGTTCCTGTTTCCTGTTCCTAGTTCCTGTGATTCCTGTGTTCCTGATCTGTTGATGACCCGGCTTGCCTTTTGGACTCTCCTGACCTCCGCCTGCATTTGACCCCGGCCTGTTTGACTTTGCTTCTGCCCGCTCCTTCTGTACCTCTGCTGCCCGCCTGTTGCCAAAACCCAGCTTGAGCACTAACCTGTCTCCAGCTCCTGTTCAGCATCTGTTGTCTGTGCCGCTGACTATCATCTGCTGTTTGAAGACTGCTAACCTCCGGAACACGGACTCCTGCACAGGCTCTCATACCACTCCGCACTCGTGGGCCTCCTGTCTGCTCTACCAGGGGCCGCGAGTCGGATACGTAAGGGAGCCTACCCTCTGCCCAAGTGGACTCACCGGTCTGGTAAGTGAGAGACTTGACACCATCCTCCATTACTGAAAATTTATTGCCAATCCAGGCCCAAGTCCCCAACCTTGACTAACATTCAAGGAAAATTACAGTCTATAGTGGCTGTCTCAGTGCAGCTGAAAAAAAAGCATGCATCCGAGACCTTACACATGGAACTTCAGAAGCCATCACACCTCTTTCCAGTCACTCACCCTTATCAGACTTTCCTACTGCTTACAATTACTTAATTTTTGGCTAAAGCCACGTACACACGATCGGACTTTCCGATGGGAAATGTTCGATGACAGGCTGTTGGCGGTAAATCCAACCGTGTGTATGCTCCATTGGACAACTGTTGTTGGATTTTCCGCGGACAAATGTTGGATGGCAGGTTTTAAAATTTTTCGCGGACAAATGTCTGTTGGATTTTCCGAGCGTGTGTACACAAGTCCGTTGGACAAAAGTCCAAAGTACAAACACCCATGCTCGGAAACAAGGACGAGCCGGAAGCGGTCGGTCTTGTAAACTAGCGTTAGCAGTGGAGAATTAACATTCGTGACGTGGCAAATTATGAAATCTCCAAATGCAGCGCACAATTCTCTTCTTCTTTAATGGGATAATAATCAAGCTGCTTTGCTGGTGATACTGATGGAGTTATTGGAAATGAATTTTCAAAGGCTTTTTTTTTTCTAGTGATATCAAGAAAAATATTATTATGCTTTTTTTTTATTTGGGCAAGTTACCACAACACCATTATCCAGTAGTTTTTAAGATCAAAAATACAACTATGTTGGTGTCCCTTGTCAATTTTACATTGTATTTTTTAAAATGTAACTGCCTACTCCCAAACTGTCATTTGAAGTATAATACATAGTCAAGTATTATTCTACACAATTTTTTTTATTGTGCATTAAAAAAAAGAAAACAAATAAAATTAGACATGCTATCTGCCAATAGAACTTAACCAAAAAATGCATTCTATGCATCCAAAAATATAGAAAATATACCAAATTAAATCATTATTCAAACAAAAAAATAATGTCAAAGCAATAACTCCAAGGCCAATAATAAATAACACGTTATCTCCTCTGATTCTGCAACATGTCTGGTTGACAACGGCCGTTCAGAAACGAACTGAAAAGCATGAAATGAAAAGCGCAAACTGAAAAGCGCTAAATGAAAAGTGCGGAAAGAAAAGCGCAAATCAACACTTACCAAACTTCTACTAACACGAAATTAGCAGAAGGAGCCCAAAGGGTGGCGCTAAAGAGCTGAAAACCCACGCAGTACATCTAGTACGTCACTACGTTTGTAATTGTTGGCCAACAATTGTGTGGCCGTGTGTATGCAAGACAAGTTTGGGCCAACGCCCTTCCGACAAAATTACACGGTTTTGTTGGCCAACAATCCGATCGTGTGTACAAGGCTTAAATCAAGAACGTGGAGTTATATTTATAAAATCACACATTTTATTTGTACTGCTTCTATTGTGTCACAAGATCATATCACAATGAGCAAAACGAGAAGGCAGGACTCAGCTTTGCTGCTTCCCTTGTCAGCAATGGCAATACACCAAGGAAGAACAGGGGCGTATTCAGGTGAAAAATGCAGCAAAAGCCCAGAGCAACTAAATAACTGTCTCAATTTTGAAATACAAAAACAGATTTTGTTTGGGATAATGTGCCCAGGCATCTAACATCAATTTGTGAACCATTTTGTGATTAAAGTGGAATGCAATGTTTCAATTCTGAACTAGATCTTTTAGACCAGTGTATGTGTTTGTCATACCTTCCTGTGCATAAAGTAAAACTGGTGCCACACTTTGGATATTCAAATGTTTTTATTTTTTATATTTTTAACAAGCACTAAATACGATTTAAAACAATCCCCACTGAACTCTGTAGCTGCAGGCACTGTGGAACAATTCATGCTTAAGGTTTACAGTAGAAACACCTTTTCAGCAGCTAAACTACCCCTTCTCTTGAAGAGAGGAGAGAGCAGAGTGCAGGGACCAGACTTGGAAAACTTTACTGCTTCTTTTATGAACTTTAAGGATTAATTGTTCCACAGTGGCTAAAGAGATCATTGAGGTTTTGTTTTAAATCTCACTTACTGCTTGTTAAGACTATGTACATATTTGAATGTCCATAGCCTGGTGACAGTTGTAGAAGTTAGGGCGGTTGCCAATTTTAATTAGCTTGTTTGAATCTGTGCAGGGTTGCATTGGACGCCTTTAGCTACCATTGTGCCTTGCTGGGCATCTGGTGTCTCCCCGTGCTTTCAAGGAGAAATGGGCTGCCTCCAGTTAAGACCAAATTATACAGAGGTACCTTGACAAGACAGTGTGAATTCCACCTATATTTGCAAATGCTGTGCAACTAAAACCCCTCTTTTTAATGCAAATTGTTAGTCTCTTTTTCTTTTTTATTGCTTTTTTTTTTGCTGGCTAGTAAGGCTGGTAAGTGTGATAGGAAAATGTTTGTTTTGTTCGTTCAGTGCAAAGTCCTTCCATATGCACCTTTCTCTAAAAGCTTGTTATCAGTTGGTGTGGATTCCATTTTGTTTCTCAGGGCAGATGGTAAAAACAGTTGACAATGCTTGTGTATCCTGTGTTGAAACAGCCACTTGTAGTCTCCACTGGAAGCCCATTTGACAGGGTGACAACGCAGGAGCACAACTGGGTGACAGGGAAAGAGTGTAGTCTCCCCATACAGAGCCTAAACAAAGACCTTCAAGGCAGTATCACCAGCTAACATTTTAATGAAATCTGTAGATTTAGATGTAGCACATCCTAGCGTAGGATGTTGGCAAATTTAGTTTGTGGCGCCTTCCGTAGTCAAGGGAGCAGTGATTGTGTGTTCTGTCTGTTCAGGGTTTCACAGGCTAGGAGTATGATTGCTTCCCCCTGCCTCCAAAACATAGGGAGGGAGGTTCAAATGACCAACCTGTCATGAAAGACGTCCTGTTAGCACAGTTGTTAGAGCCGGTGGACGTGTGCAGGTGCGCGTTAGCGTGAACGAACGCATGCAGAGGCACGCTAGCACGAACGAGTGTACGCGGGTACGTGGGGGTACGAGCGGGCACGTACGATCGGTACTCAGGCGCGCGCGGGTACTCGCGGGAGCGCGCGGGGCGTACAATGTGACAGTGTTTGGCGCCAATGGACTCATTTAAAGGAGCGTGTCAGCATGCTTTCTTGCTGTCCGGTCTACAGCGTTTCCTGTAACCCTAAGCTACCAGTATACCTGTCTACCCGATTCCTGTTACCCGGCTTGCTCCTGACTTCTCCTGTTTGCTGCCAGTCCCCGACCTCGGCTTGTCTGACGATTCTCCTGCCTCATCCTACGGTTGTTGTCTGCCTGTCTGTTGCCGATCCGGTCCGTGCCCCGACTACTCTTCTGCTTCCGTTTGGTACCTGCCCTGCCCGCCAGTGTTGATCCGGCCTGTCTGACCTCGTTAGTGCTCCAAGTTGTACTACAGAACACCTCCCTGCTGCCTGTTGTTCCTGAGTTCCTGCCAGCTACAGTCCTTCTCTGCTCAGTCAGCGGTTCCAGTGTTCCTGCCAGAGTTCCGGTTCATCTTCCTACTACCAGTTGTTCCAGTGCTCCAGTTGAACTACAGAACACCTCCCTGCTGCCTGTTGTTCCTGAATTCCTGCCAGCTACAGTCCTTCTCTGCTCAGTCAGCGGTTCCAGTGTTCCTGCCAGAGTTCCGGTTCATCTTCCTACTACCAGTTGTTCCAGTGCTCCAGTTGAACTACAGAACACCTCCCTGCTGCCTGTTGTTCCTGAGTTCCTGCCAGCTACAGTACTTCTCTGCTCAGTCAGCGGTTCCAGTGTTCCTGACAGTCCTCCTTCTGCTGCACCAGAGGTCCGGATCAGCTCTACATCTGCCACTTACCAAGCACTTGTGGCCCCCTGCGCTCTTGAGTCCCTGTTTTCTCTATCAGGGGTTCTCGAGCCAGAGGCACACGAGAGGCTATTCCCTGCATTCTGGGCTCCGCCACCAGGGACATGACACAACCTAAAGAGGCTGAAGATGGCCTATCCCTAAAGAAGAGTGTCCAGAAGGCGGCTGGGGAAGTGATAAATAGTCTGATGTCCTGGACAGATTGTTCTCTCTCCCCAGGAGGGTTCCAAGCCTTAGGGGGTGCTGCTGTCCCTCTGAAGTATCTTGTGGACTGTGTAGCTGTTCTTGAGGCTTCAGAGGTGTCAGTGCTGAGGGTTTTGGAGTGATCCTCTGAGGGGCTGGCTGTGGGACTTCACCATAGAGATTGGGTCTGGAGAAGGATTGTTTCCCTCACTGGACCGTGTCCGGAGGAAGCTGGAAGGTGTGGAGCTGTCCTGGGGACTTGTTATCAATGATCCTGAGTTGATTCCTGGTGAGTGTGTTCTTTTGGGATATAAGTGCCAGAGGTATCTTGGACAGATACGGCTCTCAAAGGGTCTGGCCAGTCCCCTATATTCAGCAGAATCTCAGAGCCTGAGCCTAGAGAAGAGTGTCCTCCTGTTTACTGTGCAGCGTTTTGAACTATCCCATGCCCTAACCCCTCTCCTGTTTAATGTTCTTCAAGCAATACCTTTCAAAAAGACATCGCCTAGACTGAGCTATTTGAGCTGGAGTGCATGGACTGGTGCTTGTGGTGGTGGGCAGCCTCTGTACTATTAGTGAAATACCATCTATTACCAGCGGTCTCTACGGGGGGCAACATTGCATAGAAATACTGAAAATTACCTCTGGAATTACAATAACATGTTCAAGCTTATATAAGATTTTAGTGATTGGGTTTACATACACTTTAAGCATAGAACAAGTAAGCCTTTGTACTGTAAGGCTACACTCAAAGAATGTCAACTCATTGGATTTCCTGTGCATGTCTAGCTGCACACTCGGAGAAGTCTGTGATTATCCTGGTGTTTTTACGTAAAGTTAGTAAATAAAAGGTTTAGCAAATGAAGACCTGGCATTTACCGGGGTCACTTGTGTACCCTGAGCAGCCATGTCTCGTTAGCATCACCCCCACTGTGTTCATGCTTGACCTGAATAGCAGGGGTCAGAGATTTAACACTCCGAGAGGTTTACTAGTTCAGCGCAAAACTGCAGCTCACAGCATGGGAAGAGAGACAAAGATTGGGGACAGTGAGGCAGAAGAAAAGGGGTGAAGGTGCAAAAGGACAAAGCAGAGCGATGGAACTGGAAGGAAAGTAGTACAGACTAAAACAATGACAAAGGGGGTGCTGAATGGGGAGGTACAGCAAGAGAATGTCTGCAGCCACGAAAAATAGGGAGGAAATGCTTAGATGTGTAGGTAGGAAAAAGACCAGACAATGTGTGTTGTATGATGCACAAAGCGACAAGAAACATAAAATAAAAGCAATAAGTGGCCTTTTGAATGTGTGAGGGTATTGTGGGTTATGTCTATGGCGTCCATCCAACCAATCAGATTTTATCTTCTCTTCTCACAGGTGCTTTTGCAAGTTGCCAATAAAAGGGAAACTATAACTTGTAAGGCTAATTTTATTGACATTTTCTTTAAACTATATATGTTTTTAAATTGTTATATATCTTTTTATTATTTGCACATTTTATTTTTCATTTTTTTATATTCATAAATATTTTTCATAAATAAACATTAAAGTGGCATATAAACAATGTCCTTATTCTCTAAAAAAAAAAAAAAAAAAATCCAAATACATCCACTACTTAAAGGCCTTAAAGTGTTACTAAACCCAGAACCCTGCACAGAGATGTGAACAAGGCTTGTGCCGAAACGCGCCTGCTTGTCCTTTTTATACTTGTCATGATACAATAAAGACCACAGATGATATATCCAGAGCTTTTCTTCAGTTATGTTCAAGTTTGCCTGTTTGGATGTAAGAAGGACATCCTGAGCCTCAGAGCACTTTGATTTTAGGTGTGCCGAAGTTACCAATTATCTGCTATCCGGATATCGTAGTTCAGAGCGGTGTTACTTTGTGTTGTCACCCTGCATTCACTATATCTGGTCTCCCACGGTACACAGAATATGGAAATGCAATTATTTTAGTAGATATAAACTGCTAAATACCTTTTCTCATCAGCAGTATATAGCAGTCTTGTGACTTCTATCAGTGTCTGGCTGAGCACTGGTTAAAGCTTGTAGGAGGAGTTTTCATTCTCCTCTGACTGCCCTATGAGGCTGCATGACCTCTGACCCTCTGTCTGGACAGTGCTGATTGGCCCTGTACTGATCACATGCACCCTCCCTGAAAAAAAAAAAAAAACTCTCTAGCTATACACGCCAAACTGAGCATATGCAGAGTGCCCCCAAGGCTCTGTTCTATCAGGAGATGGATTGGGGAGAGTGGAAGAAGGGGAGGGTCAGAGAAGACAGGATCAAACAGCCTTTTTACACAATGCGGAGGATTAACCACTTAGGTTCCACCAGCATGCTTTACTGCATATATTGACTGATTTTACTGTTGTGGGTTTAGTAATACTTTAAATTATTTCTTACTGTGTTTTTCTGCCTCCTTGTTATGTCAGCCACTTTTTGTTTGTTTGTGTGGATTGAGCAGTACACAGGTCTGTATGTCCCTTGTCCATCTCGAGAGTGAGAAACAGAGGGTGGCTAAGCTCTTATGCCGCGTGCACACGGTCGGACTTTTCGACCGGACTTGTCTGACGGACGCCGACGGACCAAATCCAGCGAACAATCCGATCGTGTGTGGGCTTCACCGGACCTTCAGCGGACTTTTCCAGTCGCAAATCTGACGGACTTTAGAATTGGAACATGCTTCAAATCTTTATGTCGTAACTCCGCCGGACCCAGAAATCCACTCGTCTGTATGCTAGTCCGACGGACAAAAACCGACGCTAGGGCACCTATTGGCTACTGGCTATCAACTTCCTTATTTTAGTCCGGTGTACGTCATCACGTATACGAATCCGTCGGACTTTGGTGTGATCGTGTGTAGGCAAGTCCAGGCGTTAGAAAGTCCGTTGAAAGTCCACCAAAAGTACGTCGAAATTCTGTCGAAAGTCTGTCGGACGGGCTGTCGGACTTTTGTAGCTAAAAAGTCCGACCGTGTGTACGCGGCATTACTTTAAGAAGGAAAAAAAAGTGAGCACTGACTAGTTATCTAGCAGCTAGCACATAAAGTTGAACATACAACCTTCAAATAATCAAAAATAGCAAACAGTGTGCAGTGCTTCCTATACAAAGTGAATCAACATACAACAGTCTTATAAAAGTGAATATCCCATCCTGTGTGTCTGTGCTTGAACTATATCTTCAATTAAATATTCCAGCAATATACAGTATCTCACAAAAGATATAGAAAAATTATTTTGTAAATTTTTTATTACATCTTTACATGTGACAACACTGTAGAAATGACACTTTGCTACAATGTAAAGTAGTGAGTGTACAGCTTGTATAACAGTGTAAATTTGCTGTCCTCTCAAAAAAACTCAACACACAGCCATTGATGCCTAAACCGCTGGCAGCAAAAGTGAGTACACCCCTAAGTGGGTGGCTAAGCTCTTACTTACAGTGGCACACAGAGAACTAACTTAGCCACCCTCTAACAGGTGGCTGGATCACAGCAGTAAAAAAAAAAAAAAATAGAGCAGTAGAAGCTTCTTTTTAGTTAGAAACACATACTTAAAGCGGGAGTCCGGCGAAAAAAATTTTTTTTTAGATGTCAGCAGCTGCAAATACTGCAGCTGCTGACTTTTAAAATAAGGACACTCACTTGTCCCGGGGTCCAGCGATGTCGGCACCCGAGACCGAACCGTCCCTCGATCCGCGGGTGCTCCTGCCGCCATTCTCAGTGAGGGAATCAGGAAGTGAAGCATTGCGGCTTCACTTCCCGGTTCCCTACTACGCATGCGCGAGTCGTGCTGCGCGTTCTCAATGGTCCCCATTATCTTCTGGGACCTGTGTCTTTCCCAGGAGACAGCGGGGGAGTGCGGGAGGGGGCGTGGCTCTCTCTCTCTCTGGTGGTGCAGTACAGCGTGGCTCTCTCTCTCTCTGGTGGTGCGGAACAGCGTGGCTCTCTCTCTGGTGGTCAGGTACAGCATGGCTCTCTCTGGTGGTGCAGTACAGCGTGGCTCTCTCTCTCTGGTGGTGCGGTACAGGTTGACTCTCTCTCTCTCTTTCTGGTGCGGTACAGCGTGGCTCTCTCTGGTGGTGCAATACAGCAAGGCTCTCTCTGGTGGTGCAGCACAGCAAGGCTCTCTATGGTGGTGTGGGTACAGTGCGGCTCACTCTGGTGGTGTGGTACAACGTGGCTCTCTCTGGTGGTGCTGGGGCTATTAGTTCACCCAGCACAGTCCTCTCTTTCTTTTTCCATGTCTCCTGTAGTAGTTGCTACAAGCACTCCTCAGCTTGTTTCCGGGTTTTCTCTTTTCCCCCTCAGCACAGTGCATGCTGGGGACTGTAGGCTGCTCCCTGCTGAGAAAAATTGGGCCACCTATCTCTGGGACTACATTTCCCATGATGCCCCTCTAGTTTCTTCTGATTGGCCCATTGTTGTGGCCAATGGTGAGGGAAGAACAACAGGCAGGAAGCTTTCTCCTCTCCCGTGCTGCCGACATGAGAAGGGGAAGGGGAGGAGCGGGGGAAACATCATGATAGCAGCCCGCAGCTCTCCCCCCCTTGCCCCACCGTGCGGACTCCCATGGCTGGAGGAGGAGTTCGTAGGAGCAGAGAGCAGAACTGTCAGCGTTGGCTCTGAGGCTGAGCTGTGTGTGAGAAAGACACACAGATCAGCCCATGCAGCCACTAGTTCCGCCGGAGAAGACACAGGCATGGCCGCTTAGCGGTAGGCGAGCAGCGGCCGTGGCTTGTGTTGACCCTTTTCAGGCTGCGGTTGCCGATTACCTCCCTTCAACATGCCAAGGAGCGGGCGGCCCCGGCCCACCAGGCAAATGCCCGGTCTTCCCTATGGCCAGTCCGGGCCTGTACAGAAGAAATAAGAGGACCCTGCTCATGGAGCTTACAATCTAAAGGGAGGGGAAGGTGCTACAAAAGGTAATAGCTGAAAGGGATGATCTAATGGAGGTGGCTGAAATACAGTTTTTAGGTGGAGGTGGGGTAGGCTTCCCTGAATATATGAGCTCAAGGATTCAAGTTCCAAAGGATAGGAGAAGTTCTGAAGGTGAACATGGGAGGGGGTGACGAAGGAGCTAGAGAGCAAGATGTCTTGGGAAGAGTAGACAATTTGGACGATATCTCGAGATGGGGTTGGTGATGTGGCTAGGGGCAGTGTTATGGATGGCTTTGTATGTTGTGGTTAGTATTTTGAATTTTATATGCTGGGTTAGAGGAAGCCAGTGAAGGGATTGGCAGAGATGGCCAGCAGTCATGGATCGGTTAGTAAGGTATATAAATCTACCAGCAGAAATCATGATAGACAGAAGGAGGGGTTTGCCTGTGTAAAGGGAGGCCAGCAAGAAGGAAGTTGCGGTAGTCAAGGCAGGAGATAATCAGGGAGTGAATACATTGTTTTGTGATGTTATTAGTTAAGAAGGGGTGAATTCTGGACCAAATTAGTCACTGAGCAGCCATAACATTATCACCACCCAATCAATATTGAGTAGGTCCCCTTTTGTCGCCAAAACAGACCCTGACCCATCACGACATGAACTTTACTAGACCTCTGAAGGTATGCTGTAGTATCTGGCACCACGCCGTCAGTAGTAGATCCTTTAAATCCTGTAAGTTGCAAGGTGGGGCCTCCATGTTTTTTGGGCTTCCATGCTGGACTTGTTTTTCCAGCACATCCCACAGATGCTAAATTGGATTGAGATCTGGAAAATCTGGAGGCCACATAAACACCTCAAACTGGTTGTGTTCCTCAAACCATTCTTTAACCATTTTTGTACTGCTAGGGTGAATTATCCTGCTAAACTAAGCCACTGCCATCAAGGAATCCTGTTCCATGAAGGGGTATACTTGGTGATGGTGAGCAACACTGTTGCACTTTCTTCTGAAGCAGTCATGACTGGATGATGAAACACGCCGGATGGCCGGATGAAGTCATTACGCTGACAGGAACCAGATATCGGCCATCTTGGATACGTATCTGATGCCAAAGTCTAACCTTAAGGGGGAAATGCTTGTTTAAAGAGACAATTGTTTCTATGTGCACTGGATGAAGTGCGCTCATTTTGTGAGTGAGATTTTAACCTTTGTTTTAATAAATTGATCTGATAAGCTGATATATTGTGCAATGAGATTCTTTATGTTCCTTTGAGCTACTTTTGGAGGAAATGTATTCATATGTGAAGAAAGGCACAGATGAAAGTTTGCATGGAGACAAAGCCCTTTTAAAGGAGGTAAAAATCTGAGGTAAGCAGCCTGTTTGGAAGGTGGATAAAGCACTCTGGGGTGGTGATTTATTAGATTATTCACTGGTGTCTGTTTCATTTTTTATGGACTCAAATTCAGGTGTAAGTAAAAGCAGGTGGAATATTAATATATAAATAGAATATATATATATATATATATATATATATATATATATATATATATATATATATATATATATATATATATATATATATATGTAGCAATGTCAAGACTCCGGTTCCACGGTGAAAATCAAAGTATTTTTTTTCGGGCTTACCGTTACCTTACTTCCAGTGTCCATCTTAGGGGTACTCATCACTCGTTCAATTGAAACACTGGCTTCAACACTTAGTCCTTTTTTCTCTTTCCAAGTTTTATTCAGTAACATCACACGCAATAGAAAAGACAGAGGGTGAAAAAGGGATTTAGGTACCTTGGACGTTGTGGTCGGAGATAATTTCTACATCCAGCGATTAACATTTCCAAAGCTGGATTCAGCAATCACCGGATAGGCCCCTCTCACTGACCTAGCAGCCGATGCAATGCTCCAACATGGTCTCTGCCACAGACCTCATGAAAGAACTGACTGTGGTACTAATCCAAGATGCGTCTCCGACTGAGTTCCCAGGCTCTTCTCAAGATACCAGCCTTATGCTCGGTCCTCTCCCGAAGAGTCCTCCCCTGGTCACTGCAGTCCTTTGCTTCTTCCCGCAGGCCTGACAGCAAAGAGACCATCATGCCGACCCATAGGCCACCAAGACTCTGATCCTTCCTTTAGTAGCTAGGCCTTAGATCTGCCAAGCTCAATGCAGAATTTTAAGGATTCGTAGTCTCCCAGGCCAGGAGGGCCACGAGGTGGGGAGCGCCAACCCACCCCCCGAGCCCGGGGGGTCAGGACATGTGGACCACCCGATAGCAAAGGAACCAAAAAGCCAACCCTGAAAAATAGCGTCTGTGCCTTAAATACCCCTACCCAGAATGTCCGGTGTGTAAACCACTCCCACCGAAAAGCCTCTGAGCAACGAGTAGTCAATGTGTTTGACCAGACTGTATTTCCCGATCCACCAATGATGACAGCACCACCCATGGTTAGATGGAAATCTGCACAGTCCGGCCAATCTGGCACAGAAACCATTAAATTTAGGCAATAATAAGTTGAGCCAAAACTGTAGCTTCAACTAATTTAAATTTCAAAAAGAAAATAGCGTCTGCTCATCTGCTCATTAGAAGCAGGGTGCTACATATATCTATATATTTATATATACAGTGGCTTGCGAAAGTATTCGGCCCCCTTGAACTTTTCAACCTTTTGCCACATTTCAGGCTTCAAACATAAAGATATAAAGTTTTCATTTTTTGTGAAGAATCACCAACAAGTGGGACACAATTGTGAAGTGGAACGAAATCTTTTGGATTTTTGAAACTTTTTTAACTAATAAAAAAATGAAAAGTGGGGCGTGCAAAATTATTCGGCCCCCTTGCGTTAATACTTTGTAGAGCCACCTTTTGCTGCGATTACAGCTGCAAGTCGCTTGGGGTATGTCTCTATCAGTTTTGCACATCGAGAGACTGAAATTCTTGCCCATTCTTCCTTGCAAAACAGCTCGAGCTCAGTGAGGTTGGATGGAGAGCGTTTGTGAACAGCAGTTTTCAGCTCTTTACACAGATTCTCGATTGGATTCAGGTCTGGACTTTGACTTGGCCATTCTAACACCTGGATACGTTTATTTGTGAACCATTCCTTTGTAGATTTTGCTGTATGTTTGGGATCATTGTCTTGTTGGAAGATAAATCTCCGTCCCAGTTTCAGGTCTTTTGCAGACTCCAACAGGTTTTCATTTGGTCCTGTATTTGGCTGCATCCATCTTCCCCTCAATTTTAACCATCTTCCCTGTCCCTGCTGAAGAAAAGCAGGCCCAAACCATGATGCTGCCACCACCATGTTTGACAGTGGGGATGGTGTGTTAAGTGTGATGAGCTGTGTTGCTTTTACGCCAAACATATCGTTTTGCATTGTGGCCAAAAAGTTCGATTTTGGTTTCATCGGACCAGAGCACCTTCTTCCACATGTTTGGTGTGTCTCCAAGGTGGCTTGTGGCAAACTTTAGACGAGACTTTTTATGGATATCTTTGAGAAATGGCTTTCTTCTTGCCACTCTTCCATAAAGGCCAGATTTGTGCAGTGTACGACTGATTGTTGTCCTATGGACAGACTCTCCCACCTCAGCTGTAGTTCTCTGCAGTTTATCCAGAGTGATCATGGGCCTCTTGGCTGCATCTCTGATCAGTCTTCTCCTTGTCTGAGCTGAAAGTTTAGAGGGACAGCCAGGTCTTGGTAGATTTGCAGTGGTCTGATACTCCTTCCATTTCAAAATGATCGCTTGCACAGTGCTCCTTGGGATGTTTAAAGCTTGGGAAATCTTTTTGTATCCAAATCTGGCTTTAAACTTCTCCACAACAGTATTACGGACCTGCCTGGTGTGTTCCTTGGTCTTCATGATGCTCTCTGCGCTTTCAACAGAACCCTGAGACTATCACAGAGCAGGTGCATTTATACAGAGACTTGATTACTCACAGGTGGATTCTATTTATCACCATCAGTCATTTAGGACAACATTGGATCATTCAGAGATCCTCGCTGAACTTCTGGAGTGAGTTTTTTGCACTGAAAGTAAAGGGGCCGAATAATTTTGCACGCACCACTTTTCAGTTTTTTAATTGCTAAAAAAGTTTAAAGTATCCAATAGATTTCGTTCCACTTCACAATTGTGTCCCACCTGTTGATGATTCTTCACAAAAAAATTTAAATTTTATATCTTTATGTTTGAAGCCTGAAATGTGGCAAAAGGTTGAAAAGTTCAAGGGGGCCGAATACTTTCGCAAGCCACTGTAGATATCTATATATATATATAGATATCTATATATATATATATAGATATCTATATATATATATATATATATATATATGATATATAGAGATATAGATATATATCTCTATATATCTATATATATATATGTGTGTGTGTGTGTTTGTGTGTATGGTTTAGTTTTGTTTGAAAGTGCTGAGTTTTATTTTATTTATTTTCATAACACTGTTTCGATAGGTGGTACAAGTCAAGTACCATCTACATGAATGGCAGGACCCCAGGTCTCCCAGCAGAACATTGCCCAAAGCATCACAGTGCCTCCACCAGCTTGCCATCTTCCCTTAATACATCCTGGTGTCACCTGGAAATTCCATCCTTATCGGCTCTTGACCACCCATCACAGGTGCTGCTGCAGCCAGGCAAAATGTGTAAACCTCTTTCCTTGGGCTCCTCCTAGTGGCAGATACAAATCCGGAGCTCTGCGATAATTATCTGCACCAATGAAACGGTGCTGTGCTGAACAACTTTCCTCCAACACTTCTTTGCTGCAGTCCATAGTCATGGGTCGCGCTCCCCAATCCTGAGAGGTAATCAGCAACAAGGGTTAAACAGACAGCTCTTGCAAAGGATAGGATCCCAAATCTCGGGTTGTTGATTCCTGCACTGGGGTTATGGCTACTATCTCTCCCATCACTGTTAAGTCCAGTTCGACAATAAACTGGAACCATTCCATTGGATTCCAGGTCAATAAGGTCCACGGGGGGATAGGAGGCACTGGCAAAACTGGTGTTTCAATGCAACCCCCATGCACTGACTCCATCCCGATTGGGGCCAAGGGGATCAGAGGCAGAGGTCTCTGAAATCCGTGCAGTGACATGCCCAAGTTGCCTAGGAAGGTATACTCTGTAGCAGCATCGGCATCCCCTTCCTCATCCAGGTCTCGAGGTTCCTCCACAAGTTCCATGGCCTCAAAAAAGAATGTCCTGCAACTGGTACACCATGCCCACGCATCCACCTGTTTGCACACCCTCCAACATTTAGGATTTAACAACACCTGATCTCCATATTGACACATGGAATAGCCTGGCACTGAAACAAAAGACGGCATCAAGCCCTTCAGGCAGTGGTTTGGGTTCCAGTTGGGGTAGTTTCCATAGTAGTTGTGGATACATTATAACATAGTCTCTTTTTTATTGTGTTTAATTAATTAGCACACCTCATGGGCGGAGTCAAGCTGCTACTTCAGGCCCCACACCAGAAGGATAATGTCCTTTCTCCTGCTAGGGACGCCTGTCCTGGCACTGACCACAAAGCTTTTTCAAGGGGGCGATAGTACAGAACACTGATCTTCCTCTACCAGTTCTTTAACAAACATTACACTTTATTCTTAAACCTGAAGGCATGGAGGAAAACTGCTGTATATTTTACAAGGTCTCGCACACTCGTGGTCCAGGGCCAGGAGAGTTCTGCTACACAGTGGGCCCCAACCTGGGGTCCCTGCTGCTAGTGGAGTAGACCATACGGTCATCAATCCACCCCTCTGTCAGAACCGTCACCGTCTCCTCTCCCAAACTGGCTGCTTCTCCTTTGCTTCTCTTCATTACTCAGAAAGTTAACACTTAGGCATATACTTTGTTCCCCATTCCCATACACTGTAGGATTTCACTCATTGTATATTCCCCAGAATCAGACCAGATGATTCACTTAACCAGCTATTTCAATTATGGAGCTCTACCCAAAAGGGGAAGCTCCGCTTGTTTGCTTCCTCCCCCTCCGTTGCCACATTTGGTACCTTTTGGGGGGGGGGGGGAGCAGATACCTGTTTTTGACAAATACCCGTTTCCACTTCGGGGAAACTTCACTGCGGCCCCCCCTCCTCTCTCCCCTGCTGCTGGGCCATTCACAAAGCGCAGCACGCTTCGCACAAGCGTAGTAGGGAGCCGGCTGTGAAGCCGCAAGTCTTCACTGCCGGTTTCCCTTACAAGAAATGGCGGCGGCAGCACCCGAGAGCCGACTGAAAAATCGGCTGGGGTGCTGACATCGCGGGATCCCTGAACAGGTAAGTGTTGTAATATTAATAGCCAGCAGCTACAGTATTTGTAGCTGCTGACTTTAAATTTTTTGGTGGGGGGACTGGAGCTCCTCTTTAAGGCCGTGCTATGATGTCTCATACCTTTTCACTTGTATCAGTTCCCATCAACTAGTGGTTCATTAGCAATCCCACCTCAAGGTAGTATTACCCATGTTAATGTAATACTACATCTCTGCATGTGTGGTCCCTTTCCTTCCCATGACCAATCTCTGGAAGAAGAACAAAGAGAGAGCCCTAGAAATCCACCCCCTCCCACTTAAATACCTAAACTATGGGGATCTCAACAGGCCAAATGGCAGACACACCATAGCAAGGTAACCCTTACATTTCCAAAGAGAAACTTTTAATGACAAGTTTACATGACCATATCGTGCACCTGCCTACAAGAACGATGACACAATTTTGGTTCAGGCATCAACCAGTGTCAGAATCTACCTCTTGGGCTAAGATAATTATAATAATTCTGCTCCTATACAATAGTCTTTATCTTATTGGTTGTGTATACACAGATCTCACATGGCTAGTGGCTTTTGCTTTTAGTCTTCTAAAGTCGCTTGCTGAAATTATGCAAGCTTTGTTAAAGTGGTTCTAAAGGCTCAAGGTAGAATGCATGAAGGTAAAAAAAACTTTCTCTGTGCAGCAGCCCCCCCCTTATACTTACCTGAGCCCCATCTTAATCCAGCGCCGGCTCTCTGGGGACTCTCCCTCCTCATTGGCTGCCATTGGCTCCGCTGCTGTCAATCACAGCCAGTGAGCCAATGAGCAGAGAGAGGCCAAGTCACAGCTCTGTGTCTGAATGGACACACAGAGCAGCGGCTGTTTGCTCTGGGGGGGCACTTGGCAGGAGGCGGGGGGGGCCTGGAGCGCTGGCAGGGGCCCTCAGAAGAGGAGGATCGGGACTGCTCTGTGCAAAACCATTACACAGAGCAGGTAAGTATAACATACTTAAAAACGATAAAACGATAATTCTCCCGCTCTACAAGACTCTGGTCTGCCGCACCTAGAGTATGCGGTCCAGTTCTGGGCACCAGTCCTCAGGAAGGAGGAAGGATGTACTGGAAATGGAGCGAGTACAAAGAAGGGCAACAAAGCTAATAAAGGGTCTGGAGGGTATTAGTTATGAGGAAAGGTTGCAAGCACTGAACTTATTCTCTCTGGAGAAGAGACGCTTGAGAGGGGATATGATTTCAATTTACAAATACCGGACTGGTGACCCCTCAATAGGGATAAAACTTTTTCGCAGAAGAGAGTTTAACAAGACTCGTGGCCACTCATTAAAATTAGAAGAAAAGAGGTTTAACCTTAAACTACGTAGAGGGTTCTTTACTGTAAGAGCGGCAAGGATGTGGAATTCCCTTCCACAGGCGGTGGTCTCAGCGGGGAGCATTGATAGCTTCAAGAAACTATTAGATAAGCACCTGAATGACCACAACATACAGGGATATACAATGCAATACTGACACATAATCACACACATAGGTTGCACTTGATGGACTTGTGTCTTTTTTCAACCTCACCTACTATGTAACATGTTTGTTTTTTTTTTGTTTGTTTTTTTAAGAATAAGCTTGCCTTTAATATCACTTTAAGCACAGTTAAAATAAAACAGTTGTTTTAGGGTCGGTTCACACATAATGCCGTTGCGTCTCACAGCAAGGGGCCTGTGCGTCCTGGTTCACCGTTTCAGGTCCGATTTCAGCCCGAATTTTGGGCTGAATTTGGACCTGAAGCGGACCAAAAGATGCACAGGGCTCTTGTGCAAATTGGCAACGGAGCCGCAAAGGAGATATGTGAACCGGCACCATAGAGAGCCGGTCACAATCTCCTGCTATTGCGAATTGGATGCACGGGTCCCGCATCCAATTCGCAATAGTGTGAACCCGGCCTTAAAAAAATGTTCCAACAAGTTTGAACGTCATTTAGTAATTATGGCCAGCTTTAGTATCCTACAGACGAAAGAAAAAAAAGTAGATGGAAAAAAGTATGGTAAGTATTAAATAGGTAATGGGGATGCAAAAGAACACAAAGAAATGAGAAGGAATGAAGGGAACAAATAAAGGGCCTGTATCAATGGTCTTTGGGCTTGTGTTATTGGTTTGATTTTACTTTGGGATGCTTCTGAGCTCATTCAGAATTAATTGACAGGTACATATGATCTGCAATTTGACCTGCTTTGGTGGATTTTGCATTCCAAGAGATTTGGTTGAGGATTGCGTTTCATTGTTAATTATTCCCTTGGGTATCAGGAAAGAAGACTTTTACTTAGTCTATCCCTCTCTCCTCCAGTAGCTGGCGCTATTTTTTTTTTTTTCTGCAATGCTCTGGTTTTTAGGTAGGCCTTCAAGCATCCTCACTTACAATGCAGGACTGATGGTCCTGTATTGTACTTGATTATGTCACAGCTGTGACCACTGGTCAGAATGCCAAATCGGGAAACCTGTTGCATAGAAGGAATAGCTGTGGGAGCGAGGAATAAGGTAAATAGTGCTATAAACTAGTACCCTAAGCCAGTGTTTCTCAACCTTTTTTCAGTCAAGGCACCCTTTAAAATGTGCACAATCTTGGAGCACCCCAATCTAAAATGTAAAAAAAACAAACAAATTGTTTTACATATTACAACTGCACCCACACACATAGGCCACCCAATATTAGAGGTCATTTATTCCTCCACCTTTGCAAACTGGTACTGACTAGTATTCTAGCGCTTTTCTTCTCCTTCAGTTTTTCTCCATTTCTCTGCTAATGTGACCCCAGTGCTAATTGAGAGGGACAAACATGGATGTTGTGCAGGTGCCCAACATCCTCCATATCAACCAATGACATCATTGGTTGTTAGGATGCCAGTTGCTGGCCTACACTGTACCCAAAGTAATAATGTTGCACAATAAAAACCTCTGACTTTTCGCAACAAAAAACTAGGCTTGATGCACCTGCTGGATTTTTGAAAATTTTTGGGGGAATTTGTGGCATTTTTTTCAGGCATTTTTCCATGGCACCCCCAAAGAACCCAGAAGACAACCTAGGGTGCCACGGCACACTGGTCGAAAAAGGCTGCCCTTGGCAAAATGAGCATTTAATCCTTACAGTGCAGTGGGAGCCCTGCTACCAAGGGCATTTTTCCTGTTCCCTGGAGTTCAACTTTAAAGTAAATGTAAAGCCAAAGTTGTGTATATAGATATACACAATAAATTACCAAAAGTATTGGGACATCTGCCTTTACACGCACACAAACTTTAATGGCATCCCAGTCTGATGCCGTGTACACCCGACGGTTTCTCCGACGTAACTCCAACTGAATTCCATTCAAGTGGTCTTGCCCACACACAGTCAACCCAAAGTCCGACCTTCCAGAATGCGGTGACGTACAACACTTACGAATGGACTAGAAAAAGGAAGTTCAATAGCCAGTAGCCATTAGCTTCCGTCTCGTACTTGCTTCAGAGCATGCGTCTTTTTTGGTCCGTCGGACCAGCATACAGACGATCGGCTATCTCGATAGGAATTGGGTCCGTCGGAAAGATTTAGAACATGTTCTATTTCTAGGTCCCTCAGATTTTTCTAAAAAAAAAAAGTCAGATGAGGCCTACACACGATCGGTATATATGATGAAAAGCTTCCATCTGACTTTTTCTGTCGAACAGTCCGCTCGTGTGTGCGCGGCATTAGTCCGTAGGGTTTAATATGGAGTTGGCTCAGCCTTTGCAGCTATAACGGCTTCAACTCTTCTGGGAAGGCTGTCCACAAGGTTTAGGAGTGTGTCTATGGGAATGTTTGACCATTTTTCCAGAAATGCATTTGTGAGGTCTGGCACTAATGTGGACGAAAAGGCCTGTCTCGCAGTCTAATTCATCCCAAAGGTGTTCTATCAGGTTGAGGTCAGGGCTCTGTGCAGGCCAGTCAAGTTCCTCCACCCCAAACTCACTCATTCATGTCTCATTCATGTCTTTATGAACCTTGCTTTGTGCACTGGTGCGCAGTCATGTTGGAACAGGAAGTTGGGAGCATTAAATTGTCCAAAATGTCTTGGTATGCTGATGCCTTAAGAGTTCACTGGAACTAAGGGGCTAAGCCCAACCCCTGAAAATTAACCCCACACCATAATCCTCCCTCCACCAAATGATTTGAACCAGTGCACAAAGCAAGGTCCATAAACACATGAATGAGCGAGATTGGAGTGGAGGAAGTTAACTGGCCTGCACAGAGTTCTGACCTTAAACCGACAGAACACCTTTGGGATAAATTAGAGCGGAGACTGCGAGCCAGGTCTTCTCGTCCAACATCAGTGCCTGACCTCACAAATGTGCTTCTAAAAAAATGGTCAAAAATTCCCATAGACACACTCCCAAACCTTGTGGATAGCCTTCCCAGAAGAGTTAAAGGGGTGATAGCGGCAAAGGGTGGGCCAACTCAGTATTGAACCCTATGGACTAAGACTATTTTTTTATTTATTTATTTGTAGAGGGAATAGGAAATTATCTAATGCTGTCCATTTCTGTTCATTTCCTGGCCTGGAGACACAACAGGACCTGTTCCACTGACAGCTGTCTATGGAACAAGTGTGCCCATTGAAAAATTTGTCCTCACCTCTTTTTCTAGTAACAACCTTAAAGGGGTTGTAAAGGTAATATTTTTTGTCTTTAAAAATAACAAACAGGTTATACTTACCTTCACTGTGCAGCTCGTTCTGCACAGAGTGGCCCAGAACCTGCTTTTCTGGGGTCCCTCGGCGGCTGTCTCAGCTCCTCCCCGCAATAACTAACCACCTTAATGCGAGCTCCCTCGCATGGTGGTTAGTTATTGCAGGCGCGCTTCCGTGATACAGCCGGCGGCTATAGCCGCTCGCTGTATCACTTGGACCCGCCCCCCGGCGCGCCGTGTCATTGGATGTGATTGACAGCAGCGCGAGCCAATGGCTGCGCTGCTTTCAATCCATCCACTATAACCAATCAGCGACCAGGCTGATCGGCTGAATGGAGGTCGGGAACGAGCAGGCGAGTTTTTGAGGTGTCAGGTAAGTAAAACGGGGGGGCTGGGGGCGGCGGTATTATCAAAAGTTTTTTCACCTTAATGCATAGAATGCATTAAGGTAAGGTGAAAAAATTTATACCTATACCCTTTAACCATTTGGAATTCCCATCACTTTCAGTGGTCAGCAGGACAAATAGAGAGGGTGAATCTACCCAGTGGGGACATTAGTAAAAACCTGATAAAAGTTTAACCCTTCCATACCCTTTTTAAAAATAAAAAAATAAAAAAAGAACTTTTCTGAAAATACATTAGTGATACACAAAATGAATGATCCTTTTAATATGTACATATCTTTTTAACGTCCCATTATCAGGAACTGTGTGGTCACAAGAATAGTGGTCACAGGACACGTTCCATAAAAAGTGACCGGGCAGAACAGATGGCTAACTTCAGGCCCTGCTCAGTAGAGAAGGAATAGCAGAGAACGTGTTTTAAAATGGGGGAATAAATGCTGGATTGGGCTAGTGTTGGGGGAGGGAGAAGGGAAAGGATGGAGGGGGCTGTGCAGCATAGGAAGTGAGAGTGAGAATGGAGGTGAGTTGTCTCTTGGGAGTTGTAAACTTCTCTTGGCCTTGCTGGTTTCCATTAGCCTGTTGGCTGAGCATCAGAGCCTGTGTCACGGGACGTGGATCTGCGTTATGCGTGCAGGTGTGTGTAGAGCTCTATACACTCAGAGCCGGAGGCGGTACTGGTGCTATGACTCTACCTGTGCTATAGGCCCATATGATGAGAAAGCAGACCGTACCACTGGACTACTGGCGGGCTACAACATCCTGACTATAAATCTCTATGAATGATTTCATTCACATAAGCCTATACCTACACTCATTTTCTGTGGTTTTTCTACACGCTGTAAGTCAGGCTGCAAGAGGGGGGAACTAAGGGGGCTATGTGGCTTAGAGGAAGGTGGGGGTCTCCTACTCCCACTCTGTATTTTATATTTTAACATTTTTCAGCTGTCTGTGACAGTTACAAGAATGCACTGGCAAAGGAGGAAACGCGGGTGGGGGAATGGGAGCAAGAGATGCACAATATGGAGGGGTAGGGAGATGGGGAGCATGGGGGGGGAGCGTTGAGGGGCTCTGGTTTATGTTTTTCGGTTAATTTGTGGCTCTGGGGAATGAAAATGTGAAGCTATCAAGAGATCGCATCTGCACAGGGGGAGAACAAATTCCTGTGTGTGTTCTGTAAAGATGGAGAGAAATAGGGGGGGAGAGACAGCAGAGAGAGTGAGAATGAAAGGAGGTGAAAGAAAGGAAATTATATGGAGTGGAGGGGATTAAGAAATGAGACGGGGAGAGAAGCAATAATGACTAAAAAGTATGTGGTGATGGAATAGGAGTGATGGAAGGTGGACAGATACGGTAGCAGAGAACAAGACAAAGAAGGTGTGTGTTTTCTATATACATTTTGAATGGTGTACAGTATGTACGAGAGACAAGGGACATATGGCACTGCAGATGGTTTGTAACAAATTCATCTGCACCAGGGCCCAAGACAGGTTGATGCATAGGAAAGCATTTACTGTTACTTGCGATAATGGCAGGAGAAAGCCACAGAAAGTATATACTTTGACCTTCAATAATTGCAGAATGATGTCTAGAAAAGCAGACACTGTTACCTTTTCCAATGGCAGGATGAAACCTAGAAAAGTAGACACTGTTGCCTGTTCCAATGGCAGGGTGAAGCCTAGATAAGTAAACACCTGCACTACTGACAGGAGGAAGCCTAGAAAAGTAGACACTGTTGCTTGCACAAATGGGAGGATGATGCATAGAAATTTAGACACTGTTGCCTGTTTTTATGAAAGGTAAAATTTAGAAAGGCAATCACTGTTGCCTACGCTAGTGGCAAGATGAAGCCTAGGAAAGCAGTCACTGTTGCCTACACTAGTGGCAGGATAAAGCCTAGAAAAGTAGTTACTTTTACCTGCGATAATTGCAAAATGATGCCTAGGAAAGCAGTCACTGTTACCTTTTCCAATGGCAGGATGAAACCTAGAAAAGTAGACACTGTTGCCTGCACTAATGGCAGGATGAAGCCTAGAAATGTGGATACTGTTGCCTGCACTAATGGCAGGATGAAGACTAGAAAAGTGAACACTTGCCTGCACTAATGGCAGGATGAAGCCTAGAAATGTGGATACTGTTGCCTGCACTAATGGCAGGATGAAGACTAGAAAAGTGAACACTTTCCTGCACTAATGGCAAGATGAAGCCTAGAAATGTGGATACTGTTGCCTGCACTAATGGCAGGATGAAGCCTAGAAAAGTAGACACTGTTGCCTGCACTAATGACAGGATGATGCCTAGAAATGTAAACACTGTTGCCTGCACTAATGGCAAAATGAAGCCTAGAAATGTGGACATTGTTGCCAGCATTCATGGAAGGTAAAGATTGGGAAAGCAATCTCTGTTGCCTGCATTAGTGGCAGGATAAAGCCTAGGAAAATAGTCTATGTTGCCTGCAGTAGTAGCAGGAATAAAGCATAGGAAGGCAGTTACTGTTGCCTGCACTAGTGGCAGGGTGTAGGCTAGGAAAGCAGTCACCAATGTCTGTGATAATGGTAGTCTAAGAAAGTAAGCATTATTGCTTGTGGCAATGGTAGGCTAGTAAATTAGTTATTATTGCTTGCACCAGTGACAGGATAAATTCTAGGAAAGCTAACATCTGCACTAGTGGCATAATAAAGCCAAGGAAAGCAATCACTGTTGCCTACACTAGTGGAAGAATTAAGCCTAGGAAAGCAGTCACTGCTTCTGCATATGAGGCAGGATGTAGGCTATGAAAACAGTCACTATTGCCTGCAATAATGGCAGGATATAGCATGGGAAAGCAGTCATTATTGCCTATGACAATAGCAGGATGTAGGCCAGAAAATGTGTCATTATTGCCTGTATTAGTGATGGGATGAGCCTGGGAAAGCAATCACTGTTGTTTGCACTAGTGGTAGGATGAAGCCTAGGCAAGTATTCACTGTTGCCTGTACTAATGGCAGGAAGTTGACTAGGAAAGCAGTCACTGTTGCCTGAACTAGTGACAGGATGAAATCTAGGAAAGCAGTCACTGTTATACAAAAATGGCAACCATTCCAATCTATTACTAGTGAGGTGCAAAGGGAAGGCCTTTGCACAGCCAAACAAATGTTTTTTCCCAGCACACTTAGCAGCTAGGCTGCACAAAACAACAAAATTCCACTGTCTAACAATTATAGCACTACCCCCGTAGAAGCTGCTGATTGCCACAGTTGCTTTTCCCCAATTAGTGTAGCAGCCAGGCACACACTAACCATCACTCACTTTGGCTCATTGATCAGTCAAGGGGGTTGACTTTGTATGTTTTATTGCAGAATAAAGTTAGGTCAGGTGGACGTGCTCTTCAGCCACCCACTGGGCACACCTCCCCAGGGATTGGCCAAAGCCCCATAAATATTAAGAGTGCTTATTTGACTTGCTCTACAACTATGTTCTGGAACATTCTGGAAATTAGGATGAAACAATCAAACCTGCAGCCCTTGAGGCCCAGGCCAGACCGAAACAATCAACAACTACTCCACTGATTACAGAGGAGCCCAAAAAGAACTAAATTTACCTAACCTCTTAGCACCTAACTAGGAGGGTGCTACACAATTTGTATTTAAAACAGGGGTTTTAGTTGCACAACATTTGCAAATATATGTGGGATCTGTACCGCTTTGTCAAGGTCTCTCTGTAAAGTGCAGTCCTAATATATATACATATAGCAATGGATACATTAAGGGCAGGTATGCCTTATGGCTGGAGGTAGTGTGTTTTTTTTTACAGGCTAGCTGGTAAAGCTGGCATTACACCTGTAGAATTTCATTAGAAAATTTGTTACATAGGAACTATGTCCACCAGCCCAATAATATGGATATCCCTGCTGGTCACTAAGGGATAATGGTGTGCACCCCAGAGCTCTGAGTTTATAGCGTAGAAGCTGTAGGTATATCTTGGTGCCAATATATAACTTCTACTTTCTCTCTGCCGTTGGAATTTAGCCCCATTGAAGTTTATGGGGATCCACTGTGCACAGTAGATGCAGCCAGCCCAGAAAAGATTGTGCAAGGAGGATAAAAAAATGTAGGAGGACATGGTATACAGGTAAATATGTATTGCTGGAGGTGGCAGAAGAGGTCACTTATCCTTCAAAATGTATTTATAGCCAAATCTTTTCTTTTTTGATTTTGCTTTTAAAGAAAGGCACAGGAAGTAAATACAAATCTCTGCAAAGTGAGGGGAAATCCCTTCAAAGGGCTTGTTTATTCATGAATCATTCTGTGTACAGCAATCCACCTAAGGTCCCTTTCACATCGTTTTTTCACGCTTTTTTGGTACATGTGGTACTGTAACAGTAATGTTTGTCACGTGGCAACATTCAAGTGAAAAGGGTGCTCTATGCACAAAATTTGCCAAAGTAGCTCTTTAACCTTTTTGGCAGTGAGCATTGCATGTTTTTGTTGCATGCGTTTTGCTGTGTTTTTTACCTGTTTTGTCTGCTTCTAATTAATTGCACCGCAAGTACACATTTCGGTGTGTTCTTTGCATATTTCCTGGAATACGCGCAGAAACAGGCATTTCTGAAAGCATTCCCGATACACCAAGGTGTGAATGTGGCCTTAGACAGCTGCCACTGGAACAGGTGTCCTTTCTGGTAGTTTTTGCCACCCTCAAATTACATCTGTAACATTGTGGATTTCCCAGTATTTTGTGTCCTGGTAGCAATGGACACTGGGGCAAGTAGATAGGGTAAATCTTCCAAGCAGGGACATGGCAGACATCTCAAGTCTCCCGCATTTGACAGCGGGCTCACGGACACCCGCGAGCGCGGCACAATCTCCCGGCTGAGCCTGCCTGTCACCCACTGCCACAGGAGGCGTTTGAACATCGGCTGCGAACGAAGCTCCCAAGTTCAGCTGTCAAATGTGGGAGACTCCCACGAGTCGCAGGAGACTTGAGATGTCTGCACTGGTATAGCTGCATTTAATTGCCACTGATCGGGCTGTATTTAATTGGAGTGGGGGGGGGGTCGACACCGGCGCAAAGCGTCAGCTCCTTGAAATGAGTTTGCCACCTCCCTGAAATGAGCTTTTGCAGGTTGGGATGTCTGACATGGAGATCAATAAAACTAACTTGAAAGGGTTCTTATTCTTCTGCAATTTTGTCCAAAGAAAAAAAAAAGTTTTGGCTAGAGATGTACTTTATTATATGTGCAAGTGTGCATGTTTTGTGTCATTCTTCTTCTCTCATGTGTTTGCCAAAAAAAAAGCAGAGGGATAAAACAAAGACATTCTGCCCAATAATTCTTGCATAGTGAACATGAGTTCCTAGTGCCTCTTCTGCTGTTAGGTTGAAATAAAGGCAAGAGCAAAAAAACTGAAAACAATTGCTGTGTGATGGACTTTTCTCTGGCACAGCTCTTCTCTTGGCACATCGACGTGGGTGGCACACAGGCATACATGATATATATATATATATATATATATATATATATATATATATATATATATATATATATATATATATATATATATATATATATATACATATATATATCTTTTTCATGTGCATGCATGCTACTGTACATTTGAGGAGCTATGACCACATCAAAGTACAGACAGGCTTGGCAGGAGGGTTCTTGGAAGCCAAGCCAGGGGTCAGGAGCCAAAATGTCAGAATGAAAGCGCTCCAGAGCTGGAACATGAACCAAGAAGCCAAGAAGTGTAGTCAGACAGATCGAAGGTCAGGTCAGGCAGCAACAGCTTAGTAAAACCAGGGCAAGCATAATTAGCAACATACTTCAGGAGACAAATTAATAGTCTAAACAGAGTGACCTGACAAACTCTATAATAGGTGCAGTGAAATGTAGTGCGGTAAAGCACAAAAAAAAAAAAAAATGCACAGGTTACTTCAAGTGACCAATCAATATCTTGCGTTAATTGATCTCACTGATTTAACTGCTTGCCTAATGGGCACTTTTACCCCCTTCCTGTCCAGGCCAATTTTTCAGCTTTCAGAACTGTCACACTTTGAATGACAATTGCGCAGACATACAACACTGTACCCATATGAAATATCTTTTTTTTTTTTTCACAACTAGGGCTTTCTTTAGGTGGTATTTAATCACCACTGGGTTTTTTTATTTTTTGCTAAAGAAATGAAAAAAGACAGAAAATGTTGATGAGGCTGCAGTGATGGTCACTGATGGGCTGCACTGATGGGCACTGATGAGGCAGCATTGATGGGCACTGATAGGTGGCACTGATGAGTGCTGATGAGGAGGCATTGGTGGGCACTGATGAGGCGGCACTAATGAGGCTGCTGCACTGATGGGCACTGATAAGTGGCACTGATGGGCACTAATAGGTGGCACTGATGGGCTCTAATAGGCTGCACTGAAGGGCACTGATAGGTGGCACTGATAGGTGGCACTGATGGACACTAATAGGCAGCACTGATAGGTGACACTGATGAGGAGGCACTGATAGGCAGCACTGTTGGCACTGCACTGATAATCAGGACACTGATATTCAATGGCCTGATTATCAGTGTAGATGTCTCTTTAACACAAGCTGGTTATCAGCTTCAGCATGAGGAAAGAAAAGCCGAGAACCGGCTTGTTTTTAAATTGTGATCAGCTGTCATTGGACACAGCTGGTGGTAAAGAGTAGCTGTGATTGGCCATTTAGCCCAATCTGTGATCAGTCCGAAGGACTCAACGATCACAGAGAGCGCCGCCTGTGCGATTTTCCTTGATGATCTGTCCCCAACACACAGCAGAAAATGACATTTCTCCAAGGAGAAGGGAAGTGCCCTCTTAGAAAGTTGTCATTGGCATAGGTGGCCTCATTGTAAGATTTAAGCTGGCCATAGACAAATCGAAATTCAGCCAGTTCAGCAAGGACCATCTATGGCCATTCACGCTCAACAGAAGTTGATCTAACAGTTTACTTTTGTTGAATTGAACGTTGGAAAATTTTCATGTGATCAATGGTGGCAGTCAATCAGTTGCATCACTAATTAATGTATTCTGACAAGAGAGGAGTCCCTGCTGTCAGCATACAATAACACAGTGAGGAGGATGCCTCCATCCACGTTGCTTATGTGCAGGGGGAAATCCTTCCAAAGGGCTGATTAAAAAACAAACAAATGACCCATCTATTGCCAGCTTTAACCTTCATTCCTGTTCCAGTGACAACTGTAAATAGTTGGATTTTTCATCACTTCGTGTCACTGTGATAATGTGCATCAGGACAAAGAAGGAGGGTGAATCTCCCCAGTAGAGGACTCCCCAGTAGAGACCGGCTGAATTTCAATCCATGGCCACTGCAGCTGAACAGAAGTTGATCTACTTATTGACTTCTGTTCAACTGCCCTGACGGATAAAAGCCGCTCTATCAGCCAATGACTGCAGCACTGATCTGTGTATTCTGGCAGTGGGGAAATTTCCCTGCTGTCAGAATACAATAGTGCAACTGGGAGGTTTCCCCATCCACCTTGAACGTGTGGATGGGGGAATTGGTTCAGTTTTTTGGGTTCAGCCTTCATGCATACAAGCTCACCCCATGATACACTTTTGCTATTTTTATTAAAACCACCATCTCAAATGATCCCTTCAAGAGATTGGCACATTTTTTCTGGTAAAGCTGTATATTTTGTGTTTAGATATTTTAGTCCACACTGATGTGTAGAGGAGAGTTTTTTTTTACATAAAAAGCAGACAGCGAGATTCATTCTTCACTACCCAGTTAAAAAATTAAAAGCATTATAGAGGGGATTTGCCATCTTGCCAGTTATTTCTTATCTTACGAATTAATCCTTTAGGGCTCATGTCAAGGTATGTTCTTGTCAAATGCATATGTTTGAATAGAAAATGCAGCATTTGACAAGAAAAGGCTGTGCTTGACCTGCATTACCCACAGTTCACACACACCCCGATAGGACATGGGGCATCCAAAGAAATGCAGAGCAATACCAAGCAGGTACTGCTCAATAAAAGTCAATGGGACTTTACTGACCTGCGTTCAATGAGTGTTCCAAATCCACATCAAACACAGGAAATCAACACCAGTCAACATAAGCGTTCAGGATTGGTTTTGTACTGACAGACACTGCTAAAGTTACAGTGCCTTGAAAAAGTATTCACACCCCTTGAAATTTTCCACATTTTGGCAAGTTACAACCAAAAACATAATTGTTTTTTATTGGAATTTTATGTGATAGACCAATACGAAGTGGCACATAATTGTGAAGTGGAAAGAAAATAATAACTGGTTTTCAAAGAGTATTTAAAAATAAATATGTGAAAAGTGTGGCATGCATTTATATTCAGCCCCCCTGAGTCAATACTTTGTAGAACCACATTTCGCTGCAATTACTGCTGCAAGTCTTTTTGGGGATGTCTGTACCAGCTTTTGCACATCTAGAGAGTGACATTTTTGCCCATTCTTCTTTGCAAAATAGCTCAAGTTCTGACAGATTGGATGGAGAGCATCTGTGGACAGCAATTTTCAAGTCTTGCCACAGATTCTCAATTGGATTTAGGTCTGGACTTTGACTGGGCCATTCTAACACATAAATATGCTTTATATAAACCATTCCATTGTAGCTCTGGCTGTATGTTTAGGGTCGTTGTTCTGCTGGAAGGTGAACCTCGCCCCAGTCTCAAGTTTTCTGCAGACTCTTAACAGGTTTTCTTCTAATGGGGTGTACACACGGTTGGACTTTTCATCTACAAAAGTCAGACAGCCTGTCTGACAGACTTTCGACGGACTTTTGGCAGACTTTTGGCGGACTTGCGGCGGACTTGCGGCAGACTTTCTTACGAACGGACTTGCCTACATATGATCACACAAAAGTCCGACGGATTCGTACGTGATGACGTACACCGGACTAAAATAAGGAAGTTGATAGCCAGTAGCTGCCCTAGCGTGGGTTTTTGTCCGTCGGACTAGCACACAAACGAGCGGATTTCTGGGTCCGTCGTAGTTATGACGTAAAGATTTGAAGCATGTTTCAAATCTAAAGTCCGTCACATTTGAGGCTGGAAAAGTCCGCTGAAAGTCCACTGAAAGTCCGGGGAAGCCCACACACGATTGGATTGTCAGCCAGCTTTAGTCCGTCGGCGTCCGTCGGACTTTTGTAGACGAAAAGTCCGACCGTGTGTACGCGGCATAAGATTGCCCTGTATTTGGCTCCATCCATCTTCCCATCAACTCTGACCAGCTTCCCTGTCCCTGCTGAAGAAAAGCACCTCCACAACATGATGCTGCCACCACCATGATTCACGGTGGGGATGGTGTGTTCAGGGTGATGTCATGTGCAGTGTTAGTTTTCCGCAACACATAGCATTTTGCCTTTCGGCCAAAAAGGTCAATTTTGGTCTCCTGTGACCAGAACACCTACTTCCACATGTTTGCTGTATCCCCCACATGGCTTTTCGCAAACTGCAAACAGGACTTTCTTCTTGCCACTCTTCCATAAAGGCCAGAAATGGGGAGTGCACGACTTATAGTTGTCCTGTGGATCTTTGCAGCTCCTCCAGAGTTACCATGGGCCTTTTTGCTGCTTCTCTGATTACTGCTCTCCTTGCCCGGCCTGTCAGTTTAGGTGGACAGTTATGTCTTGGTAGGTTTGCAGTTGTGCCATACTCTTTCCATTTTCGGATGATGGATTGAACAGTGCACCGTGAGATGTTCAAAGCTTGGAATATTTTTTTAACCTAAGCCTGCTTTTATCTTCTCCACAACTTTATCCCTGACATGTCTGGTGTGTTCCTTGGCTTTATTGATGCTGTTTGTTCACTAAGGTTCTTTAACAAACTTCTGAGGGCTTCACAGAACAGCTGTATTTAAAACAAATGTATTATAAACAAGAAAGACAGTTTAGAAACATATAAACCAAAAAAAATAAATAATAGTAGCTCAAAATTATTAAAATTCCCCTTTAAAATTCTGAATACAGCACATTATGGACTATTATGGAGAAGGAACTGAGCAGCAAGAACAACATAGGTTGTTTGCATGCTATACATATTTTCTTAATAGGCAATCACTGGATATACAGAGGGGGCATAATTAAGATATACAAAGTATAGACATTGCGCCGCCACACACAAACACAGATTTGTCACAGGAACGATAAAGTGCACACATGTTGTACTCATACAGAGCTCTCATTCAGCCCAGGGTCTGTTACGTAGCACACATGCATAGCACATGTCTGAAGAGCACTGAAAGGTAACAGTAATTTCTATTGGGAGGGAGGAATTCTACAGGAAGAACGATAGAAAGAGAGGAGGTGGACAAAAACATAACACGAAAAGAGGGAGAGTGAGGAGAGAAATAAAGTAAAAGTTTGGTGAGGGCTGTCTCCACTATGGATGGAGGAGCAACGGAGCCACCCTTGGACAGCAGCATTGCCAATCTGGAGAAAGGGCATTGTTAGATGTACTAACAGATTTAGATGGACTTGACTAACAAATTAAAGCCAAACTCCAGCTAACACTATATAAACAGCTACAGTCACAGGTTTTTTTTACTTTTAAATAATAAAAAAACAGATAATTTTAAGCACCCCTGTCATTGGCAAAGAGTTTGATTCAACTCTCTAAGTCTGTTAAAGGAAGTTGGAAAAAATGTAACTTACTGGCTGGATTGTCAGGTGAATATAAAGAAAATAAGCTCGAAAAGAGAAAACTAATCCAACTGCCACATCTAAGAATTGGTAAGGTTAATGGCCAGGGCCTATGAGATCAAATCTGATGATCTCGAAAATGGCATGAGAAGAAACAATGTGTGTATAGTGGGGTTGCCGGAGAAGACGGAGGGCAGGGACCCCACAGAATTTGTGGAAAAATGGCTGCTGGATATCTTCGGGAAGAAAGACTTCACCTCACTTTATTCAGTGGAGAGAGCCCACAGGGTACCGTCTAGACCTCTCCCACCTGGCCATCCACCCCGCACACTACTGGCCAAGCTCCTCAATTACAAGGACAAGGAAATTATACACAAGCAAGGGAAAAGCACAATATCACTTTTAATGGGGTACACATTTCTTTTTACCCTGACCACTCAGCAGAAGTGCAGAGATGCAGATTGAGATTCGCAGAAGTAAAGAGGCGACTTCAGCAGCTGCAAGCTCCATACACCATGCTGTTCCCGGCACGACTTCGCATCACAGCAAGAGGCCAAGCACACTTTTTTGAATCAGCAACAGACGCATCCTCATGGGTAGATGCTAATGAACACGCCATTCGCCAGACCAGAAGAGCCGCAGCGGAGGGATACTGACTGCCACACACAGGGCCCTTCAAAGAGAGGTGAGCAAAATAACCACCATCTTTATTTTGTTTCCTGCACAAGATGCCGAAGACCCGGCTGGGAGCCCCAACACTTTTTCCTCCCAGCGTTGAGAGCAATGTGATTTGTGCGATTAACGCAAACTTAATTGGAAAGCACTATTTGGCCCCCCACGAGGGATGCAGGCTATGCCAACCATGGAAACCCTAAGTTTGTTGTTTGGGATTCCGCCTTAATTTTCTGTGTAGTTCAAGCCGCCTGATTTACTTGCAAATCGCAGGCAGGCAAGAGGTTGTCCAGTCACATTTGTGATGAAGACTCCAAAGTTTTTTGTCTAAGTATCCAGTCCAAGATTGAAATAATCCGAAGTTATGGTTCCAGAACTATTTACCTCAACTCTGCCCACCGCACCTATACCACAATGCTATGCAGGCCTGACGGTTACTGCCCCGCTGCTCTGTTAGTGGCTAAGCAAGAGCAAGCAACACCCAGAAAATGAGAGGCCCAGGCCTCCCCATACCACCCCATTTATGACTTCCACTTGTACAGATGAACACTGTCCCCATATTGTCCTGGAGCATTAGAGGTCTCCAGGACCCACTAAAACGCACCATGGTTTTCACGGTTCTTCATAAACATGCCCCGGCAATCTATTGCCTTCAGGAGACTCATTTGGCTCCCGAAACTGTATCTTGTATAAACTATGCATGGATGGGAGGGGGGTATCACTCCACACACACCTCCTACTCCTATACTTTCAGGTATATGACCAACTGATTGACACTGAAGGGAGATATGTTATTCTAGAATGTAAAGTGTACCAATTGAAATGTATTTTAGCTGCTATGTATATCCCACCCCCCTTTAACTCAGAGGCATTGAGAACACTCCTGGCCTTCCAATTAAGCCACCCTGACCTCCCGCTAATAGTTGTGGGGGACCTGAACTGCTACATGGACCCCGTCCTGGACAAGCACCCGTCCCCAGGGAACGGCTGCAAAATTGCCCGAATGGCGCTGCGGAAGTTCGCTGAGGAGGTAGGATCGTTGGATCCATGGCGGGACTGTAACCCACTGCAGAAGCAGTTCTCATGTTTTTCAAAGACACACATGTCCCTGTCGAGGATAGATCTGTGCCTTTGCACAGCCCAAACGTCCCGCTTTCTACAGGACATCCAATACCTTGGCAGAGGCATCTCTGACCACTCCCCCATCCTCATCCAACTAATTGCTAAACTGACTACGACCCTGCAAAGGGCTCCCTGGAAACTCAATGCCTTTTGGTTGAACTTAATTCCCTCACACGAAGGCCTACTAGAGGCAATTAGAGAATTCTGGGAGAGAAATGCAGACCACCCTGATCCTAACATTGCATGGGATGCCTTTAAAGTGAATATGAGGGGCTCTCCCATAAAGGAGGTGACAAATATTATATCTAAAACGAGGGCACAATGGGAACAGGCGGAACAGCTTGTTCACCAGCTTGAGACAAGGTTTACAGATGACCCTAGCGACTCAAACAGGGAGACGTGGCTAGCAGCGCAAGAGGTGGTGGTTCAGATCACCAAATCACCAGCTGATAAAAAGAGTTTTTTTAACAGGCTAGCTTATTATGAGGTGGGGGAAGAGACCGGCCGCCTGCTGGCAAAGATTGTGAGGTCTTCCCAGACCTCCCCTTCAATTGGTGCTCTTCGCACTAGGCAGGGGAGGATGGTGAACACCCCTAACCTAATCATGCAAGAGCTGGTCGAATACTATTCAGACCTCTACAGGTCCAGAGCCGACATAGGCAGAACTGGAGACATACCTGCAGACCGTAGTTCGGCCTTGCCTCTCTGCTTCCCAGAGAGCAATGTTGGATGACCCCATCACTATAGAGGACTTACAAGAGGCGATAGCCCTCTCCCCCAACTCTAAAGCCCCAGGTGACGACGGCCTCCCGACTGAAATATGCAAGCAATGTGGTGAGTCTATCCTGCCCCACCTTCTTAGAGTGCTTAACTCGGCTAGGACCAGCCAAAGACTGCCAGAATCCATGACGAGAGCGAATATTGTGCTTATATTGAAACCAGGTAAGGACCCACTAGACCCGGGCTCATATAGGCCAATATCTGTTTTACAAAGTGACATCAAAATCTTGGCAAAAGTCTTGGCCCTAAGACTTAACAAGGTGATCTCCTCCATAATACACCCGGACCAATCAGGCTTTATCCCTCAAAAATCCACCGCCATAAACCTCCGCAGACTCTTCCTTAACCTTCAAGCCCAACCAGATAATACGGGGGACAGGGCACTACTGTCGTTTGATGCCCATAAAGCATTCGACAGCATAGAATGGCAATACCTCTGGGCGGTTATGGGCAAGTTCGGATTCGGAGATATGTTTTTATCCTGGTTCAAACCGCTCTATAGCTCCCCACAGGCGGTCATTAGAGAGGCAGGACACATTTCTCCACCCTTTAGGCTCCATAGGGGGACACATCAGGGCTGCCCATTGTCCCCGCTCCTGTTTGCGGTGGCAATTGAGCCAATGGTTGCCCTGATTAGGTCTAACCCGCAGGTCCAGGGATTTAAGTTTGGGGAACTACAAGAGAAAATTATGCTATACGCAGATGATACAATGCTGCGACTGGGAGACACATCTGACTCCCTGAGAGCAGTGATGTCGATCATAGTGCAGTTTGGGAAGTATCCTGGGCTTGTGATCAACTGGAATAAGTCTTCCCTAATGGTACTAGATGCAGACCCAGATGCCCAGGATGTTGCGAAACTCCAGATACCGCTAACTTCTAGTTTCAAATATCTAGGAATACAAATCACCAGAAAATACTACAGTATATCCCCCTTAACCTGTCACCACTACTGGGACGAATTTGTGCTAGTATCAAAGTATGGTCGAGACTAAAAATGTCACTAGTAGGAAGATTCAACCTTATTAAAATAATTTTCATGCCCCAGCTCCTTTATATACTGCACAACACCCCATGGTGATTCCCCTTAAAATATTTTGCATAATAAACTCCATTTTTAGGTCCTTCCTGAGGCAGGATAAGCCCCCCAGAGTCAAGCTGGAACAATTTCAGAAACCCAAAGATGAGTGCGGTCTAGCTTTGCCTAACCCATGGCTTTATTACATTGCAGCTCAGCTGCAGCATGTGGCCCGAGACCTTACCCCGCTGGACGGGGAAGGGGAAGGCCACACCATGGCAGACCCCATTAGAACCCTGATGGGCCATGCCACGGGGATCCTAGATGTAGCGGAGGGCCTAGAGGCCCTGGCTTACGCAAAGTCCAATAAGAGATTTCCCACTCATGCCCTAGTCCAAAAAGTTTGGAACAAGGCCAGACAATTACAGGCAGAAGGCTTCACTAAATTCAGCCCTGTATGGAACAACGGGTACTACCCGGAACTACAGATGCTGACGTGCGGGGCGCAGTGGAAGAAGCACACACTTACGTCACATTTTTACAGGAGGTAAACTGAGCACCTTTTCCAATCTGAAAGAGCGGATTCGGCTCCCCCAGACGATGCACTTCTTTTACCTTCAATTACAACACGCAATAAGGGCTCAAACCAATGGGACTCCGTGGACTCTAATCCCGACCCCCATATTTCACTACATGGAGGAGGTGATCAGCCTTAAAGGCTTTATTTCTAACTGCTATTTGATGCTGCTTGGGATATTCCTGACAGGGTTCCCCCTAAATACGACGGCTAAGTGGGAGAATGACGTGGGCGCCCTTGAGGGAGAGCAGTGGGAAGAGGCGCTCCAGGCAGTACGAATGTCCTCCCTAAATGTAGCACAGCTACTATCCCAGTTGTACATTATACTAAAAGTGTATTACACCCCAGCCAAGCTGGCCAGAATGGGGGCAAGACCGGACTCGGAGTGCCCAAGATGTGCGAGAGACCAGGGGACTTGATTCATATGCTATGGCGCTGCCCCAAGCTACATCTATACTGGATAGGAGTCCTGAATACTATTAACAATGCTTTTTCAGTCTCCATCCCGATGGACCCCAAACCATGCCTGCTGGGTATCCTAGAGGACCTCTCCCTGGAGGATAACCTTAAACCACCCATCGCTAGAGCCCTGTTTCAGGAACACCTGCTCATCCTCTGAAGGTGGAAGGCGACTGAGCCCCCCGCGATTAGAGAATGGATCGGACAGATGGGTGACACCTTGTGGTTGGAAAAGTTTATATTCCAACATAGGGGATGACCGGGCAAATTTGATGATCAGTGGTCACCTTTTCTGAGTTCATCGGTCTTAGCCCCGGTGGACCTCATACTAATTAGATTACTGGGTTGCTAAATTACAAAAGGTAACACACCAGGTCACGTTGATGGTCCATGGTTAGAGCAGCGAGCCTAGAGGATTACAGGCTACATTAATAACAATATGCAAGCTAAAATTATACTGTCCTAGATAGTGGTGTAGAGATTATAATAATTGATGAATGTATACAGTGAGCTGTTGGAACTGGAATTTATTGACATGTTTGTAAGCTGAGTTTTTCAATAAAACTTTTTTTCTGAGGAAAAAAAAAAGAATTGGTGGATTAAAATACATTTTTGTTTTTAGATTTAATATGGCTTTAACTATCCAGATTTATTATAGGCTTACTTTAAAAGAAAGCTTTCCTTAGAATAAAATTGAAGGTGCCATTAATAATGTCTGTCTGCAAACTTTACTTGAATACTTTCAGCCAACCTTCTGAAACAAGAATAAAGTTGGCCAAACACAGTTAGATTTTTGTATGAACATTCATTCGTATGGAAATTCTGAAAAATCGTTCACCAGAGAATCCTTTCTTGCTATCATTGAGTATACTATTTTCATTCGAGAGCCCCCTAAAATTTCTTCCACTCTTGCTATTTGAATGGAATTCCAAGCATATTAAACAGGTTTTATTACTATTTGTATGATTTTTCCTGAATGAAAACCACTTTCACACCCCACTAACCATTAGAAAGTCTAACGAATGTTAAAAAATACTGAAGCCAGGGAACCAGCAAAACAACCAGGTAGCTTGTATTTTCAGGAGGTCAGCTGTGTCCACATATTTCACTTAGAAAAAGTTTACTTTAAAAAATAAATCAATGTGGCTGTTGCATTAGACTACAAATGGTTCTGTGTGCTTGTCCTTGGACTAAAACTTGCCCATCTCTCTGGTAAATTTCGTTGCACATTTGAAACTTTGACATTAATCATTCCAATGCAACAAGTTAAAGAGTTCCTTGTTTTTACTTTGAAAGTAGGGATTTACACATAATGATATTTTACTGACAACTGGAAGCACCTAAAACAGGGGTCTCCAAACCTTCTAAACAAAGAGCCCATTTACTGTCCTTTAGACTTGAAGGGGGGCCGGACTGTGGCCACTAGGAGTAGAATTTGTCTTAGCGACAGTGGGACTAAACAATGCATCTTTGTCATTAGGGGGAGGAATAGTGCCCCATCACTGATATCAGTGGGGGGGAATAAGGACCCATCATTGGTGTCAGTGGGAGGAATAGTGCCCCACCCATCATTGGAGCACAGGTGTGTCAGGAGGAGGCTGTCTCTGGAGCTGCTGCTGATCCGTGTGAGAGGGGACTGGTGAGGAAATCTATCCCAGCTCTCCTGGCCCCTTTCTGGGGAAGCCATGGAGGCCAGCAGGGCCTCTCCTGCTGGAGGCTCCCAGCCATCTCCTGGGCCATCAGGTGACATGCCTTCCTCTGTACAAACCATGGCTTGTGATCTTTCTGCCCCTGGTAAGGATGAAGGCTCAGAGGCAATTCAGGGGCGAGTGGTGGCCGGGATTAAAGCCCTGAATAGAGAAAGAGACAAGCTCTATAAACTGAGAGCGGAGCTGAAGCGCCTGAGAAGGCAGCGTGAGGGCTTACATAGCCAGAAACGAGGGTCCATGGATCCGGAGATCCAACTGGCCAAAGTCCGGGTTGAACATCAGGAGACCATTGTGTCCATCATGGAAGGAAGAGATGGGCCATTTAAGGAAAAGTTTTACAATGATAAAAGGTTTGCGAGGATGACAAAGATGGAGGTGGAGGAGGAGACCCCCAGTTCTGACCCCCTGCCCCCTCAGGTAGAGGTAAGCAGCCCCATGCCTTCCCAGGACTCAGGAGGCATGCTCAGGGCCATCCAGGTAATGGAGTCTCCTGTGCGGGGGGATCAGCTGGCGTTTGGTGATGAGGACATAACTGATAATGTGCCTGATAATGTCAAGCCCCAAGCAGGGGATGAATCTGTTTTTGTGTCATCTAACACCATGAGCAATGTTGAAAGTGTGCCCAGTGACACTCAAGTTTCTAATGCTATGTGTAGCAATGTTGTACCTTCTGATGATGCAGCGCAGCAAGAGCTGCATTTAAAAAATGACATTTCTGAAAAGGAACTACCGGTGTCAGCAGAGCCTATTAACTCTCCTTTGGCTGAGTCTAAAGCTGTTTGCCCCACAGCTGCTGGAGACTCTACAGTGCAGCATCAGGAGACAGCTGGTATTGCAGCAACTGTGACTATTCCTGATGGGAAATTGAACGTGTGTGTGACTGATAGCATTTGTACAAGTGTGATGGACAATCGTCCCAGCTCAGTCCAAGCAAATAATAATAATGATGAACAGACTACTGTGACTTCAGTGTGGGGCCTTGGCCCTGATAAACCCACGTTTGCTCAGGTGGTACGCTCTGCTCCTGGTGGCTCCGCCCCCAAGCGGGGTTTCCCCCTGCAGCCTACCACTTTGGGCACCCCGGGATCTGGTCTTGGGTCTCTGGCTTCTGCTGAGGGTCCGAGAAGAAATGTGGTAATTCTCAAATGGGAAGGTGGTGAAATCCCTCCAGCACGGCGTGCAGTGGTGGATTTGATTTTGGAGATGGGTTTTGGGGCAAATGACCTGTATGCTCTAATACATGTTGCTGGGACACGGGATTATACCATTAGTTTCACCAGGCCAGGGGGTCTTGACCTGTTCTGGGAGCGATATGAGGCTCGGTGCAGGTCAAGACCTGAATGGGAAGGTCTGGCCCCAGTTGCGGTTTCGCAAAGGTCAACGGTGAAAAAGATAACCATCATACTCACCAATGAGAGTGTTCCTGCTCGGGACCTAGAGGTCTGGTTAAGGAACTATGGTGAGGTTTTGACTAAGCCCAGCAAAATCCTTGATGAGCATAACATCTGGACTGGGGGTTGGTCAGTAACAGTCAGGTTGGCCAGGGATGGGAATGTTGTCCGTCACCTGCCCTCCTCAGCTTTTATTGGGAGGGATAGGATGACTATTTTCTACCCTGGTCAGCCGAAGCTGTGTCACCGCTGTGGAGAAAAGGGGCATTTGAGTTCCTCCTGTTCAGCCTTGATATGTTCAGTGTGTCGGGGTCAGGGTCATATGGCCAAGGACTGCACCGAGATGATCAGGTGCAACCTGTGCCTGCGCCTTGGCCACCCCTACAGCAGATGTCCTGAAGCCTGGCACAATATGGAGAAGGAGGTAATTGATGACTTGTCAAGGCTGGACAGGATGGAGGGTGAGGCCCCTGGTGTACCATCCTCCTCTGCGGTGACTGACTCCCCTGGTCCTGCTCAGGGTCCCTCCCCAGTTCCTGTGGCCACCCCTCCTGTGTCTGTAAGTATTCCTTCTGTATCTGTCTCTGTGTCCCCCCAGCCTACTGTACCCTCTCCTCATGTGTCAGAACCTTCCAAGTCTGTGCCCCCCGAGTCAGTTACCCCCCAGGAGTCTACCCCTCCTAAGTCTGATTCAAAGGGAGCAACCCCCCCACCAGGAGTGGTAGTGGGTATTAAAAAGGTCGCTTCTGCCTCTCTAAAGGAGTCTTCTGTAAAGACTTCAAAGAAAAAAACAGGAGATAAGGGCATCTCTGAAGCTGACCTGCAGTACCTGGAGGAGAGAAGGAAGGTTGGGAAGCGGAAGAAGCAGGTGGTGAGGACAGAACAGGCTCCAGCGCCTGTCTCCAACCGTTATAGGTCCTCTAAGTGGGAGATTTCCTCATCTGGAGCTTCTTCGGAGCGAAGTTCTGATTCTGAGATGGAGTTTGAGGCGGCCTCAAGAAAGAGAGAGGCATCTGGTGATGAGCAGCAGAGGGGAGCTAAGAAGCAATCCACCCAATAACCCAAATGGCAGTTCCCCCTCCGTTAAAAGTGGTGACAATAAATGTCGCCAGCATTAAGTCAGTAAGAGCTCGTTCTATGGCCTTCTTTTTGTTCAGCCAATTAGATGCTGAAATTTTATTTTTGCAAGAGACTAGGCTCACCTCCTTGGCAGATATTCATATGGCCAAGAGAGAGTGGAGGTATGGTCCATCTTACTGGTCTCTTGCGGCCGAGCCTTACGGCGGTGTGGCGGTGTTGTTTAAAACCGGCATGGTAACTGTCCGGCGGGTTATTGAGGTGGAGATTGGGAGATGTATGGTCTTAGACGTCCTTGTGGGAGGGCAGGACCTGCGCCTAATTAATGTTTATGGGCCGCACACAAAGTGGGACAGGAAGTGCCTTTTTACAAGGATCAAGCCATTTCTTTTTACATCCCGGCAAGTGGTCTTTGGAGGTGACTTTAATACAGTAACTAGGCCCAAGGACAGGAAGGACTTCAAGGACAGGCTGGGATATGATAGCGTTTTTTTAAATAGTATGGTTAGGGATGCTAGTCTTGTGGATGTGCACATTAAGCACCTCCCGGATGACACTGGGTTCACCTTTCATCGAGGTAATAGTCAGAGTAGAATAGATAGGTTTTTTTTGAAGGAGACCTCTGCTTTCTCACCCCCAGTGGTGCAGGCAGTAGGGTTCTCTGATCACTGTATGCTATCTGTGGTCCTGAATGCTTCAGACGCCCCTCAGAGGGGTAGGGGCATCTGGAGATTGAATTCGACTCTACTCAAGGAAGAACATGTTAGACAATCCTTTGAGGAATTCTTTCAGGCACAGGTGACCATCCTGGACTTTTGTAGCAGCAAGGCTGAGTGGTGGGAGCTGACCAAAAAGAGGATCGCTGGATTCTTCAGGGGCCTAGCCAATAGAAAACAGTTTAATAAATACATGACCTACCAACGTTTACGGAGGAAGCTGGATATTCTTGTCTCGAGAGGTGGAGATCCTGGGGAAATCTCCGAAGTGAAACTCCTTCTCAGGAAGTGTCAATATGACCGGCATGCCTCTTTGGTTCTGGAGAGGGACTATGGGAAGTACCACTCGCCTGACCCTTACCAGAACTGCAAACAAGGTGTAGCTGTTAAAACGGTCGTTGGCCTTAAAGACAGCACAGGTTCCTTGACAAAGTCCAGGTCAGGGATTCTGGAGGTCGTGAGGTCCTTTTATGCTGACCTTCTTGGGAGGAAAGAGCTTGACCGTGACAAGATGGAAGGCTTTTTGGACTCTACTCCAGGTCTAAATGATGAAGATGTCCCATTGATGAATTTGACAGAGGAGATCACAGTTGAAGAGGTGATGAGGGCAATTGAACAACTTGCCATCAAAAAGTCACCTGGACCGGATGGCTTGACGGCTGAGTTTTACAAAGCCTTTAAGTCTATTCTGGCCCCACATTTGGTAGAGGTTTTTAACAGTTGCCTTGCTGAGGGGGTACTTCCCCCTTCCATGAGGCACTCGGCTGTGATTCTTCTTTCAAAGGGTAAAGATCCTTCGATGATTGAGAATTGGCGCCCCATCAGCCTTCTTAATGTCGATAGAAAGATACTGGCAAAGATATTTTTCTGGCGCCTATCGTCAGTAGCAGAGTCTTTGCTTTCTCGCCATCAGCACTGTTCGGTCCAGGGTAGGTGCACCTTCACAGCGGTTTTAGCTGTCCGGGAGGCCTTGGAGCGGTGCAGGGCTGCAGGCTGGGGAAAGTATTTGCTGACATTGGATCAGGCAAAGGCTTTTGATTGTGTCAACCATGAGTACCTGTGGTTGCTCCTTAGTAAGTACGGTCTGCCGGGTGGTTTTGTCGATTGGTTAAAAGTCTTGTATAAGGGGGCAGAAAGCTTTCCTCTTGTTAATGGTTGGGTTGGGCAGTCCTTTGAGGTTGGCTCCGGGGTGCGCCAGGGTTGTCCCCTGAGTCCCCTGCTCTATGTGTTTGCAATCGACCCTTTCATCAGGAGGCTAGAGAGCGGCATGTTGTGTGGGGTACCAGTGGGTCTCCCGGGTGAGCCGCCTTTGAGGGTTGTTGCCTATGCGGACGATGTGTCGGTGATTGTCACCGGGGCGGATGAAGCAGAGGAGGTGGTCTCTCTGACATCACGGTATTCTGAAGCATCAGGCTCCAAGATCAATCAGGAAAAGAGTGAAGTCTTCTGGATGGGAAAGGAAGGTGAGGGTTTTGATCTCCCGGACACCTTTCCAGTGCCCCAGGAAAGAATTAAGAATCTAGGCATTGAATTTGGACCCGGCGATTATGGCCTCAAAAACTGGGAAGGCAGACTGGAAATTGCCAATACTAAGGTGGTCAGCTGGAAGAAATGGAAGTTATCTATGAGGGAAAGGGTTGATCTGATTAGGACTTACCTGATTCCGATCTTTTTGTATGTCAGCTTTGTCTGCATCTTGCCAGTGTCTCTCTATGCTAGGGTCAGTAGTGTGTTCTTCCAGATGTTGTGGGGGAACAGACTGAACCCCATCAAGAGGAATGTCACCTATCTATCCAGGAGGGAGGGTGGCTTAGGTATGGTCAACCCAGTTCTTTTCTTTTCACTGCTTTTTCTCAAGTTTAATATTGGTAATATGCTTGCAGTGGAACCTCCTGGATGGGCAGGCATTTTTAGATCTTGGTTTAGGCCTTTTCTGCGACTTTGGGAAGAAGGTGGCCAAGTGAAGAATCTCAGGGGTCATCGTGGTCAGCTACCAGCCTATGTCGCTCCGTGCCTGAAGTTATTACGGCAGTGGCGATTGTCGGCTGAAGATCTCAGATCGGTTCCGAGGAAAGTCCTTATGAGTCGAGTCTTGAGCGAAGTCTTTCATGACCCACTGGCCTTAAGGGATTGCCCAGGCCCAGTTTTGAGGGCAGGGTTAAGACTTATTAATTTGGACAGAGTACCTCCTAAATTCAGGGATCTGGCCTGGATGTGCTTCCATGGGAGGCTCTATGTTAGGGGCAATTTGAAATTCCGCAGTGGGGTGGATCGTAGCTGTCCTCGGGAGGAGTGTGCAGGTGAGGAGGAGACTATGGATCATTTTCTGCTTCATTGCCCTTTTAACATAGAGGTGTACAAACAGGTGGGGCGGGCCCTCGGTGTCCCTTTCCTCTCCAGGCTGGGTTATGCTGAGTGGGTGTATGGAGCATTCAATACTGGTGGGGTATTTTGTTTAGATACACTTTTTCTAGTTAGCCTAGTAGTCCGTTATTTCACTTGGAACGCACGGTGTCAGGTCTGCATTCGGCGTAAAATCCTTCCTGTTCAGGTGGTGGTGTATGACATTTTGCATGAGGTGGAGAAGATTCGGGTGCTCGAGAGAGACAAGCGGAGTCAGGAGGCTTGGTTGAAGGCGTGGAGGGGTTTCAAGCCTCCCTGACTGCCAGGAGTCTCTTTCCTGGGTGTGGCTGTCTGTCTCTTATCACCCTAGATTATTTTTTGGATTAATTTTTGATAAATGGCTGCGTACATAGGTGATGGGTTGTGCCTCTTAGGCCCTCTCTGCTGCTTTATGTAAATAGTTTTGGTAATGGATTATGTATATATTGTATATATTCTGAACATGGATGTGTATTCCTTGGATTTCTGTTGAAGTTTTGTACTATGGTTTTGTTTTTTACTTTTGTATAAAATTGGTTGCTTGATTCTTTTTAATAAAAGATCAATAGTGTCCCATCGTTGATGTCAGTGGGAGGAATAGTGCCCCATTATTTATATCAGTGGGAAGAATTGTGCCCCATCATCAATGACAGTGGGAGGAAAAGTGCCTCATTATTGGTTACAGTGAAAGTAATAGTGCCCCATCATTGGTGTCCTTGGGAGGAATAGTGCCACATCATTGGTGTCAGTGAGAGGAATAGTGCCTTATCATTGGGGTCAGTGGGAGGAATAGTGCCCTGTTGTTGATTTCATTAACAGAAATTATACCCCATAGTTGGTGTCAGTGGGAGGAATAGTGGCTTGCATCAGTGGGAGGAAAAGTGCCTCAAGGGACAGATAAAGGCAAGGAAAGGGCTGCATCTGGCCCCTGGGCCATAGTTTAGAGACCACTGACCTAAATAAGCATAAAAATTATCAGAAAATATCAGGAAATTCAAATAGACCCTACATAAACATGGTCTTGATGCATTCTCAAAGGAACATTCATGGTAGGTGGTTGCAGTGCTGGAGGTTCAAGACTATGGTGTTTACACATACTCAGAACAAATCCAGTTCTATCACAAATATGGGTTTCGGCCCCAATGCAGTGCCTGCAGTAGTCAAATATTATGTTGAGTGGGGCCTTTAGCTGTAAAAAGACATGGTAAAAAGTCTGTAATACTAAACTCTTTATATGTTGGAGCAGATAACAGGGCAATGCAAATGACCATAATCCTCCAATAAATGGGGTACCTCAAGAACCAGAAGTTAACCTACTATACCCCCATTTTGCAAAATACCAAGACTTACTGTATTATGTAAAGAAGGCAAGTTGTGGAGCAGCTGATGGATCTCCAGTCTTACATAAGGATGGTATTGGATCTGACCCATTCTCATGTGTTGGGTGGTAAGTTAGATGTTGCATTACAAAAGAGAGAGAATTGAGCAGCATTTTCTGCCTATGTATTTACAAAGCAGTTGAGGAGTGTTGTAAATCTTGCCTGAAGTGTCAGGAACTTTAAACTCTTTCAATTGCCATTACCTATGTTTTCCTTATTCTGGTAGCATTTATACATAGATTCAGATTCACAATACTTATTATACTTATTACAATATTAATCCTAAGGGAAATTATTAAATAGGTATATTATATTTACTTGTTTTATATATATATATATGTGTGTGTGTGTGTACATATATACATATATACACACACATATATATATATATATATATATATATATATATATATATAAAATATAAAACAAGTAAATATATTATACCTTCCTATACCTTCCACAGTATATGTATATATATATATATATATATATATATATATATATATATATATATATATATACCGTATTTATCGGCGTATAACACGCACCGGCGTCTAACACGCACACCAATTTAGGAGGGAATTTTAAGGAAAAAAACTTTTAGGTGGGAAGTTGAAGGGAAAAAAACTTACATTTAAATGCCCATCATTGCAGCCTTCTCAGTGCAGCCTTGCCCCAGTGCAGCCATGTCAGTGCAGCCTTATCAGTGCAGCCTTCCCCAGTGCAGCCTTGTCAGTGCAGCCATGTCAGTGCAGCCTTGTCATTGCAGCCATGTCAGTGCAGCCTTGTCAGTGCAGCCATGTCAGTGCAGCCTTGTCAGTGCAGCCATGTCAGTGCAGCCATGTCAGTGCAGCCTTGTCAGTGCAGCCTTGTCAGTGCAGCCATGTCAGTGCAGCCTTGTCAGTGCAGCCTTGTCAGTGCAGCCTTGTCAGTGCAGCCTTCCCCAGTGCAGCCTTCCCCAGTGCAGCCTTGTCAGTGCAGCCTTCCCCAGTGCAGCCTTCCCCAGTGCAGCCTTCCCCGGTGCAGCCTTGCCCCAGGTCAGCCTTCGATCCCCTGTCCCTGCCATCCTGGGCTTCAAAATTGCCGACCGCGATTTGAAAATGGCGCCGCCGGCGCCGAAATACACAGAGCTGGTCCTCGGCTCTTTCCGGCGGCTCTCGTTCACTTTCGGCTCCACTCGTAGTCCCGAGCGGAGCTATCCGAACCTAGCCGAGTAGGTTCGGATAGCTCCGCTCGGGATTACGAGTGGAGCCGAAAGTGAACGAGAGCCGCCGGAAAGAGCCGAGGACCGGCTCTGTGTATTTCGGCGCCGGCGGCGCTATTTTCAAATTGCGGTCGGCGATTTTGAAATGTTGACAGCTCGGGATCGCAGGGGATCGGCGTATAACACGCACCTGCGACTTTCCCCTGATTTTAAGGGGAAAAAAGTGTGTGTTATACGCCGATAAATACGGTATATATATATATATATATATATATATATATATATATATATATATATATATACAGTGGGGACAGAAAGTATTCAGACCCCCTTAAATTTTTCACTCTTTGTTATATTGCAGCCATTTGCTAAAATCATTTAAGTTCATTTTTTTCCTCATTAATGTATACAAGGCACCCCATATTGACAGAAAAACACAGAATTGTTGACATTTTTGCAGATTTATTAAAAAAGAAAAACTGAAATATCACATGGTCCTAAGTATTCAGACCCTTTGCTGTGACACTCATATATTTAACTCAGGTGCTGTCCATTTCTTCTGATCATCCTTGAGATGGTTCTACACCTTCATTTGAGTCCAGCTGTGTTTGATTATACTGATTGGATTTGATTAGGAAAGCCACACAACCGTCTATATAAGACCTTACAGCTCACAGTGCATGTCAGAGAAAATGAGAATCATGAGGTCAAAGGAACTGCCTGAAGAGCTCAGAGACAGAATTGTGGCAAGGCACAGATCTGGCCAAGGTTCCAAAAAAATTTCTGCTGCACTTAAGGTTCCTAAGAGCACAATGGCCTCCATAATCCTTAAATGGAAGACGTTTGGGACGACCAGAACCCTTCCTAGAGCTGGCCGTCTGGCCAAACTGAGTTATCGGGAGAGAAGAGCCTTGGTGAGAGAGTTAAAGAAGAACCCAAAGATCACTGTGGCTGAGCTCCAGAGATGCAGTCGGGAGATGGGAAGCAGTTGTAGAAAGTCAACCATCACTGCAGCCTTCCACCAGTCGGTGCTTTATGGCAGAGTGGCCTGACGGAAGCCTCTCCTCAGTGCAAGACACATGAAAGCCCGCATGGAGTTTGCTAAAAAAACACCTGAAGGACTCCAAGATGGTGAGAAATATGATTCTTTGGTCTGATGAGACCAAAATAGAACTTTTTGGCCTTAATTCTAAGCGGTATGTGTGGAGAAAACCAGGAACTGCTCATCACCTGTCCAATACAGTCCCAACAGTGAAGCATGGTGGTGGCAGCATCATGCTGTGGGGGTGTTTTTCAGCTGCAGGGTCAGGACTACTGGTTGCAATCGAGGGAAAGATGAATGCGGCCAAGTACAGGGTTATCCTGGACGAAAACCTTCTCCAGAGTGCTCAGGACCTCAGACTGGGCCGAAGGTTTATCTTCCAACAAGACAATGACCCTAAGCACACAGCTAAAATAACGAAGGAGTGGCTTAACAACAACTCTGTGACTGTTCTTGAATGGCCCAGCCAGAGCCCTGACTTAAACCGAATTGAGCATCTCTGAAGAGACCTAAAAAATGGCTGTCCACCAACGTTTACCATCCAACCTGACAGAACTGGAGAGGATCTGCAAGGAGGAATGGCAGAGGATCCCCAAATCCAGGTGTGAAAAACTTGTTGCATCTTTCCCAAAAAGACTCATGGCTGTATTAGATCAAAAGGGTGCTTCTACTAAATACTGAGCAAAGGGTCTGAATACTTAGTACCATGTGATATTTCAGTTTTTCTTTTTAAATAAATCTGCAAAAATGTCAACAATTCTGTGTTTTTCTGTCAATATGGGGTGCTGTGTGTACATTAATGAGGGAAAAAAATGAACTTAAATGATTTTAGCAAATGGCTGCAATATAACAAAGAGTGAAAAATTTAAGGGGGTCTGAATACTTTTCGTCCCCACTGTATATACATACGCAGTATCTCACAAAAGTGAGTACACCTCTCACAATTTTGTATTCTATTATATCTTTTCATGTGACAACACTGAAGAAATGACAATGGGGTACTTTGACACAGTAAGTGGGCTTAAGCACTGTATAGCCATATGGTGTGACTAAATCCCCATATTTTTTGAAAATGTTCAGGTGTTTTAACCACTTGCCGACCGCCTCACGCCTATATACGTGAGCAGAGCGGCACGGGCAGGCAAAATCACGTACCTGAAACGTGATTGCCTTCCCGCGGGTGGGGGGTCCGATCGGACCCCCCCCCCCGGTGCCAGCTGCGGTCGGCATTTGGTTGGAAGCGATGGGAGACGAGGGGGAGGCCATCCGATCGTGGCCCCCCCCCTCGCGATCGCTCCCAGCCAATGACAAACATCCCCTGCCTCTGTATAGTACACAGAGGCAGAGGATGTGATGTCATCTCTCCTCGGCTCGGGAGTTTCCGTTCCAGCGCCGAGGGGAGATGACATGTAAGTGCACCAACACTCACACACACACAGTAGAACATGCCAGGCATACCTTACACCCCCGATCCCCCCCCAATCACCCCCCCCCCTGTCACAAACTGACACCAAGCAGGTTTTTTTTTTTTTTTTGTTTGTTTTTTCCTGATTACTGCATAGTGTCAGTTTGTGACAGTTAGCAGTGTTAGGGTAGTGACTGTTACCCCCCTGTAGGTCTAGGGTACCCCCCTTACCCCCCCTTGATCACCCCCCGTCACCAGTGTCGCTAAGCGATCATTTTTCTGATCGCTGTATTAGTGTCGCTGGTGACGCTAGTTAGGGACGTAAATATTTAGGTTCGCCGTCAGCGTTTTATAGCGACAGGGACCCCCATATACTACCGAATAAATGTTTTAACCCCTTGATTGCCCCCTAGTTAACCCTTTCACCACTGATCACCGTATAACCGTTACGGGTGACGCTGGTTAGTTTGTTTATTTTTTATAGTGTCAGGGCACCCGCCGTTTATTACCAAATAAAAGTTTAGCCCCCTGTAGGTCTAGGGTACCCCCCTTACCCCCCCTAATAAAGTTTTAACCCCTTGATTACCCCCTGTCGCCAGTGTCGCTAAGCGATCATTTTTCTGATCGCTGTATTAGTGTCGCTGGTGACGCTAGTTAGGGACGTAAATATTTAGGTTCGCCGTCAGTGTTTTATAGCGACAGGGACCCCCATATACTATCTAATAAATGTTTTAACCCCTTGATGGCCCCCTAGTTAACCCTTTTACCACTGATCACCGTATAACCGTTACGGGTGACGCTGGTTAGTTTGTTTATTTTTTATAGTGCCAGGGCACCCGCCGTTTATTACCGAAAAAAGGTTTAGCCCCCTGATCGCCCGGCGGTGATATGCGTCGCCCTAGGCAGCGTCAGATTAGCACCAGTACCGCGAACACCCATGCACGCACCGTACACGCACCGTACACCTCCCTTAGTGGTATAGTATCTGAACGTATCAATATCTGATCCGATCAGATCTATACTGGCGTCCCCAGCAGTTTAGGGTTCCCAAAAACGCAGTGTTAGCGGGATCAGCCCAGATACCTGCTAGCACCTGCGTTTTGCCCCTCCGCCCGGCCCAGCCCAGTCCAGCCCACCCAAGTGCAGTATCGATCGATCACTGTCACTTTTTTTTGTAGCGTTTTGGTGAACTGGCAAGCGCCAGCGGCCTAGTACACCCCAGTCGTAGTCAAACCAGCACTGCAGTAACACTTGGTGACGTGGCGAGTCCCATAAGTGCAGTTCAAGCTGGTGAGGTGGCAAGCACAAGTGTGTCCCACTGCCACCAAAAAGACAAACACAGGCCCGTCGTGCCCATAGTGCCCTTCCTGCTGCATTCGCCAATCCTAATTGGGAACCCACCGCTTCTGCAGCGCCCGTACTTCCCCCATTCACATCCCCAACCAAATGCAGTCGGCTGCATGAGAGGCATTTATATATCCTCCCAAGTACCCCTACCCAACGAACCCCCCCAAAAAAGATGTTGTGTCTGCAGCAAGCGCGGATATAGGCGTGACACTCACTATTATTGTCCCTCCTGTCCTGACAATCCTGGTCTTTGCATTGGTGAATGTTTTGAACGCTACCATTCACTAGTTGAGTATTAGCGTAGGGTACAGCATTGCACAGACTAGGCACACTTTCACAGGGTCTCCCAAGATGCCATCGCATTTTGAGAGACCCGAACCTGGAAGCGGTTACAGTTATAAAAGTTACAGTTACAAAAAAAAAGTGTAAAAAAAAAAAAAAACACAAACAAAAATAAAAAAAAATAGTTGTCGTTTTATTGTTCTCTCTCTCTATTCTCTCTCTCTATTGTTCTGCTCTTTTTTACTGTATTCTATTCTGCAATGTTTTATTGTTATTATGTTTTATCATGTTTGCTTTTCAGGTATGCAATTTTTTTATACTTTACCGTTTACTGTGCTTTATTGTTAACCATTTTTTTGTCTTCAGGTACGCCATTCACGACTTTGAGTGGTTATACCAGAATGATGCCTGCAGGTTTAGGTATCATCTTGGTATCATTCTTTTTAGCCAGCGGTCGGCTTTCATGTAAAAGCAATCCTAGCGGCTAATTAGCCTCTAGACTGCTATTACAAGCAGTGGGAGGGAATGCCCCCCCCCCCCACCGTCTTCCGTGTTTTTCTCTGGCTCTCCTGTCTCAACAGGGAACCTGAGAATGCAGCCGGTGATTCAGCCAGCTGACCATAGAGCTGATCAGAGACCAGAGTGGCTCCAAACATCTCTATGGCCTAAGAAACCGGAAGCTACGAGCATTTTATGACTTAGATTTTGCCGGATGTAAATAGCGCCATTGGGAAATTGGGGGAGCATTTTATCACACCGATCTTGGTGTGGTCAGATGCTTTGAGGGCAGAGGAGAGATCTAGGGTCTAATAGACCCCAATTTTTTCAAAAAAGAGTACCTGTCACTACCTATTGCTATCATAGGGGATATTTACATTCCCTGAGATAACAATAAAAATGATTTAAAAAAAAAAAATGAAAGGAACAGTTTAAAAATAAGATAAAAAAGCAAAAAAATAATAAAGAAAAAAAAAAAATAAATAAAAAGCACCCCTGTCCCCCCTGCTCTCGCGCTAAGGCGAACGCAAGCGGCGGTCTGGCGTCAAATGTAAACAGCAATTGCACCATGCATGTGAGGTATCACCGCGAAGGTCAGATCGAGGGCAGTAATTTTAGCAGTAGACCTCCTCTGTAAATCTAAAGTGGTAACCTGTAAAGGCTTTTAAAGGCTTTTAAAAATGTATTAATTTTGTTGCCACTGCACGTTTGTGCGCAATTTTAAAGCATGTCATGTTTGGTATCCATGTACTCGGCCTAAGATCATCTTTTTTATTTCATCAAACATTTGGGCAATATAGTGTGTTTTAGTGCATTAAAATTTAAAAAAGTGTGTTTTTTCCCCAAAAAATGCGTTTGAAAATCGCTGCGCAAATACTGTGTGAAAAAAAAAAAATTAAACACCCACCATTTTAATCTGTAGGGCATTTGCTTTAAAATAATATATAATGTTTGGGGGTTCAAAGTAATTTTCTTGCAAAAAAAAAATAATTTTTTCATGTAATCAAAAAGTGTCAGAAAGGGCTTTGTCTTCAAGTGGTTAGAAGAGTGGGTGATGTGTGACATAAGCTTCTAAATGTTGTGCATAAAATGCCAGGACAGTTCAAACCCCCCCCAAATGACCCCATTTTGGAAAGTAGACACCCCAAGCTATTTGCTGAGAGGCATGTCGAGTCCATGGAATATTTTATATTGTGACACAAGTAGCGGGAAAGAGACAAATTTTTTTTTTTTTTTTTTTGCACAAAGTTGTCACTAAATGTTATATTGCTCAAACGTGCCATGGGAATATGTGAAATTACACCCCAAAATAAATTCTGTTGCTTCTCCTGAGTACGGGGATACCACATGTGTGGGACTTTTTGGGAGCCTAGCCGCGCACGGGACCCCGAAAACCAAGCACCGCCTTCAGGCTTTCTAAGGCCGTAAATTTTTGATTTCACTCTTCACTGCCTATCACAGTTTCGGAGGCCATGGAATGCCCAGGTGGCACAAACCCCCCCCCAAATTACCCCATTTTGGAAAGTAGACACCCCAAGCTATTTGCTGAGAGGTATAGTGAGTATTTTGCAGACCTCACTTTTTGTCACAAAGTTTTGAAAATTGAAAAAAGAAAAAAAAATTTTTTTTTCTGGTCTTTCTTCATTTTCAAAAACAAATGAGAGCTGCAAAATACTCACCATGCCTCTCAGCAAATAGCTTGGGGTGTCTACTTTCCAAAATGGGGTCATTTGGGGGGGGTTTGTGCCATCTTGGCATTTTATGGCCTTCAAAACTGTGATAGGTAGTGAGGAGTAAAATCAAAAATGTATGCCCTTAGAAATCCTGAAGGTGGTGCTGGGTTTTCGGGGCCCCGTACGCGGCTAGGCTCCCAAAAAGTGCCACACATGTGGTATCCCCGTACTCAGGAGAAGCAGCTGAATGTATTTTGGGGTGCAATTCCACATATGCCCATGGCCTGTGTGAGCAATATATCATTTAGTGACAACTTTTTGTAAATTTTTTTTTTTTTTTTTTTTTTTGTCATTATTCAATCACTTGGGACAAAAAAAAAAATATTCAATGGGTTCAACATGCCTCTCAGCAATTTCCTTGGGGTGTCTACTTTCCAAAATGGGGTCATTTGGGGGGGTTTTGTACTGCCCTGCCATTTTAGCACCTCAAGAAATGACATAGGCAGTCATAAACTAAAAGCTGTGTAAATTCCAGAAAATGTACCCTAGTTTGTAGACGCTATAACTTTTGCGCAAACCAATAAATATACGCTTATTGACATTTTTTTTACCAAAGACATGTGGCCGAATACATTTTGGCCTAAATGTATGACTAAAATTTAGTTTATTGGATTTTTTTTATAACAAAAAGTAGAAAATATCATTTTTTTTCAAAATTTTCAGTCTTTTTCCGTTTATAGCGCAAAAAATAAAAACGGCAGAGGTGATCAAATACCATCAAAAGAAAGCTCTATTTGTGGGAAGAAAAGGACGCAAATTTCGTTTGGGTAGAGCATTGCATGACCGCGCAATTAGCAGTTAAAGCGACGCAGTGCCGAATTGTAAAAAGTGCTCTGGTCAGGAAGGGGGTAAATCCTTCCGGGGCTGAAGTGGTTAAATAGCCATGCAGGCGTTAAATGTAATATGACACTGAGCATGTGCACTCAACTTCTTTGGTCGACCATGGCGAGGCCTGTTCTGAGTGGAACCTGTCTTGTTAAACCACTGTATGGTCTTGACCACCGTGCTGCAGCTCAGTTTCAGGGTCTTGATAATCTTCTTATAGCCTAGGCCATCTTTATGTAGAGCAACAATTCTTTTTTTCAGTTACTCAGAGAGTTCTTTGAAATGAGGTGCCATGTTGAACTTCCAGTGACCGGTATGAGAGAGTGAGAGCAATAACATCAAATTGAACACACCTGCTCCCCATTCACACCTGAGACCTTGTAACACTAACGAGTCACATGACATTGTAACGGAAAATGGCTAATTGGGCCTAATTTAGACATTTTCACTTAAGGGTGTACTCACTTTTGTTGCCAGAGATTTAGACATTAATGGCTGTGTGTTGAGTTATTTTGAGGGGACAGCAAATTTACACTGTTATACAAGCTGTACACTCACTACTTTACATTGCAGCAAAATGTTATTTCTTCAGTGTTGTCACATGAAAAGATATAATAAAATATTTACAAAAATGGTGAGGGGTGTACTCACTTTTGTGAGATACTGTATATATATATATATATATATATATATATATATATATATATATATATATACTGTATATACATTCCTTGGACAGGCCCTGCCGAGGGTTCTTAGATGGGTTGTCAGTATTCTGAGATATGCATGTCTGATATGTCAAATTTTTTATCAGATAATATTCTGATATGATATGTGGGAATTCTGATTTATCTTAGAATTAGGCCTTTTCTGTACTAAACAGCTCTACCTTTACAGATTACAGTCAGGGCCGGTGCCAGTATAAGGCAGTTTAGGCAGCTCTCTTAGGGTGCCAGGATGGGGGAGGGGGTGGTAAAATGCACCCTCATCTGTTAGGACAAAAATTTTTGCACCGGCCCTGGGTTCACTTTGCAGGAGCAGAGAGTCACACGAGAACAACGTAGTTCAGGGGGATCAGCTGAGTGTGCCATATACACAGCAATTCACTGGCCCGGTGTACAGATGGGACAGACAGCAGAGTGTTTGAGGAGGATGCAGAGTGCTGGATGAGCGCAGAGTTGAGCGGGTGACCCAGAGAGAAGATTTGGGTGGATGCTCTCCCCTTACCTCTCCTCCCTCTCCTGGGGGGTCACCACATGCTGCCTGCGTGTAAATAATGGGGGTCACTACAGGCTGCTTTTGTGTAACCACTTAAGGACTAGCCTAGTTTTGGATTTTAGGTGTTTACATGTTTAAAACAGGTTTTTTTGCTAGAAAATTACTTAGAACCCCCAAACATTATATATTGTTTTTTTCTAACACCCTAGAGAATAAAATGGCGGTCATTGCAATACTTTTTTTTTGCACCGTATTGGCGCAGCAGTCTTATAAGCGCTCTTTTTTTGGAAAAAAATTCACTTTTTTGAATAAAAAAATAAGACAACAGTAAAGTTAGCCCAATTTTTTTTAAATATAATGTTACTCCAAGTAAATTGATACCCAACATATCACGCTTAAAAATTGCGCCCACTCGTGGAATGGCGTCAAACTTTTACCCTTAAAAATCTCCATGGGCGACGTTTAAAAAATTCTACAGGTTGCATGTTTTGCATTACAGAGGAGGTCTAGGGCTAGAATTATTGCTCTCGCTCTACCGATCGCAGCGACACCTCACATGTGTGGTTTGACCACTGTTTTCATATGCGGGCGCTTCTCACGTATGCGTTCGCTTCTGCGCGTGAGCTCGTCGGGACAGGGCACTTTAAAATAATTTTTTTTTCTTATTTATTTTACTTTATTTTATTTCTTTTTTCACTGTTTTTTTTTTTTAAAAATTGGATCACTTTTATTCCTATTACAAGGAATGTAAACATCCCTTATAATAGAAAAAAGCATGACAGGTCCTCTTAAATATGAGATCTGGGGTCAAAAAGTCCTCAGATCTCATATTTGGACTTTAATGCAAAAAAAAAAGTCGTTTGAAAAAATGACAAAAAAAAGAAGTGCCTTTAAGACAAATGGGCGGAGCTGACGTCATGGCGTCGCTTCCGCCCTCCTATGGTATGGAGACGGATGGGGGCCATCTTAGCCTCACTCGTCTCCATACCTAGGAAGTGAGAGGACCCAATCGCCTCCGCCGCTACCGACGGCTCCGGTAAGCGGCGGAGGGCGCGGGAGAGCGGTGGGAGGGGGGTGGCACCTCTCCCGCCGCCGATAACGGTGATCTCGCGGTGTACCTGCCCCAGAGACCACCATTATCTTACACAGAACCGCCGGCCCTAAAGATGGATACCTCGGTTGTGGCAACAGCTGCTGCCATTACCGAGATATCCATCTTCAAATTAATGACGTATATATACAGTGACCGGTTGGTAAGTGGGTAAATAATGAGGGTTACCACATGCTGCCTGTGTGTAAATAATGGGGGTCACTACAGTCTGCTTTTGTGTAAATAATGGGGGTCACTACATGCTGCTTGTGTGTAAATATTTGAGGTCACTGCATGCTGCCTGTCTGTAGATGATTGGGGTCACAACATGGAACATCTATATGTTGGGGTGACTATATGCTGCCTTTTTTATATATGATGGTAGTAACTACATATTGCCCGTCTATGGGTAATGGGGGGTCCTTTCATGTTGCCTGTCTATAGATGATGGGGGTCACTACATGCTATCTGTCCATAGATGATGGGAGTCACTACGTGCTTCCTGTATATATATGATAGGGGGGGCTACATGCTGTCTATCTATAGATGATGGGGGTTACTACATGCTGTTTGTTTACAGATGATGAGGGTCGCTACATGCTTCCCGTGTATACAGTACCTTGAAAAACTATTCATACCCCTTGAAATTTTCCACATTTTGTCATGTTACAACCAAAAACGTAAATGTATTTTATTGGAATTTTATGTTATAGACCAACACAAAGTGGCATATAATTGTAAAGTGGAAGGAAAATGATAAATGGTTTTCCAAATTTTTTACAAATAAATATCTGAAAAGTGTGACGTGCATTTGTTTTCAGCCCCCTTTACTCTGATACCCCTAACTAAAATCTAGTGGAACCATTTGCCTT